>OW028705.1:15355800-15941110 GCA_932294345.1 Pandemis cinnamomeana
ACAAAAGTGATGCTACCTCTTTGAAACGCGCCGACGCCTGTCAAACCAGTGTCGTCTCTGTTATTTCAGCACCGATCTAGCTAAAGCCAAATTTACATCATGCAAGTAATTTCATACAACTAGCATTACACTGCGGCGTTTGATTGATCACTTTTAAAGCGTCACCTAATCGGCCGCACAATGTAAAGCTAGTTGCACGAATTTACTTGCATGATGTAAATTTGGCTTAGTAGCGGTACCATGTAGCGAGTGAGGAAAGGGCGAGTGAGAAAGGTTTAGATGAGGAACCCGGTGGGTATCGAGTTGTTAGGATGACACGAGTCTACCCGGCTCCTTCTAGAACGAACAGTAAAAAAATGATGGATAGTCCGATCTCGTGCGCGACATAGCTCTCGCACGCACCTGTGTTAGCGGTGCTGGTTCTCACCTATGTTCTCGAGCTTGCTAACAGCCGTAGTCCACACGTCACGGTGACGTGGTCCACAATAAACCTTATCACTGCCTTATCAAATGGTAATTTAGTTACCTGTTTGTTAGCTACGCACAAATTACTAGGGAGGAAAACGGTTCAATGAGCCGACATTTTATTAAATTGTTT
Organism: Pandemis cinnamomeana; assembly: GCA_932294345.1. Taxonomy (NCBI): domain Eukaryota; kingdom Metazoa; phylum Arthropoda; class Insecta; order Lepidoptera; family Tortricidae; genus Pandemis; species Pandemis cinnamomeana. Next base: position 15,356,399 of record OW028705.1, read on the forward strand.
ATATAGGCACAGGAATACATAAGGATGGTGCTAATTTTAAATTAAAAGGTAATTGTGATTTAAAATGCTGCCAGTCATTCGACGGAAATAGTTTGTGGTTTAAATCTACTGAATATCAAGTTTGACTGCCAGTAAATAAACGTTTTCTTAGCCTCTAGTGTAAGTTTTCCCATATAAAAACGTCTCGAACGAGTTCACGTAAACGTCTCAATTACTATGGAAAAATTGGCAGCGCCACTTGCGGATCGAAACGGCAACAAACTGTTCTCATAGTATTTGACATTTTAACGAAAACGCTTGCGAGACGTATTTTGTGACCGAAAACTTACACTAAGCATACTTTTCATGCAACTCTATTCAGTTTGCCTTTTGAGATACATAGGAATAATTTGTTATTTGAGTGTTTTTTATAAACTTATTTCAAAAATAATATTTTTCTAGCTAGCCATGTTTATATACCCCAGTGAATTATCGTAGGGGATGTTTATTACACCCTGTATAAACCTCACAACAATGTATCCGTTGATGAAAGCCGGATTTAAATCCGGTGCGTAGTTTAAAAGATCTAATCGTATTTTGTTGTATAGTACGCAAAGATGGCCATTATCATCGTATTTTATTAGAGCAATAGCTGCAGTGTGCACTTCGCAGTAAATTTCTCATTATTAGACAGTTCACAAGACGGAGTCTCATGACCGTTACGGAGAGATAGGCACGTTCTAGCGGCATTCGACCTGCACTGCTATTGTACTGGTACAATATTGTGTGAACACTTCGAATGCCAGGAAGTGTAACAAATAAGCCCTTTTTAAAGCACTATTTCAAAGTCTACATGTGTTCCCACCAGACTAAGCGAGACGACAATGAAAAACGCTTTTTGTTTCGCATGGATTTGTTTCTGCGGAGGTATTGTATGGTCGAGAGGTAGTGATTACTAAGTGCATACATATTATAAAGCAAAGTTCCCCACCGCAAATCTGCCTGTCTGTCTGCGACAAATTCAAAATTTCATAATTAGTGGATATTCGTGCGGTTTTCATCAAATTCATAACGAAGGTTTATGTGATAAACTCAATATATTATTTTGTAGCACCATTAATTTTATTTTTTGTTTTTCTCTCGTCCTCCGACGAATACATACATACATCACTTAAACTATTTTTTTCTAAAACATTAAAAACACGCACTCTTAGAGCTACAGACTACTCTAAAAGCCCGTGGTATCTGTAAAGGTTTATTTAAATGAAGATTCATTAGATTTGGTAAATCGTCATAAATCCACACGGCCGTGAGCGCACCTAGTTCATTACCAACCGCTCATTTGTTAAATGGCCAACTTTTATTAGGGGACCGTTCGGACACGAGAAATACTGAACCTTTTCCAAATAATGTTTTATTTACTGCAATAGAACTTAAAAACTTAAAATAAGTAAAAGAGAATAAAGTGATGTTAAGTCTTAGCCAGTTTTCTATTTTAGCCTTAGGCTCACTGGGAATTAAAATCCATGTCTATTAACTAAAACCAACATTGCTACTCTGCAAATTCCCAAAAAGCAACAATTTCTCCCTTGAAATAATCTTTGCTAGCTAAAGAAAGGAAATAGTGTCTCATTACATATGATTACACAGGTACATCAATCATCAACGTTGATTATGTTTCGACTACCTCTTGGCTCTATATTTTACGATGTCAATTTATTTAGTGCAACTTAGGTGGGTACATGTTATATTTAAAATATCTTTGTAGGAGAAAAAATGTGTCTGAACCCGAACCCTAACCGCACACTACCGGCTAACTTAGTTACTTTTTAAAACTAAAACAAATTAACTTTAGTAGTCGCGGTTAGTTAATCTCGGTAAAAAATCTTAATTTTCCTCGTGGCCGTGAGGTCCGGATGATATTGTGTTGTACAGTCAACACCACGTATAAGATGCTTAGAAGAATTCATGATTTTTAAGGGATGGCAGACTGGTTTTAGCCTAATTTATACTACGGAAAAATCACGAAAACGAATTTTTTCTACATGTCTAAAATTTTCTGGTACCTATTCAAAGTTTAAACTTCAAAACGTCCTGTATTTAGACGGATGAAGAGTTGAAAAACAACTTTACGTGGAGTCTGGTGTCAAATTCTAATCAATCAAAACAATCTAACTATGAAAATTCAATCGCCCCTTCAAATTTAAGCGATATTTACTTGAAATTCAGAGTAAGTAGGTACTTATATTATATACGAGTTAATTAACAACAACACATTTTTGAGATGTTTGTTCAATTAGCTACTGTTGCTGACTGTATGCCGGAGATTTCGGTTTGATTCCGGCGATGCTCGGAATTTTGATGCGTGGGAAACAGTACGTGGCTAATTAGCGCAAGTGCATACTTATTTTTGAATATTAAATAAGACTGAGTACAACGCTTCATGTAAAGCTGGGCTTTACATAAATAAAAGTAACATGAGTAATTTTTTAATTGACTAATAAGAAAACTGTCTGTTCCCTGTCTTTTTTGTAGTAGGTTGGGTGCTGTGGGACGGGAGTTTGTTCAGCCTAACGAAACTATATTTCTGGCGCATCAATACAATATTATATTTCCAATTTCACTATCACTACTCACTACATAGTATAAAATAAAGTCGCTTTCTCTGTCCCTGTGTCCCTATGTCCCTATGTATGCTTATATCTTCAAAACTACACAACGGATTTTGATGCGGTTTTTTTAATAGATAGAGTGATTCAAGAGGAAGGTTTATTATGTATAATACATGCATAATATACCGTACGAAGCCGGGGCGGGTCGTTAGTATTCATTATAATCAAAGCTGGAGTCCCAGTTGTGACCGTGTTCTTGGCATTACTCTTTTTTATTCAAATTCCTGAATGATGTCACAAAATTTGAAATTGCATTACAATCTCCGCAACCAGGCTCACAGACAGTCAAGGGCATAAATATATTTATATGTAGATAGATAGATAAAAACTTTATTTTCTCACAACACAAGTACATGTGCGTTACCAATATTGAGGTCTGCGGTCCCTTGGCTGTGAAAGAATGAACCCTCTGAGACACCTTAATCAAAAGATACAGTCATTTGAAAACATCTTTCCTTACTAATATCCGAGCTTGAATAGCCTACAGAAAATTGAAATTTGGTATGAAGGTAGCTCGTATAGCACAACTGATGAAATAAATAAAAAAACTGTTTTTTTTTATAAATCTATGTAAGTAACCAATGTAAAATGACCTCACACTGCATACATTTTGCTTAGGAGCAAGGCTCTGCTAACACTGGACATATTTGTAGGGAGCCCTCGGTGCGCGAGTCCGACTCGCACTTGGCGGGTTTTTGTATTTGTATACATATTGCTCTGATTCATAAGCAGCGACAATGCTTACATTATCTAATTACGTCATTTTTTAAATTAATTTACAAACATTGTCTCTTGTGATGTTACATATCTCGGAGCGGAAATCAATTCTTAGTTTTCTCTTCGTAATGTCTTCAACCGAAAGTCGTCACTATCATAAAATAAATAAAAACTCAACTTGACTTATCGTTTTCTTTTATCTGATTCTGTATCATTCCATTATCGATATACAAAAATATTAGTAAAAAAAAATGTTGGAATTTTTTCACTTTGTATTCAATTTACTCAAAGTGATGAAGAAAATACACTTCGCTTGTTTTATTGAGGAGTTAAGATTATTCCTTCAAAGGTGTATATTGTGACTATTTTTAGTTTATTTAATTACATCACTACATTGTATAAAAAAGTCACCTTTCGCTGTCTGTCTTTCCCTATGTATGTTATCTTTAAAACTACGCAACGAATTTTGATGGGGTTTTTTTAATAGATAGAGTGATTTAAGAGAAAGGTTATATGTATAATTCTACGTAGACGACGTCGCTGGCAGAAGCTAGTTAATTCACATAAAATAATACATCAAGTGAGGATAATTTATGGACGTATTTCAAATTTACATAATAAAATTACGAGTATTAATAATATGAGGAAATTACAAATAGGTAAATAAATACTAAATGTCTTAGATTAAAATAAGAATACAATAATATTGTGACCGCATTGGTTTTTCCTAATCGTCTTATCATAAGTTCCTAAATATTAAATTCAAAATAACCCTCCTTTGGACTTGCTGTATTTGGGTAATATTACTTATACATTATTTTAGGTTTCAATCGGTTCTTTCACTTTTTCTGTGAGTCTACTCTTGCTTAATACTTATGTCGTGTCAATCGTTCAAAGGTTAACTAGAAGAGATCCCTTTTAGGGATAAGTTCGCCTTTGTGCATGTGTGTTGTTCTGTATTCATCTTTTCTTGTGTTTTATGTACAATAAAGAGTTATACATACATACATAAATCACGTTATTCCCTTACGAGGTGGGGTAGACAGAGCCCAGGGTAACAAGACTTAAAGGCCACGTGTACCGTGATTGTGGGCGTATAGATGTGAAGCCTACGATGTGAACTGTATTATAATAATGTTTATGTCTAATAAGTTTTGGACAAGAGAAATTGGAAAAAACCAAGCAAAAACCAACTGAACTGCTTCTTCCTTTACTCATCTTCAACAACAGGCAATGAAATGTAAAATTCATATAAAAAAGAGTATAAAAATATAAACAATATCTATACATAATTATAATAAAGCTGAGGAGGGTCGAAAGTCTGTAGATGGAAGATATTAAAAAAAATTGGCTGGGGATACTTAGAATCGATAACAGAACACGTTCCAACTGTTTTTAGAATTTATATCTATGTATTTGTCTGTATATTTGCGAGTGCATCACTTGAAAACGGCGGACCGGTTTTGATGCAAAATTTACTAGTCGAAAAAGAAGAAAATCACCGGCTACTTTTTATCCCGGAAAATTGCATAGTTCCCGCGGGATAGCGAGATGTCCATTGGTAATTCTACGGGGACGAAGTCATGAGAAGATGCTAATTTATTAATAAAAATGTAAAGAATTTGCAACAGATGGAAAGGGGAAACAAAATTGTAACGGATTGCTAGTCGCATCGCCTAAATTTTAATTTTTAAAATATTTCAATTTTTATGTATGGTCTTCGATGATTGCGGACTGTTGAGAACTGAATATGCAGTTCAGACACAAAAAGATCTTGCATCTAAAGATAGAGACAGGTAATTTTAAACATAATTTTTTGTTAATTATCGCGCCTGCCTCTATATTTCGGACATAAAAAATATTTAGCGGTTTACTTATCTGTTCTTAAATAACTGATACAATGGACTAAACATGTTAACACGAATTTCTAGTGTAATTGCTGTGATTAATCAAAGATATTTAGTATATCGGAGTCTGCACCGCGAATCTCGCTGCATATCTAACTTTTTGCGTCGCTCCCAGTCATGCGTGCGGGCGCTATGAATATTCATTTGCTTTCCTTGGTTTCATGAATTTGTTTAAAGACTTTCATCATTATTAAAGTCTTTACTTTGGTTATAACTACACACATATATATTTCGTAAGCAATGAAGATAGAACCGACTGCAGGTTTTGTAATAAAATTGTTAACACGTAGACAAGTTATACATTTATTTTCTTTTTAGGGTGCCGTTCCTCAACAGGAAAAACGAGACCCTTCAGTTCGTCCATCCGTCCGTCTGTCAAGACCCTTATTAATACCAAATATTTATGTCTGCAACACGTTAGAGCTGTGAAAAATGAACCCCTTAGTCAACCCAAGATACAGTCATTTGAAATGGTGTTTCCATAGAAATTGTAATGCTCCCAAAAAGTAGGAGGTACTTGCAGTTGTCCCAGAAATTTAGGATTTGGTATGAAGGTTACAACACAATTAATGCAATCAGTCTAAAAATCTGTTTTCAATGTGTGTCTGTCTATAACCAATATAAAATGACCTCACACTGCCTACATTTGGCTTAGGCGCAGGACTCTGCTAACACCGGATTTTATACTCGTTGAAATTCTACGGTACCCTCGGTACGCGAGTGGACTTGAGTTTTTTTTCATAATGTAATTAGTATATTTTGTGACATTTAGAAGAGTGAGCGCAGAAGGTGGTATGACCGTTTCACTGTTCCACACCCATACTTAACTGCTTTACGCTGACATTTACAAATGGGCTACTGAAATTACAGAAATATTTTCGTGTCATTACCTAATGAAAACAGTTTTTGTTAAAATTTCCCGCGAAATAGGAAGCTCTGCAAAGGAAGCAAAGCCAGGGGCGGCAACGGAGTATTTTATCTCATAAATAGATTTAAACTATTTATACAAGTTTATAGAAAAGCGGATAAGAGTTTTAGTATCGTATTATACGCAGGTAAAATATAATAGGAAAGACGAACCTTTTTATGTATAAAAGTTTGTAAGCCTGAGAAATTAACATTTTCATGCTTCTTCGCAAGGAAATGCGTTTTTGAATAAGAGGCAAGATAAAAAAATACAACGTAATTTTCACTTTTCTATCTAAATTAAGAAACAAATTCCTCGGTGGCGGTCTTGCGGCAACAAAGAGTACGAAGGAACAAAAGCATCCGGGAGCAACGTTTTTCATCACAGATCATTCCCTTTGCATCTGTTTCTTGCTAAAATGTCAATAAAATCTTGTTAAACCGAGATCGCCTTATCACTGATTGGCTGGCTGCCCACGCGCATCCGGTTGCCGTAAAAATTAAAGACGTAATTGATTTTCTAGGGATACTGGCTGTTGTTGTTTATCTTTAAAAAATCGTCTTACATGCGTAAGTCTGGCCGTGGGGTAGGTCTATCGAGGAATCCGTCTTGTAAACTTCTTGTTATTTAGCCTAGAGCTGAGTGTAAGTACTTGCAAGAAAATCCGCCCAAGTAACACGCATTATTATTGTGGCGCAGCAAAACTAACGTAACGTGATGTGTATACTATTAAACTCACAAGCAAAAATAACGGGTGAACTCAACAAGACTGTTGAAATGTACGTCCCATGCAAAGTCCAAATAATTCAGAACTACAAGAAGCTCGGGTTCGAACCCATGATCGTCTGCTAAAGAGGCCATAGGTCGAGCCATTAGGCTACTGCGACGTTCATGCTATTTGGCCATGTTCATAATAAATTTGTTTTTTTCGTTACATTTGTAAACTAGATGTAAAGAGGGGCTGCTATGGTTAATTATAATTACTTTGAGACTTTACTTATTTTTAAACATCTTTAAATTACATCAAGTTTATTTTGGAGAGTTTAGGTAGTGCCCAGGTTACAGCATAGGTATTTGTTATAGGAGAATACGAAACCAGTATGTCAGCAATTTAAACTACTAAAACGCTTGTCGCTACTGTCACATTTTATAATCTGTAGGATAAGAAATATGTAGACAATCAAACCAGTGTAGACGTTTAAGTGACCATTAGAGTATTTAAAACAGATAAATTTTATTATGAAGATCCATTACTGGCTACTGACGAACTTTAACGGCAGTTAACACTGCATGCAGCGCACCCTGCCTGTTAAAAAAACATTAATTGAACCGAACCGAGTCGTTCGCTGGAACGATTTCTAAATGGGCTTCCTAATGGCTTATCGGTCTTTGCTTTTAGTAGACTGACTAAATTCGTGCGAACAGGTGGTATTTGGTCTAGAAATGTGACAAAATTTACATGATATCGATATCGTAAGTAATCTTCAGATTTACTTATAGAAAAGTCTAGGAAACGCCTATTGGTTGCCAATGCTAGGGCGATAAGTCTTAACAGTAATACTCTTTCAATTTTATTTAAGAATAAACAAAAACACTTTATTCATAGTAGTCTAGCGCAAGAGGCAAATTTGACAATTTAGTATGGAAAAAAAATCGATTCTTTTTGTGATAGTGTAAGAATTATCTGCCTATCTGGTATTGTTGATCTTCGTTAAATCAACCATAATAAAACAAAACGTCACTAGTCCAATATTTTATCTTGAAACCAAATCGTTTTACGAATACAAAATACAAACGCGTATTATAAATATATAAAGACACTTCTGAGTAAAATTTCGGTTGTTTATTCTCTTAACAATGTACTAGCTAAACCAAAAGCACTGATAACTTTTCAATCACTCCTATTTAACTAAATTTAACGACTCGTAACATAAAATACCCGTGCGTTCCGTGGTGTGCTCGTCTTCCAAACAGGATGGATCCTTTTCTTCCTATGGGTATCGTATAAAAGGCAACTACGGGATCTGATGTGAGAGCGGGTAGCAGCGCAGCAAGACCTTTGCCGACTACGAACTCTGGACTCCAGCACTGCGGTGTCGAAGACAAGGGGATACCACCACACTATTCTCCCAAGAGTTATCACAAAGGTTCAGATACATAACCAGTGACTACCTCGTCTGTGTCAAGAGTGTAGCGGCTTAGAAGAAGCACAAGAACAGATACAATAAGCAATGAAAATGAAGGACCCCAGCTTTGGTATTGAGAATCAGAATTTCAAAGCTCGTGTTCTTACTAGGAAGTGTTTTTACAAATAAAGTGCGGGTGCCGTGTGAACTTCCGCTGGGAAATATTAAATATTCGATACGAGTTGCAAAGCTAGTTCACATCGTATTGTTTGAAATTAAAGTTATTGTTTTATTATGGTCTTGTTATCGTTCCGGGAAATGAAAGTTAGGAAACGGACACTTGAGTAGTTATTATATTGCACGTCAGGCAATGCTATTTACACTATGCTTGTTAATTAAACGCTATTCTCCAGGAACAAACGTGCTACATTGTTTTATTACATTGCGTGAAAAGTTCCGGTCTTTATCAAAATAACTAGTCGTCCGTTCGCGTCGCAACTTCCTGTCCATATTTGGATTAAGTATAACTGTATTTTTTTAATCTAAATTATATTTGGTTTCGTATTTCATAAAGCATGTACAATTTTCTACTTTTATGCACACGAAAATCGCACTGGTATAACAAACTTAAATTGATTTAACTGGGCACGACTTCAGAGCAATAAAAAATTAAGACAATTCTGCGAACGACAAAATGAAACCACATTAAATTACGCCCTGCATCGTACGCGTGTGTGCATAACCAACTTGCTTGACTGTGTTTTGTAGCACGTGCGTGTGTTTTGAGGGGAAAACACACATAATACATTTATTAGGTATTGAAAGTAGGTAGGATCGTATTTAAACGTAATATGATTACTTTCATAGTAATCAGATAACTGTATCGAAACAATGAAACAATTTGCCTGTTGTGGCTTAAACATAGTTCGTTGCACAACTCTGAAACTTTTTGTTGATTTGATTATATACTCTTTGCCATTTTAATTAACACTGGACAATGCAGTAGGCAACGCGTTTCTCGCTCTATTGATAATAGAGACAAAGTGATTGTTTCGTTGAATCGATTGAGCTAGAAATCTCAGAAATCTTGAGGTAAGTCTAGATAATAGTAACTGAGGACTGGAGGGACGGCTAGACCTTGGATAATTGTCAGAGACTACAGTTCGGTTTTTTTGGAGCACGCAAGGTATCCATCATCACGTAATCTCTCTATATTTTTAAGGAGAGGTTTCTTGCCCTTTATTCCGTCTGTTATAATAATTTACTACGTTTTGAATTTAGTACAAGTGAGCAGCAATTTTTACGGTATATTTATACAGTATACGGTATGGGAAAAGTTACATTATTTGACCTAGACCAAAACTACGCAAAGCTATTACTATGGGTGCTGGGCAACGGATAAATATACTTATGTAATGATGAAAAATATATATATAAAAAAACCTTAACGAAACTGAAAATTAGAACACATACAAAAATCCGAAAAGTAAAGCTATGGCCGGCCATAGCTTTACTTATTGTTCTAATTTTCAGTGTCGTTTAGAAATTTTATTTCTAACGGAAAAACCGTAAAAGTAAACATAAAAAATCAAGAAGTGATTCATACAAAAATATATACTTAAATATATGTATGGAGTACAAACACTCGCGTTCGTCATAAAAATGCCTGCCCCTACCGGGATTCGAACCCGGGACCTCTAGCTTCACTTAACCACTAAGCTATCCGGTCGTCGTATAAGCATAATGTTTAATGCATGAATGTAAGTTTCCACACGTAAGTTCTTTACATTATTTAGCAAAATCCGAGAGTCCAGTTATAAATAATTTACAGTAACTTATCGTAATGACAATACGCTATCTGCTATGAACCTTCGTTGTAGATGTTTATGTGCAAGTAAATAGGTTGCTTGAGTAGCATAAGTACAGGTTAACCTTCTGTTTCGCGTTAAAACAGCGTAACTGAAGAAAAAGGCGGTCTCGAATAAAAAGTCAATGTCGTTTGACCTATAAAACGGTTTACCATTCAGTGTTACAATAAAACGGAGATGTGTAAATCCGTATACACGGTTCGAGTTGTCGGTCGACCGTTGAAAATCGGTCTTCACAGATTCAAGACGTTTTAGTCTTTAACTTTGGTTTAAATTTGGTGGTGATGGGTGTTGAAGGTAACTAGCTTTGTTGTTTGGTTTATGGTGACTAGAAAGCAACGATACAATAATATAATTAACTAAGATGGAATGTCGGTAAGAGTGGGACTGTATCACACATATATACGATAAGTACCATACATTTTGGCACTACCGCTTTGCAGCAGAAATGTCGGACGTCTAATAATGAAATTCTCCTCCTCCTGCCTATTGGTTGTCATATTTTGTCAAATGGATTTAAAATTCTTGCGAAATGTTATTAAGATTCAAAATTGACGTTTTATTATGTCCTTTGCAAAGTAAATTGGCACCCAAGAGGTTAAAGCTTGACAGTTGTATACATTTTGACACTACTAAATCAAGATTTAACTTTTTGCAGCAAGACGGCCTAGGAACTGTGGCCAAACTGTAAGTGTGTGTGTGTGTAACTGTGATAGCTTCGTCTAAAGTTATCCAAGCATTGATTAAGTTATGGTCCTACTAAAACACGCTTGTAACTATCCAGTTAAATACAACTATATATGCTCATAATACGTGCATAACAAACAAAACAATTCGACAATACAATATCGTTCTTATGTAAGATGAGATGTGCTTAAGAAAATTGATAGCGATCATGTAGCAATAAGATAAATAGCTATGTTTATTAGGTTAGAGTCCGTCGTAAAAACATGATGTCTATGCTCTGGCTGACAACGAATTAGGCTTTTGTTTAAGAAGTGGGGTTTCACTGCAACTGGGTTTTTGCTTCAAATTAATCTTAGGTACTAAAATTAATACTAATTCTATAAATTGCATATTTCCCGCGGGTAATACAGCAATAAACGGATTCTTTGTAGACAAAGTCGCGCCCAACAGCTAGTTATATTATAACGTTATTATTATCCAGACGCACTTGTTTACATTTTAGGATTTAAATTAACACAATCTAAAAAAAACTTGGTAAGATACTTACTACACACTGTGCGTTAAAAACTGTTGGCGCATTATCCGATGCAATCTCCCAAATGACCTTATTTAATCCGGTCAATTTAGACCAAAAAATGAGAGTGAAGTTACATAAAGTCCCAACAAGCTGAATTTTTGTGAAGTTGTTCAAAACATAATTATAAACAATGTCTGGAAGTTCCCCATCATTCCCCTGTAAGGAAAAAATTTAATTCAAGGTCAAAGGTCAAAAAAATGAGTTTCGCGATTTTCAGCAAAACGGTAAGTTTTATCATAAAAGTACCTCAGACAAAAATTGTAGATCATAAAATTATCTATAAAAAATGTATCAGTACTTTTTTTCTTACGAGCCACCGTTTCTGAGATATAACGATTCTAAAAGTTATAAAAGTTGTTATCGTCATAATATGCATGAGTACGCCACGTATATACATCTAGAGTTGTAAAATTTTATATAATATATATATATATATATATACATATATACATATATATATATATATATAAGAAAGTGTATTTCTTTAAGCTAGTATTATTGTTTATAATATGTTTACTTTCAACGTTGTCGGTAAAGCAGTGAACTATTGTAGGTAAAACAGTTATATTATTTTAGTAACCTAAGATGAGGGTAAATGAAAAAACGTTTTTGTGTTTAATTTGAAGGTACACTGATAGTTAACCAAGAATAAGAAATTGGCATACTAAAAATAATCATTGACGGAGGATTCTTACTACACCGTGTTGTGTGGGATAGCGAAGAAACATTCAACGTTATCTTAGATAAATACGTTCAATATGTACGTAGACATTTTGGTTCCAGAGTTACTGTCGTATTTGATGGCTATGATGATTGCAAGAGAAATATCAAAGCTACAGAACAACGTCGTCGAACTTTAGCAACATCTTCATCTTCTGACATTTTATTTGATGAACTTATGACAGTCCCAACCAGTCAACAGAAATTTCTTACTAATACCCACAACAAGTCTCGGTTCATTTCAATGTTGAAAGAAAAGTTTACGGCTGAAAATATATTGGTAAAACAAGCTAATAATGATGCTGATGTATTGATTATTGAAACAGCAATAGAGCAATTCAATTTGACAAATACAACTATTGTTGTTGGTGAAGATGTTGACTTACTTGTATTACTCACTGCTCGAACGCCAACTGAAAAAACTATTTTTTTCTTAAAACCAGGAAAAGCTCAGCATCAATCAGATATATATTCATCAAAAAGTTTATTTACTTTTGTAAAGTGTAAAGATCATGTACTATTTTTACACGCAATAACTGGCTGTGATACGACATCTGCATTTTACAGGAGGGGTAAAACAGCAGTTTTCAAAATGTTTGAAAAACAAGATTTAATTCAATGTGCTGAAGTTTTTAAAAAAAGTGATTCAACTCAACAAGAAGTTATTACCAACGGCATCCGCTTTCTTCTTTCTATGTACGGAGCTCCTAAAAAAACTACCTGTTTAGATAAACATCGATATGCATGTTTCGTTAAAAATACTAAAAATAAAAAACAAGTTCAATTAGCTTGTCTTCCTCCAACTTCAGTTGCTGCTCACCAACATCTTTTTCGAGTATATTACCAAGTTCAAGTGTGGCTTGGTTATCAGCTAGACCCTACAGACTGGGGTTGGAAGTTGGTCAACAATATATTAGAGCCAGTTCAAACTTTACTTCCACCTGCGCCGGAAAAACTGCTGAACATTATTTTTTGCAACTGCAAAAAGGGATGCAGTGCTAAATGTGGTTGCAAAAAAGTCGGACTGTCTTGTTCTTTGGCATGCACAAATTGTCAAGGCCGGTCGTGCTCTAATATTGAATCACAAACAATGGAGGATTCGTTTGACTCCGACGAAGTATCATGCGATACATCGCTATTGACGCAATTTACTTGCATCCAAAATGAAGATGAAGAAGAAGCAGGAGAAGAAGAACAAGAAGAAGATCAAGAAGAAGATCAAGAAGAAGAACAAGAATTTGAAACTTACGAATAAGACGAATAAACTTCAACACTTTTTTTTCATTTACATCGCTTTTATCTTTCCCAATCTTTGAAAATTTCCGTTATTTTGCAATAGTTTTACATTAAACAGGATCACAACTGACCCGTGGAGTAGGCCTACTGGGGAACCACGTTAACAAAAACGCGCTAAGTACACTACCTCATAGGTGGCGTGGAAACGTGTGCATATTATGACGATAACAACTTTTATAACTTTTAGAATCGTTATATCTCAGAAACGGTGGCTCGTAAGAAAAAAAGTATTGATACATTTTTTATAGATAATTTTATGATCTACAATTTTTGTCTGAGGTACTTTTATGATAAAACTTACCGTTTTGCTGAAAATCGTGAAAAACTCATTTTTTTGACCTTTGACCTTGAATAAAATTTTTTCCTTACAGGGGAGCGATGGGGAACTTCTAGACATTGTTTGTAATTATGTTTTGAACAACTTCACAGAAATTCAGCTTGTTGGGACTTTATGTAACTTCGAATGTCTAAATTGACCGGATTAATTATGATGGTCGTTAAGATCACAAGTAACCTCAGACGTTAATGTAAAAAAATAAGTTCTCATAAGTTGGGACGCTATTTTGTCCATGACGTTTATAACCCGGAAGGTGTATAAGCAAGCTCCCCTTGTAATTTTGACTACATTTCCCCATTTAGGTGTCTATAATAAACTAGCTATTGCCCGCGACTTTGTCTGCGCAGCTTTTGATCTGTAATAGTTTTAAATTGATAATGAGTTTTAATAGCTTTCCAATTACAGCATTGTACGTAATTTTTTTAAAAGATCAAATGGGTTTATATAATATCTATTCATAAAAGTTATAGGCCATCGCAGACTTTTTTGTAGACCTATGTAAGAGGAATATCCCACCATGAATTGTTTTGTTCAATCTCAAAGGGATTAGATAGCGTTTTCGATGTAAACTTATTTGGCTTGACTTTCTTCTGACACCTCTAACAATTATCGTTGTACAATTTGAATCAATTTGGACTTAATTGATTGGCAATTGGCAAATTATAAACTTAAATCTTCCTCGCGAATCACCGTATCTATTGGAGAAAACCGCATGAAATTCCGTTTAGAGGTTTCTGAATTTATCGCAAATAGATAGACACACAGACGCAGCAGATGACTTTGTTTTATAATATGTAGGTACTATAAACATGTAGTGATATAAAGAGGTAAACTTTGTTTGTTTTTCCCTGTTTCTTTGTAAGAAGGGGGTAATCCCTGGAAGTACTGAATTGAATTTACGTTTTTACGAAGAGAAAGCTGCACTACATATATATTATGTCAGAGTCTCACGGGTCCTTATATTTTCACATATTATATATTATTTTACTTGGTGCTGGAAAAAAAAATGTTACAAAATCTACCAACAATTTTGCCATCACTACGTTTGTTAACCTGTTGTAAATGCTGCTTACTTACGCAAGTTACTATTTTTTTGCGTTAGCTGTTTGCTTTTGCAAGTATGTACTTAAACGGAGACAAGTAGTCAGTTCATCACAGTTTATAAAAGTATATACACGTGAGGTATAAATAACTGTGAGCTATGTTTAGAGTTGGAGGAAACGACTTATTAGTTTGTATTAATAAATAATGTCTCTATCAAAGGCTTTGACGTATGACTCATTCAGACCACTATCTGTATTCGACCATTTAGGGATGTAGCTTATATTTTATTCACGAAGCCAATGTAGGAAACAGATTATATCAAAGCCTTTTATGATACCATCTTTACTGCTACATGTTTCTCATACATGGATATTATAATGATTCCTCCCACTGATACTTTAAGAACTACAAATAATAGTTTGAACTAAATTCGCCCCTAAACCTGTTACACGCTTGGTCCCCTAGTTGACCGAATCTTATTTACAATAGGCATCAAAGTTATGTATGTATTTATGTATAACAACAGAGTAACCAACCATAATCAAGTCAATAAGTACGGTGATCTAGACTAAACTATTGTTTTTATCTCGTTCAGATATCATTTTCGCGTCTCTATACTCTCATCTCTACATTGGGAGTGGCGTTGATAAGATTTTCTGTTTGTAACCGGATATCTGTGATACCTTAGTATAAAAAAGTACGAATTAACTGTTCCCATTTCCCGGAGTACATCTCCTTCGTCAGCGTATTTGCGTTTACGCCTCGCCAATATTTCTTCATTAAATCCGATTTGCAATGGGTCTCTCCCGTATGGAGTCAATGTCATTGAGCCACCAAGCTGGGGTCTGCTGACTCATGTCTTTGGGCGAGCATACATCTCATCAATAAACGTGACAGGTAACTAGTCATACTCACAATTTAGTCGAAATTGTATAGCCAATATGAAGCCCAGTTGCATAATTATGCACAGAACTCAAGTTGATAATGAGTTTTATACACACAAAAATCACGTCTTTATGAGCGTTGTGAGTTAAAGAATTGTCATAATCATAGCCGTTGCGTTTATGCAATAACAGGGGTCCCGATTTTTGAAAGCACATATGTGAAAATACCACTCGTAAGTGGTGAAAAATTGTGTTGTTTTTTAAATTCGTATTCGTGTAGCATAGACGAACATTTCAGCTCTCATTTATCTTGTGGCCTAGTCAAAGATTTGACTATTTAGAGCTGCAGTTTCGAAAAATATAAATAGATTTATATCAAAAGGCGGTACTTAGTCCCTACTTTAAACTATTGATATTGAGTCATATGACCGACAAAGTCCTAAAGGCGCTTTTTCTGACCTTCCTCGTTTCGTTCCCTAATTTAACTGCAAAAAACATTGAAAGATGAAGCGTTGAAGCCATTCGTCATACAGAATGACATATTGGTCATTGATTCGCAGCAAACCTATTCGCAAGTCCGTAAAATCAGCGAGACCATTTAACCTATCGTTACGGTTACAGTATATTATTGTCACCAGAACGTGACTTCACGGCAATGCAAATACAGGCTAGTCTGATAAACGTTGTCTGTTTACTCTAAATTACCTATTTGATAAACAGTTTCAGAAAATTCATGATTCATCGCCGACGGTATTTTTTATAACTATGCAAACATCCATATTCATGTAGAATTTCACTGTCAATATGCTCACTGAAGGAGAACGCACTGTAAATAACTATTTTAAGATGTTTTTTAGAGCAGATAATAAAATGCGAGAGATTTCACAAATAAATAAAATCAATTGACGTTTTTTAGGAAAATATTACGAGCTGTGTATTAAAAATAAATGTAGGAATGTTATTTTGAGAGCATGTCAAGAAAACAAAAATAAAAACCAACTTTTTTTCAAACATTCGCATTTAATTTAGATAAGTATGAGATTGTGTTTAGTAATGGCAATACAATTCTCGATAGCGCATGAGTTCGTCGAAGCCGATCGTTATGTTGTAAATAGTTATTCGCTGCGCCCTGACTCGCCCTGAAAGCGGAAATGCCCGCGATATTCCTGATCAAAGGAAAATGTGTAAATAAATTCTTACACGATATTGTTGAAGGCTTTATAAGATAAGATTGCTACAATGCGCAGTGTCGCGATATTTTGGGGAATGCCCAACATAAAAGCACAGTGATTTTACCTGAACCTGACAATATTTTACTACTTAGTCACCCAAGTACGTATTCTTGTTTTTATTCGCAAACCATCATTCCTAACCTAAAAAAAACCTTGGAATTGGCGGAATCGACTATAATACCGATGGAGCCGTATTTTATAATTGAAATTGGATAGATCAAAATAATGCCGGCATTTGAAAATGTCATATGTAAACAAATTGCTGCAATATGTATCATTGTTTGCGACAAACAACAGCAAACAGTTTCAAGTGTCTCGCACGTAACGTCTCAAATTGCGGTAAAATGCTTCATAAACATTATAATGAAGTCTAGTCAAGCGCAAGTAGTAGGTTTTGTGTACAAAGCCATACTTATTATTATATTTCAAATCAGATTCAGTTGTCCGTTTCATTCAAATTGCGTAATAAGTAGAAAGAAAAAGAACGAGAAAAGAAGAAAAAAATATTGCATTCATGCACTCATAATCTCCAGATCGAAATTTTTAATATGTGACTTTACTAAGTGCGCTTTACCATGACGTCTTTATGCGATTTAATTTCGATTCAGTTTAGGTTCGCTTGCTATCAGATCCATACTAAAAATGACAGCTAAAACCTGAACTGAGTTGGAATTGAATCGCATTTAGGCGACTAGCACCTTCAAATTTTGTCTGTCTTTTGTCTTTATCGTGTAAGGAGTACCTAAGTAAGTAAAGTAAATCAACACACTTTTGGAAATTTTCAGTGTTTTTATTGTTATTCGTGATAATTCTTACATATTTTTTTTAAAATTCTGGAATCAGCCATTAACGAGGAGTATAGGCTTTAGAAAAGTTGTTGGAGTGGAGACCACGGAGGGGGTCAGGAATGTGGGGAGACAGCCGGCAAGATGGACGGACGATTTGGTGCGAGCGGCTGAGAAGGAATGGATGCGGAAAACTCAGGTCCGCAAAGAATGGTCTAAAATGGAAGAGACTTTTACTCAGCATTGGGTAGACCATGGTTGAAGAAGAAGAAGGCTTTAGAAAGTACTGTTAATTTACACTTTATAGCATTTCAAGGTCTTCAGTCGTCATGGTAAGGCCCCCCAGTTTAGTTTACGTATTGATTCGGGAGCCGAAGTTTTTTTTTTTCAAAGTAATGGCAACAGAATGCAGCTACATTTGTATGTATTTACCTAGCGATAACAACTATAATATGTTATGAATAAGGGAGTAAATGATATGACGTATTAATGTTCAATTCGCCGAAGTACAGCACCGTATTTACTGTTATTGAATATACAATTAATGAGTGATAAGATGGTATAATGAAAGTACAAAAGAGTTCAAGTTTCATAGAAGTATAACTATTCAAAAGGTTATTCAAACAAACTGTTTAAACAAGTGTATCGGTTTCTCAGTACAGCAAAACAAACTTAGTTGTGCGGGTGGACAAAACTCGCACTAACGTAAATGCTTGTGCACTACATACATAAACTGCGCAACAGAGACATCGTCACTCGTCAGATAAAGTTGTAAATACGGTACACAGACATTTCGTAACGCAGCGTGTAATTTTTAATCTGACACAATGTCTCAGACATTAGCACAAGTGTGTCAAAAGTAAACTGATATTGCCATGCACTGTCGTTTATGTGTAGGTCAAATTCAGAGTGCTAGTGTTATATTTTTGTCATAACAAACATCTTGATGATTATTCGTCAAAATAATATTGTCCTAATTACTATGGAAAAATTGGTAGGGCTAATACGACAACAAACTTATCTCATAGTATTTATCTTTCTTCAATGTTGGTCTGCGAGTAAAGAAAAAACACAGAATGTACCAGTTGCTTCTTTTCCGGCGCAGACGGTAAAAGCCCATCGAGGGAATGGAAAAAATCTTAGGAATCATGCTATAGACGATGCAGCTAGCAATTATTTTGATTCCCCTTTCCATACCCCCACAGTCGTGCTAAATGTGGCTGTTGGGTCTTGTTACCTTGGGATCTGTCTACCCCTTAGGGGATTAATACGTGATTTGTGTGTGTGTGCGTGTGTGTGTGTTTTACAGACACACTAAGAGTTGAGTAATGTCAGGTGTCTAAACACAATACAAACATGGAAGTGTATGTTGTTGTCTGTTATGACTCTAGCTATAGTAGATCGCCACTAGTAGTCGCCCGGATACAATGGGGAATCATTTTACCTCGATCTTATTATACACATCTCCCTTACATTACAAGGAAGATTATAATTATTTAGTGCGGATAGAGTTAAAAGAGGAACATTTTACATATGAACTACGCTTCAACTACTACTTCAACGACATGCAGCATACCAAATAAGACGCAATTATACACCCGACCGGCGACGGTATGAAACTAAAAACTCAAAATGCGCACGACATGATCAACTTATGCCTACTCCGGTGAATGAAAAAGTACTATTGTTTACAATAAATGCTTCGGATACGACAAATGACGATCGGTGAGGCGGGACGGCTTTTTGCTCAACCTTTGTTTTTCTTATCAGCCTGTGAATCGACAGTATAAAGACATTCTGATACTGTCAATTGCAGAAAGCTAGTCGTATCTCAATTGCCGGTGACCTCAACAGATTTAGGGGAAGTTTTATTCGCCAGTCGCGTGACTCATCTATAGGAAGGTACTCAATAAATATACATTCAAACAAATAGGAGAATATCACTGAACGGGAAGTACTTGAGAATTCATAAGATATTGATAAAAGTCACATGAGCACAAATGAGATGACACATACCAAAATATGGAAAAATATATGACTAAAACAAAAGTTAAAGGGTTTATCCCTTTACAAAAATAAATAGATTATAACCAACAAGTTCATTATCCTTTACAAAAACGTTAACACAAATTCAAAAATTGTTTTGTTTGTAATGTTTGTTCTTTATCGCGAAGAGCCTTTAATCGAAGTACCTAAATCATGAACAATCTGCACACGGATTATGAATGAAAAATGACTCTATCATTATTTACGCTAACGCCGCAAAAACGATTCCCGCAACTATTTGCACCGCGCAGATCGATTGGACACAATCACGCTAGGAGATAATCCTTTCGTGATTCATACAGCATACAACTACTATAAAATCTTGAATACTATCGAGCTATAAAATGTAAAGTGTTGTAAATAGAAGCAGCAGTAATGTAGGAGTGTCAAGGCGTATTCAGATATTAGACTTGTTTTCTACGGGATGTAGACGGAGATTATAAATCCAAATTGCCTGCGCCTTTTTTATGGTCATGTAGAGCACACAAAATAAAAATGTGTTCGTCAGTTGCAGGGGCCTTATAATGCGACTCAATTCAGACTAAGTTCAGGTTTTAACTGTCATTTTTATTATGGATCTGACAGCGAGTGAACCTAATTTGAATCGGAATTTAATCATATTAAGACGTCATCAAGACTAACTTTATCCTCATACTGTGGTGTGACTACAAACAAATTTTCAAAAGCTATAAGTTTTTGATGAGAGTTAGTAGCTAAGTAAATTTATTGTTTATTGAAATGGTCCTTCGCTATGTAACACCTGATTCAATAAAATACTACCTAGCTTTTGATCTCTGCAGAGTTATCGTGGACCGACTACATCAGATAAATTGATGGTTGGCAGTCAAGCACCGTGCGTTTTAAACGCAATTTCTTTCCCCGCACGGTAAAGATCTGGAACCAACTTCCTGCTGCAGCATTCCCTGAGCGGTACAATTTAGGGATCTTTAAAAAGCGAGCCTTCCTGTTCCTCAAAGGGCCGGCAACGCACTTGTGATCCCCCGGGTCTTGCAAGTGTCCCTGGGCGACGGTGATTGCTTTCCATCAGGTGACCCGTCTGCTCGTTTGCCCCCTCTTTTATATAAAAAAAAAGATGAGGTCTGACATTCGGATACAAACATTTACTTGATTTTAATAAAGTTTTGTTCATTGTAGGGGTTGAAACTGCTGCGACGGAACGAGTGTAGGTACTTTATTAGCTAAACCCGGTTTAACATGGGTTGGTGCTAGAGATCGGGTTGTTAATGGTTGTGACACGTATATACATAAAAGAGGTTCAAATTGTGTACCTATGACCGCTGACAGAAGAAAATGCGTTAAATAGCCAGTATTGCCATTATAGTGGTTAGGTATATGCTCAAGGCTGTATACTCTAGTGGTTTTACAGTGATTAGTATTCATCTCTGATGCATACAATTGATAGTGAAACACACTGAATATCTACTACGGACAAATCAAAAATCCATTCAGTACTAAATCCTGCTGAACTACCAAGAACTAATCATCTCTAATTTTTCACTCCCACGCGTTATAGGTAATAAAAATGCATACTTTTGATGAATGACAGACGGATACACATCAGAATCTAAATCTGTAATTGTGTTTACAATCGGAGGTATCAAGTGCGACGTGTGGAATTCCTGAGCTGACGCCAATCACGCATCATTAACTGGAAACGTCGATCAATGGCCGTTTTTGCTACTATTTCTAACCGACGCCTCAATTTTTGTTGTTTCGTTCCCTTTTACTGTGCGTAAAGCTAGTAGCAGTTTTGATAGCAGTCGCTCTAGCTCTGTTTGTCTAGCTTCTGTTTTCTATACAAAAAGCTTTCGACGGATTCGGACCTGGATTAAGATTGATTTTTTTAACGTATCCAAAACTAACTGTTTAGCCAGGGAAAACAGGAAAATCCACCCTTAATAGCTTTCGCAAACCTACCAGTCTATTTATAAAATACCTATCTAACGACACCCTACCTACACTATGGGGTGAACGAGAAACAAAACATCCCAATTGACTAAAAAAGAATTTACAGTTAAAAGTTAAAATCCCCTCACTTTAGCTAGTCATCCTGCCCAGGCTGGTATGCATACCATTGTATGCTCCTAAAGCATCGAAAGAGGAATATTATACGCCCATAGTCATGCTAAACGTGGCTTTAGGTCTTGTTATCCTAGGCTGACAGACGCTCTGTGAACATGGGCGTAAGGTAGCCTGAAAGTAAGTAGGCAGGTAGGTTAGGTAGGTAGGTGTTCCTTAATCCGGTTATAAATTAACATGTTTTTTCTCTTTTCAGTTCATCGGAATCCAAGACACCGTCACACCCGACTGAAGGCAGTAGGTTCCACTCGCCATACTTCTACCACGAGAAAAACAATAAAATACTTTATGCTCACAGAGCTACAGTCGTGAACAGAAATGGTCACTGTTAGAACCTTGCTGGATTGGCGTTTCGGTTTAGTAACGTGAACATTGAAAAGGTAAGCGAATTTATAAAAGTCTGGGGCCCAATATTTGTAAGCATTTCACTCGGAAATACTTACTCGTATGTATTAGCGGTAATAAGTTTGTATTACTACAAAACTAAAGTTCAAAATCAACAATATTAATTATAGCTGCGAATCTGCTTTTATATTAGTCGTATTTCAACAAAATTTTTGCCATTCCCCGATCTCCGACCCGAATAGTACTTTCAAGTGATGTGCTTTTAAAAAATTATCCCCTAGGACTAGGAATTCATAATCGTATGCTAGTGTTATTTTATTTTCTGGAACACCAATCATACCTACTTTCAATTAAATACATTTAAAAGGAGTAAATATTTAGTTATGCAAAGTTAAAGTACGGCATTATTATTAAATTAAGTACAACCAAAAGTTTTAGCATACGAGATCGAAAATTCCATAAAATTCTGAGCAATGTTAATGTTCGAGTATCATCCACACAACACCTCGTCAGAATATCAGTATCTACTCAAATTAATTAGAATGTTGCCGGTATAAGGTCACACTTTTTAGCAGTTATTTTGTCAATAGGCCGGGCTCTAATTTGCTCCACACATCAACTAGTGTATTATAAACGCGCCGTTTATGGGAACTGTAGATTGTACATTCTAAGAATGATAACATGCGGCTACATGATGGATAGGAAAATAACTAACTTATGGATGTTTTGTTGTGATGTTGTTGCCTGGGGGATTCTGCTGCAAAGTTTAATCCTTGCTGCGTATCACCGAGTAATAAAAGAGCAAGGGATAACGACGTTATATATGTGTATGTTCAAGTTTTAAAATAGAAGCTAACTTGACTTTTGTTAGTAAGATAACTAGTCCCAGACTTCTAAAAGAAAACAATGCTCCTCTATTTCCATAATCAGAGTAAATAATGCTGGAATACGTGTAATAGCGTTAAGTGGTTGATTGTGTATATCTGGTCTCGTTAACACCACGATTAGATAACGCGGGTAGATCACACGAAAACATTCGCCATTTTGTTATTTCAGATGCCTCTGCCGCATCGGGACACAATCGTGCTGGCAGCTATCGTAGCCCTCATAACGTGGGGCAACGCGGTGCTAGGAGAATCTAAGACAACACCACTATGCCCAATAGGATATGATTTAGCTTACACGAAACATAAAGATCCGTATTGCTTACGGCTCAAAGGACCAGAAGCTTTCGAGGATTCTTTTGAAGACTGCGCTGGCAACCTTTACACATCTCAATTGTACTACAGCCTCAACTTCACCAGGCCGAACGTAGATCTTTGGTCGGGCCACAAATCCTTGTACCCTGGCGGGCCTTTTATAGATTGGTCTTTCACAGACACCACCGGATCCGTCCTAACATCCACGTACGATGTTAAATTCAACCCTGCGTTAGGTTTAGACGAAGAACTTTGCGTAATAATAAGCCCTGTGAGCAACTTCACTGCAGCGAGATGCAATGAGAAGCACTTCCGCTATTGCATTGTGCATCCTTACCCTGATGCTGATGACATGACAAATGAAGGTTGTGGGGAGCTGACTGACTATTACAGGTTTTGGAGTCCAAAACCGACTTGTTTAACTCCCGTGACGGGTATAGGGGGTGGAGGAGTCAGAGCTAATTGGAAACAAGGCCAGGACTTGTGCCTTAAAAGAGGAGGGGCGCTACTGCAACGAGGTTGGAGATACGCTAACAATCCATTGCTGCATGTAGTGGATACTAATTGGACTAGTCCTTTGGGGATTGAAATGATGTCAGGCGGTAATCTAAGATGGGTTAATGATGAAGATGGAGATGATTTTGTAAGTATTGCGATAGATTTAACGAATCGACTAGTATACCACCTGTAATGACAGATAATACAATTTGTCTAACTCTTTCAGGTAGCAGAATCCGAATGGAGCTTCAAAGATGAGGATTTTTCTTTGAACACGTCGTTAGTGGCTCTTCACGATGGTTCTTGGAATCTCGTGAACGGTTCCTATGTGTTTAGGGATGTGATCTGCGAGCGTTCCATACATTTAAACAACGTTAGTTTGAACGTCACTGTTGTCGAGTGAGTATTGATTAGCCTTGATCTATGCAGTGTAAATTAGTTTTCTAATACAGGCGTAATATGGCTACGGTATTATGTCAGATTACGTCGATAGTTACAGTACTTATGTTAATAACAAATTCGTGTAGGACGCCATATTATTCAATAGATCGATCACAGCCCACGCTGCTTATCTCTTTGTGTTGTTTTCTCGTATGTCAGTTATCCAGTTAATGCAATTCTCTCACAGATTAATTTTTAAGTTTTAAGCTATTTATGATTTAACGCTATCATTTAAAAAAAAGTTTAGTTTTGAAGATTGAAATTAATTTGACTTTACTGTTTTTAGAAACAAAATAATTTTATTCGTAAACGACAGTGTGGATGAATCCGACATATACTGCTTCACCGACTCCATCGTATATTACCCATCTGTCATCAAGAAAATGCGCAAAGACGAAAACACATACATCCTCAAGACGATAGCTGACGGCCATTACTGGTGCATCCACATCGACTCCAGGAACTTCCGCGTATCAGAATCCAACAAAGCATTACTCGTGCGAGAAGACAACGTCGAAAACCTGTACGCTATCAAAATCAAACTTAAAAAGAAATACAGATTTGAAAATCTTAACCAAATCTATCGTGTTTGGGAGAGGAAATTGAAAGAATACATTTACTACAGAACGAAATACGTGGAAAGGTTCGGTGAGATCTCTGCAGATGACCCTAATATAGCTGAAGACACTTTACAAAAGTTTAAGGAGTCAACTGAAGGGTCCGGTTGGAAGGACAACGAAGTGATATATCTGATTAAGATAAAGAGGTTGTTCTTGGACGGCAAGACGGCGCTTCTCCACGTCCAAATGAACCCAAGGATGAGAGCGGTACCGCCAGGGTTCTGGGACACCTTGGAGATCATTTATATGAAGCCGGCATACTTCTGCAATAGGAATGATGATTCAGTCCCGTTTACGAGTCGAGTTGCTTTAGGTAAGTCAATGCTTATTATTATCAGTTGTTACACCCATGGTGCAAATAAGTTAGTCGGTACTTTAATGCTGTCTCACTTTGTCAGTAACGCGAGACTGGCACCATCACACGAGGACCATGGACACCAGACGCATATGCCAAATAATTGTAATACATTTAAATTTTATCCTAGATAATATCTTTTACCTACAGCATTTACGTTTCAATGCCGATACAAAGAGTCCTTTATCGTGCACGTTGCTCGCAGTAATTGCATCAAATTATCTCATTTGTTTCCGAGTACCAAGTTCAGAGCGTCAAGGGTCAAAAGGCGAGAGAGCGAAATTATGGCTCGTATTATGGATCGTAGCTGTTAAGGAGTGGTCTCGCGTCTGAATAAGCTCTAACATATTCATATCGAGAGTATGACACCATTATCATCATCAATATCAAATGAAAGCGTCAGAAAGTACATAATTAGGTACTTATAAAAGAGTAACATAATTGAGCACTTGGAGACAATCCAAAGCCGAAACTATTAGAGCCAGAATTAGAAATTTAGCTACGTATTCCGGGAGGTTTAAGGTTTACTATGAAGGGATTTCTCGAAATTTTCACGGTATAAGGAGATAGCCCGTTCTTTGTCCTACCGCGGGGATGAATTTGCGGTTATGAGCTAGCACTTTGATTTAAGTAAATAACAAAAAACTGGTCTGAGGGGAAATAGCCAAAGTTGGATATAATATATATCTACATTTCCTGCATTTCTTGTTTTTTCGTCCTTTTATGGGTTTCATCAAAATTCCCACAATGTTACCAGCAGCTATCAGTCTCATGATTTAGTTTACAAGTTTCAAATACGGTTTAATCACCGCAATCATTCTTTACAAAACGGTTCAATAATTAGTTTTATCTTAGACTAGTTAAATGCCCAGTAAGATAAGATAAGATAAGATAATTTATTTTGCAAATTGGCCGCTAAGGGCTCTTTTACATGTCTTTTGAAACTACCAGCACATTCGGAAAGACCATCATTGCCAAGAAGAATGCGCCGCAAGAAACTTGGCAGAAAGTCATTTTTTCAAATAAAAATACAGTAACTAAGAATACTTAAATTCTACTTACATTAAATACATTTATATAAGGGATGTATAAGGTCCCCGAGCCTTAAATTATATTAATCTATAAATAGTAGAGATGTATAAAGTCTCTACTGGTCAAAAAAAAATAAAAAACAAAAAAAATAATAATAATAGTAAGTTCAGTGGAGGTGTAAAACGCCTCCACCGTCAAATAAACTAATTGGAGATGTCTCCAATGTCTATAAGGTAATAAGGAGTCATTCTTCATCTTAAGCGACTTAATCGTTCCATTACTTGTTGTGTTTAGTCGGTAATTAAATGCCCTACGATTCTTGAAATGGTCGCCTACTTATAGCGGTGTAGTTGTCGAGCGTAGCGAACAAGAAGGAGTCTATTTTCAATAACTGTTTTAATTGGATTAGATTTTAACTTTGGAGTCATGTACTGGCCTAGTCAAAAATGGACTTCACTGCGCCATTAAATACTTTTTATTACTTATATTAATGTTGTAAACTTGAAAAATCATAAATTACTTATCCAAACATTCTTAAGTTACTTAAGTGTGGTGAACCACACTCTTTTGAATATATCTAAAAAAATATCTGTGATGCCATCTCTGTTTATTTGGTTAGAATAGAAAGAAACGGTATCAAAGACATCTGTCAGATATGATTTATCAGAGAGTCATTATCAGAGAGAGTTATTATCAGTTTAATTCCAGCCTTATATAAAGACATCCTAAACGTGGCGTTTAGGTCTTGTTACCTTAGGCTCTGTCTACTCCGTAAAAGATAAAGACGTTACATATGTCTGTATGTATGTACCTATGTAGCGAGTCACAATTTGTTTCCAAACCGCTATAAGCTTCTCCCACACCGCACTAACAACACATAGTTGTCTACAATGTCAGCGCTCGATTAGTTTGTGTCATTATCGTCCAATTAGGTGACCCACTTGCTCGTTTGCCTTCCTATTCATATAAAAAAAAAAAAATTCTATTCATTGCACAATGGAATTAAAACTCCATCTGCAGTCTGACATGCAAGCTTTAGCTAAATACTGAGCACGAAAATGGACAATTATCATAGGCCAAGAATAATAAAGCCGTAACATTATTCAGCCTGAGTTGTAATTATAAGGTACCTAGTCAGAACTTGATGAAATATTTTGTTTTGCTTGCGTTCGATCTTTTGTTCTATATGATTTTTTGGCGAATATAGGAAAGTGCTGAGCGGAGAAGTAGCTGAAAAATCGTAGACTAGATGAATATGCAATACACATCCTCAAATTTTTAAGAAAAATCTAGTTCAGCCTCGAGTTAATTGTACTATCTTTAATTATCTATATCTATAATTGTATATTAAAATAAATAGGTAGACAAAACACAGTTTCTTCTGCTGGTCTGGGAGCAAAGAAAAAACATAGAATGTACCAGTTGCTTCTCTTCCCGCGCAGATTGTATAAGCCCATCGAGGGATTGGATGAAAATCTTAGGGATCATGTTATGTAGGCGATGTGGCTAGCAACCCATCACTGTTTTGATTCCCCTTTCCATCCATACGCCCACAATCATGCTAAACGTGGTCTTTAGGTCTTGTCACCTTAGGCTCTGTCTACCCCGTAAGGGATAAAGACGTGATTTATGTATGTATGTATTTAAAACATAAACTAATTGTACAAACATTTTTGGGATTATGTAACCGTTAAAACGGTACAAAACGGCCATTCTCACTTGTCATTTATCATTGATTTCTGTATGATGATTTCATTGATTTCTCATGGAATTAGAAAAAACTTAAGTGCATCGTAGCCATAACGAGAAATTTTGGCATAATGAGTTTGACGTACCTACCTACGTCAAAATCATCGATAGTTATCGTTAAACTTGGTGAAACTCGCCCCTAAAAATACCCCTTAGCTTTAACGTTGTCGACGCCTCTTTCCAGGCCACTCCGTGGTAACAGCGGGCTGCCGCAACTACACGTGCGTGGGCGACTTCAATCTAGGCGTGCAGTTCGTCACCACCTCCGCCGACGACTGCGAGCTCCCCCCCTCCACGTCCGTCACCACCTCAGTCCGCGTCTCGCCTGACATCTACCTACCAATGCCGACGCTTATACCAGACCTGGTGGTAAGTCTTTGGACGCTTGGAATAATCACGAGTGAACGATATACTCGATTGAGATAGGTAACTGAATGACGAATCTTTTGAACCATTTTCGAACAAAGCAGTCGTTCTTGCATGGATGCGATGCGCAAGCTTTTTTGGAGAATCTATTGATTACCTACGTTTTGGATCTAGGATCTCGTCAAGCCAAACGGAATATCACAGAAGATTTTGACATAGTAAATTGACGTTGTTACAATTATAAAGCTTTTTTCTTAATTTTATTTTTCATTGCATGTAACTGTTACGTATGCATGCCGTTTTAACAAATAAGTATAAAATACATTGGAGATACTATGACGGAGGTGGTTGCTAAGGTAGGCAGTTGTAAGGTCACAGTAGGCGGTGAGGTGACGTACCTAACACAATTTGTTGCACTGCCTACCATGCCGGCCCCCCACTGCACGGCATAGAGCAGCTGTGTATGTAGATTTTTAGATGATCATCGACTCCAAAAGTATTCTATACTTATTACTTTGGGACTAGGTCAATTTGTGTCAATTGTTCCCTAATATTTATTTATTTTATTTACTTCCCATTAACCGTCATTATTCACCATCATCAATCGCTAACACCAACCAACTAATTGTAGCCCGGCGAGGAGTTAAAAACCACAAACGAGAGTGTCGAGTCGGACGATGCTGTAGTTACGAGCAGTTGCTCGGAAGAGACCACAGAAGTGGTCACCGAGATGCCAGAACTGACTACGGTCGATAGTTCCTGGGACGTGACTACGGTCAACAGTCCCGAGGAAATACCCGCTATAACCTGGCGACCGATACCCCCCATAATCACGACGCGTCCGCCTCCGATTACTCAGCCTACAGAGCCTCCGACCACGACTACTCAGACGCCTAGACCGCAGCCGGTAAGTGGATATAACAAGAAACTAGAGTAGTCTTGAACGTAGCAGTACAAATCGTTGAATCTTGGTAAGACTATCATTCAATAGCTCAGCATGTTTTTTGACAAGTCCCTACCCGCATGACTAAGCACAAATATTTCGCTCATTGTCTGATTATTTTGCATTGGCACGCAACTTAACACTTATGCTGTCGTTATATTTTCGTTGTTTAATATAAAGGACTGCTCTTCTGTAGTAATAGAGTATAAAGCTCTGTTTTTTTAAAGTGTGGTTCGGACGCGGGTAAAGGAAAAAGGAAGGTATACTACAATAAAGAAATACAGTTCCTGTGATGGCCTATGTTGGTCGTTAGAATTTTTCAACTTCCACTGTTCTAGAGCATCCTCTTCCTTCCACCATACCTAAGTTGTGTGTAACTTGCAGCCAGAGGAACAGCTGCAGCAGGTGCTGCAGGACTTGGACCACCTCGTCAACAACGACTCTGTGCCTATCATGGTG
Organism: Pandemis cinnamomeana; assembly: GCA_932294345.1. Classification (NCBI taxonomy): domain Eukaryota; kingdom Metazoa; phylum Arthropoda; class Insecta; order Lepidoptera; family Tortricidae; genus Pandemis; species Pandemis cinnamomeana. The sequence continues at coordinate 15,386,290 of OW028705.1, forward strand.
GAAAACGTCAGCGCCGCTGTCGGTCAGGTAATTTGGTTTCATGATTATTTTAAACTGAAGCTGAAAAATCTAAATTGACGCGGACCATGAACGCGTCTGTAATTTTCTTTTATAGGTATAGTTGAGTTAAAATGATAACAGTTAGACTTTAACTGATTTTCATCTGGCAAAAAGTATATTGTATCTAACTAACCTCAGTCAATAAGGCAATGCTATCCTTAAAAATAATTTGAATCTTCAGTCTGTCGATGAACAAAAGGAAGTAATAAAGAACTTAAATACCGTATTCTCAAATTTCAGGTCGACGAACTATTTGACTTAGAAGACGACTTGCAAATCCCCGGAGAACTCCTCCATCTGATCGACCAGCTCGCCGCTCGGGCTGACCTGAATGGTTCAGGAACTGCACAAGCCGTGGCCAACAACATCGCCATGCTGATGGCAGATGCCAGTCCGGAAAGCCCGGTCCGAGGGTTGAGGATAGCCGCTCAAGGGAATGATGACATGTTCACTGGAGACGCCTTTGAAATCATTTCTGGTAAGTTATTTTTTTATGAGATGCTATGAAGAAAGTAATTAAATGTGAGAGACTTATAGCTTAAAAAGTGAAATAAAGACCCCCTTCCCTCCTTTCGTGGCACGTAACGCCTTAAATGTGGCTTTAAAGATCTTGTTACCCTAGGCTCTATTTACCCTGTAAGCGATAAAGACGTGATTTAGGTATAATATATTTATGTGACAAAGAAGCGTTTTAAGACAGTATTTGTAGAAATTCTTACGATATACCACGAAGGTGAAGAGACTAGCATAAGCTAGCTTCTATTAAGAACAGACCCAATTAACAGTTTCACAAGAGTAGATCGTTTATTGAATACAATTTTCTTCTACTAATCTATTTAATCCCCTTAATTGACTTTATCTCCTACACCTTTTACATTTGAGACATCCAGAGTTTCCACGGCTAATCCATTTCACTCGAATTTCAGAAGAGATCAACTCCACCCACCTGACCTCGGACGAGAGCGAAGCAGTGGTCCACCTCCCCGACTCGGTGACCAACTCGAGCCGGCGCATCAGCTTCGTGGTGTTCCGCAACGACCGCGCCTTCACGTCCAGCCACGGGATATACTCCGTAAACAGCCGCGTGCTCAGCATCAAGATTGAAGACGTCACCGAGTTTGCTAATGGAGAGGTACAGTGCGACATATTACCACCATCTAATGGCGAGGCTCGCAGGCATAGAGGGGACAACCCCAGTTGGATACTTGCTCTATGCTCGCAGACAGTCTCCGCTGGTTTAAGCGCTGGACCATATCAATGCGCTCTGGCATCAGCTCCAAAGTGTGACGTATTTGTTGGTCGTTATTATATTTGAAATTTACCGTGAGCTTTACGGTGAAGGAAAAAATCGTAAAGAAAGCTGCACACGCCTGCGAAGCAATTCAATGGTGTGTGTGAAGTTGCCAATCCGCACAGGGGCCGCGTGGGAACTATAGCCCAAGACCTCTCATTCTGAGAGGTGACCTGTGCCCAACAGTGGGACGTATATAGGCTGGCGAGGATGACGATGATGATAATCTATATTTATAAATTGAGTAGGTAATTAAAGTTAACAATCATGTAATGTCTTTACAGGTAATTGACATCCATCTTCGGCCGCTGACCGGCGAGCCGGAGCGGAACCAAACCCGCACATGTGCGTTCTGGCATTTCCTCGACGACGACTCCGGCTACTGGTCCACGGAGGGCTGCACCTTCATCCCCGCGTCCGCCCCCGGCATGCTCGACACCTGCCGCTGCGACCACCTCACGCACTTCGCCGAGATCCTCGTACCCAGGACAGTCTTCTCCGAACGAAACGAGAACGTTCTAGAAATCATCTCCATCGTGGGCTGCTGCCTCTCCATATTCGGGTTACTCTTAGTCGGTCTAACAGCGGTCATGTTCCGATCCTGGAGGAGAGACTTCAGCAACAAAATATGGCTGCAACTCTGCGTTGCAATTTTCATATTAGTAGTCTGCTTCTTAGTTATAGTGTTCGCTCGATTCGATCACTACGACGTCGGTTGCATGCTGGTAGGAGTGCTATTGCACTATTCGGTTTTAGCTTCCTTCTGCTGGATGTTAGTGGCAGCTGTACTTTCCTACAGGAGATTAGTCCTGGTCTTCACGAGAGACGCGTCCCATAAACTGTTGAGAGCTTCGGCGTTTTCTTGGGGTGCTCCTTGCGCAGTGGTGGGGATTCTTTTATCAGTGAATCCGCATTCTTATTCGGGTCAATTTGAAGAAAAGGCTCCAAGCGGAAGCTTCTGTTATCCATCAGGTCTTAGTCTTTGGTTGACAGTTTACGCCCCTATAGCAGTAATGCTGCTCGCAAACTGGACGCTATTCGTTCTGATAGTTCGCTCCGTGTTTGCTTCTAGAAGAATCCAGAGGCATGGGGACTCGAACGAAGCTTTGAGGTGCGCTTCGGTCAGCTGTCTCCTGGTTTTCCTGTTCGGACTGCCCTGGGTCTTCGGCTTGTTTGCTTACAACATTGTCGCAGCGTACTTTTTCACGTTGCTTGCGACTTTCCAAGGTTTCGTTCTTTTTGTTTTCTTCGTGTTGGGGAATAAGAAGACTAGAGATCTGTGGCTGAATAAGCTTAAGATTAAACAGACGCGGAAGATTCCTGTTACTTCTTCGACTTATACTAATAACAAGAGTCAAAATTCGGCCTCTGACTGGAGGGGAGGCCGCGTCGGGCCGGCCACCATTGAAGCCAACGCTTCCAAGCCGAGGTCATTATCCTCACCTGATGAATCCAGGTTCTCTTGACACAGAGTGTTCAGTAAGTTTCGGCAGCTATGATTTCCAGGGGTTCTTGCCAGTTCGAGATCGTTCCGTGATCCTTGTCTACCTCTACGTACGTTTCAGTATTTTCTTCTGGTTACTTTTTCTTAATAAAAGTTGACTTTAAGATGTTTAGTCTCGAAATGGCGTCTCGATCGATTATTTGTTTGAAATTAGTGCTCGAGGAATTATTTTTAAGTAGACGTGAAAGTGTTTTTATTATTTACAAACGCAAAGATTCAAACATAAGTTTCGTAACAAAATGTTTGTTCACGTTAGTTTAGTAATTGATGGTTGTCTAGTCTGCAAATGGTTTTATTTCGAGTTTAATAAAATTGTTCATCAAAACTGTGCTAACTATTTAAAACAGCGATGAGTTACCAAATATTGATGGAATATTTATAATTATTAAAATCATGTTTAACTAAACATAATTAGTAGATTAGAATTAAATGCAATTACCTATTCAGTATTTTTATGAAAAATCCCAGTTGGGCTAATTTTATTGTAAATACACACTTTTGTATGTAGTTTTAAATATAGGTGAATTCGATTTGTACAGAACAAACTATAAGCAAAGACAAAAATATTTATTGTAACTATAATTAGGATAACAAATATCAAGGCATTTATTGTAATGGTTATTGTAATAAATTTCAATAAAGTTGTACCGTTAATCTTGACAATGTAGTTTAATTTAACGAACAATGTATTTGATTAAATAATCAGTCCCGACCTAGACACAGGCTGTCCTGTCAAATATCGTGATGCAGAGAAACAATCCTTTTGTAGGGTTCCGTACCCTTAAAATGAAAAACGCTAACAAAAATTACTTTGTTGTCCGTCTATCAGTTGTTGTTGGCCAGTTGGGTGGCCTGTGTAGATATTTGAAATTTAGTATGAAGGCAGCGCGTGTAGCCCAACTAATGAAATAGGTTTAAACATCTAATTTTTATGCCTCTCTGTCTATGTGAATAACCAATATAAAATGATCTCACACTTCCTACATTGCCTCATGAATCGTGGTCTCCTTCTCGTAGAAAATGTCACACCCTTTTTGTTCATGTTCAAAGAGCTATTTAGTGTTAATCAGATAGCGACTGATAAAGTTTAACAATCTGACACACTCTAACTAGGTAGTAGTGACAAGTGTGATGTGTTTCAAGCGATTTAAAATGGTTTAAAATATTAAGCAGTGTGCTTTAAAAATAGTCTGATAATTGAAACAGAAGATACTGAAAAAAGGTACGCATAATAAAGTAAATTTCTGTGGTAACGCGAAACCATAAGACAACAAATTAGTAGTCTTCCACATCAGAGGTTATATTGAGGGATACGTTAGTAGAGAGTGCGCCAGTTCCTTAATTCTTGTGACAAGTGAATAAGGGTATATTTTAGAAGTAAAAGAATTTTTGATTGTACAATATAAGCATGATAAGAAACCGGACTGTAACCTTGATGCTGGAATTATGAACTAGTTAAACTTATGACAGTAAATGATTGAGTAATAGTAATAAAAAAACACAAAGCGCTTATACCGGGATTTTATTTGTATTACCTATTATTTTTCTGCTCTACGCTCTCAAAATTTACCATTACCTGCCATATTATAATGAAATTATAAAATAGATTAAGACGTGATTTATGTATGTATGTATTAAATGCTCTGCTAAAAAGCTAATCTGTCAATCTAAAACTCCTAGGCTGAAATTTCGGGAAAAGCTTGTTTAAAATATAGCTCACACCTAGGTCAAACATAGTACCAAAATATGTGGCTTTAAAAAAGTATCTAAATATGTTGCGGTTTTACTTTCAATACCATTGTGTTATGGCCCTTGTTGTCTTACATTGAAGTATAATCTACTTTTTCTCAAAGATGCAATGAAATGTTAACCTTACGTTCCAAATAATAGGCCGGGACGTATCACGTCGCGGGCGCGGTTAGACAAGTGGTATGTAATGGATTTTCATACAAAATGGCAGGCCTAGGCCTGCAAAGCGATCGTCTATTGTTTCATGTGCCACAGCATCATGACGTTTAGTTTATAGGTCATTTTTATTATTATTCATCCCTTTTGGGGTAGGCAAAGGAAACAGGGTCCATACAGCCAAGTCTTTATAGGTCAATGGCATCATGATATTCAGCTTTAAAAAAAACATAAGTAATATTTGCTTTCTTTGCAATTTTAATTACATAAAATCAAAAATTACATAAAAACGATACATAATTAACATATAAGATTAATTTTAAATTGAAACCTAACTAGGAACAGAAATATTTAAATCTCATTTCATTGTCATCTTAATATCAGCGGTGTAAACGTCAGCACAATCAGCGTAAAACGAAACGTACATTTAAAAAAAAACACATTTTAGTGGGAAAATAAAAAAACACTAATCTTTTGTTCATTGTTGATTTTGATAAATTTTAAATATGAGTTCCGACGAAAATAGTGACAGAGAAATGTATCAAATGTAAACAGGGTAGGTCTCAGTCGTCACAATTGACAAGTGTCGTTTTTTTTTTAATTATTGTAATTATAAAGCATTGCCTACAATGCCATGAAATTTTGTTTTACTAGTTTAGATTTTAGTTGCCTTACAAATAAATACTGTTTTCTCAAAGATGCAATGAAATGTTAACCTTACGTTCCAAATAATAGGCCGGGACGTATCACGTCGCGGGCGCGGTTAGACAAGTGGTATGTAATGGATTTTCATACAAAATGGCAGGCCTAGGCCTGCAAAGCGATCGTCTATTGTTTCATGTGCCACAGCATCATGACGTTTAGTTTATAGGTCATTTTTATTATTATTCATCCCTTTTGGGGTAGGCAAAGGAAACAGGGTCCATACAGCCAAGTCTTTATAGGTCAATGGCATCATGATATTCAGCTTTAAAAAAAACATAAGCAATATTAGCTTTCTTTGCAATTTTAATTACATAAAAACGATACATAATTAACACATAAGATTAATTTTAAATTGAAACCTAACTAGGTACAGAAATATTTAAATCTCATTTCATTGTCATTTTAATATCAGCGGTATAAACGTCAGCACAATCAGCGTAAAACGAAACGTACATTTAAAAAAAAAACACATTTTGGTGGGAAAATAAAAAAACACTAATCTTTTGTTCATTGTTGATTTTGATAAATTTTAAATATGAGTTCCGACGAAAATAGTGACAGAAATGTATCAAATGTAAACAGGGTAGGTCTCAGTCGTCACAATTGACAAGTGTCGTTTTTTTTTAAATTATTGTAATTATAAAGCATTGCCTACAATGCCATGAAATTTTGTTTTACTAGTTTAGATTTTAGTTGCCTTACAAATAAATACTGTTTTTTAGAAGTTTTTTTATTTATTTCATTGCATGTTTGAGAAAAGCACTATACAAGCCTCGGCCGGGACAGGGGTTGCCGGCCTCGTACCATGCCGGCCTCGTGTACCACTCGGCCGTCAAACTTACTCGGCCTGCAACCCCTTACTTCCCGGCCTTTGCAGTAATGTACTATTTTTTGAAGTTTTTTTATTTATTTCATTGCATGTTTGAGAAAAGCACTATACAAGCCTCGGCCGGGACAGGGGTTGCCGGCCTCGTACCATGCCGGCCTCGTGTACCACTCGGCCGTCAAACTTACTCGGCCTGCAACCCCTTACTTCCCGGCCTTTGCAGTAATGTACTATTTCTCAAAGATGCAATGAAATGTTAACCTTACGTTCCAAATAATAGGCCGGGACGTATCACGTCGCGGGCGCGGTTAGACAAGTGGTATGTAATGGATTTTCATACAAAATGGCAGGCCTAGGCCTGCAAAGCGATCGTCTATTGTTTCATGTGCCACAGCATCATGACGTTTAGTTTATAGGTCATTTTTATTATTATTCATCCCTTTTGGGGTAGGCAAAGGAAACAGGGTCCATACAGCCAAGTCTTTATAGGTCAATGGCATCATGATATTCAGCTTTAAAAAAAACATAAGTAATATTTGCTTTCTTTGCAATTTTAATTACATAAAATCAAAAATTACATAAAAACGATACATAATTAACATATAAGATTAATTTTAAATTGAAACCTAACTAGGAACAGAAATATTTAAATCTCATTTCATTGTCATCTTAATATCAGCGGTGTAAACGTCAGCACAATCAGCGTAAAACGAAACGTACATTTAAAAAAAAACACATTTTAGTGGGAAAATAAAAAAACACTAATCTTTTGTTCATTGTTGATTTTGATAAATTTTAAATATGAGTTCCGACGAAAATAGTGACAGAGAAATGTATCAAATGTAAACAGGGTAGGTCTCAGTCGTCACAATTGACAAGTGTCGTTTTTTTTTTAATTATTGTAATTATAAAGCATTGCCTACAATGCCATGAAATTTTGTTTTACTAGTTTAGATTTTAGTTGCCTTACAAATAAATACTGTTTTTTTGAAGTTTTTTTATTTATTTCATTGCATGTTTGAGAAAAGCACTATACAAGCCTCGGCCGGGACAGGGGTTGCCGGCCTCGTACCATGCCGGCCTCGTGTACCACTCGGCCGTCAAACTTACTCGGCCTGCAACCCCTTACTTCCCGGCCTTTGCAGTAATGTACTATTGTGCTGGTGTAAGCACTTACAAAAATTCCGCAAACTATTGCCGTTGAAAAGGAGTGTCATATCATAACTGTAGAGCAGATAACATAAATATAGCTAAACGCGAATTATCCACTCCATGCCGTAATTGCTGATAAGTGACCCAGTCCGGTTCATGATGATAATGTTATTGCTATCTAGTCATAGAATGTTAAATTTAAACCAAAATGAAGAAAAAGGAATATTACTAGGGGTTTAAATCTCGCTCCGAGTCATTACCGGTACAAGCGTGTTGGGCTGATTTGCACGAAATGATGCGGGGCACTTTGTTTGTTTATTTTGGTATGATTTTTTTACGATGAATTTGGTGTACGAATGCTTACTTCAAAAAACTCATTTATATAACTTAGCTAAACAAGTAAGAACTAAAGGATATTTAGAACGCACATTTGAATGGAAATGTTATTAGTATTCAAAGAACGCAAGGAATACCCGCGTTAAGTGCCTATTTCAAGTATTTATTTATAAATACTAATTACATGTGATTGTCACAAGAATGATTTTGAAAATAACGTTTTTGTTTTCAGATGTTGAATTCTAAACGGACAATGGCATCATTAGCACCACAGAAACCAAAACGATATAAATCATCATCAGCATCATCACCCTACTATAACAATGTCGCATTAGTCTTTTTCACCTATTTAGCTATATTTATAATACAATGTTCGGGCTTGGATGATCAGTTCAGACCACAAGGTCCGTACATTTCGTATAGACCACGTGGTTCATCTCCAATTTATCATTCATATTGGCCACACCCAACTGCTTTTAAACCTCTAAATCAGACTTCAAATGTAACATCCACCACAGTCATAGAAGAATCTACTACAGAGGCATCACCACCAGTAAGTTAACCAGATATAAAATGTTTTATTTAATTGCCGTATCTTATACCTACTCACCATTCGTAATGTATTTGGTTTAAAGTTCCACTGTTGACCTCATTTAAATACCTACTAAAATTTCTTTACAAAGTTATACTAAAATCACATTAATTGTGTCAAATAATTCGTCACCACCACATTCAACCACTTTTCAACCACCAACTTTTGATTAAATCTTTTCAAAGTAGGAAGAACAGTACGACGTTAGACCATTCAAAGTTGACGAAAATGTCGATGAAAACGTCGATGAAAATATCGATGAAAACGTCGATGAAAATGCCGATGAAAACGTCGATGAAAACATCGATGAAAACGACGATGTAAATGCCGAAGGAGACATATGGAGCAACGTTGCCCAAAAATGGAAGGAGAACCAAGTTATAATGATACGCCCCACAACACCTTCGCCTAACATTACTGTGGTAGATCAACCAGAATACGTACCAACTGAAGCGATTATAAAGACAACAAGACCTCCAAAAACGGTAAATAACTCTTTCTTATTTTGATGAAAAATTAGATCGCTAAATAATTACACGACTGTTTGTCTATAGTCGGTGCTATTCGCGTCGACGCCCACAGTGGTTTCCATAACTATGTTGTTAAAGGTTAATTTAATGCAAAAGTCAATGCGTTTTCGTGGACGACCCTATCTACAATTGCAATTGCTCTCGTTGTCCTATATATTTATTGGAATTTTATATATACACGACAATTTTATCAAATTTTCTAATTTAACTCTTATGTTTTTTTCTAAAATGCATTTTCTCAATTTATATTCAAAAAATTAAAACCTTACCTGAACCTAGTAATTATGTCTTGCAGCCAGGAGAAGAGCTTACTCAAATGTTGGAGGGCCTGGACAACTTGCTGAGCAACGAACACTCCGTCGTAACCGTTGATGATGTGACTGATACGTTCGATCAGGTGAATACTACGCCAAACTATATTTAAAAAAAGTTGTACCCATATATAAACCTCTAAGCGTAAATCTTAGGAATCACGTTTGTCAAACCATCACTGTTTTGATTCCCGTTTCCACCTATACGCCCACATTCAAGCTAAACGTGGCCTTTAGATCTTGTTTCCTTAGGCTTTGTCGACCCCGTAAGGGATAAAGACGTGATTTATGTATGTATATATATATATATGTCCAAGCGTGGGTTGCACCAACGTTGCCCCACGAGTTTTGATAAAAAACCTACGACATATTATGTCCAAATCGTTGGTTTAAGTTATCGTTAAAATATCTAGCCGTAACTCACGGTAAGTGAGTTTTCAACAAAAAAGTCTGGAATCTCTGATGACAAAAAATACCAACCCTTTTCTTTACATTTTATTTAAAACGTTTTGTAGAAATTGATCTTTATGATTGGTAACCCAAGTGATTGATGCCATAAGACTACAGCACGTAATTTTTTGTATTTATTCCGGTTCTATTTCCAGATGTGGCAAATATGTGGCGGAATATCATTGACGCAGTTTTCAACCACAGACAAAATGTTTCCTTTGAGTTTCCGTTAACCTTTTACTTCGCACTGTTGATTATAATCAACATAGTTTATGACCGTATTTTTAATTATTTTTGTTAGTTTAACAAGAACCTAATGAGGCTTGGATTAGGTACACTTGGTCCAACTAGCGAAATAAAGGTTAACACAGAGTTTTCTAGGTGGCATTATAAAATTAAAGTGAAGTATGTCAGGATCGTAGCAAGTGGATCAATGTAGTCTCTGCCTACCCCTGTGGGAAATGTGTAGGGTAATTCCGGGGTAGATGTCCATAAGGGAGAGATGACCCGTCGAAATAATTCCTGAACGGTTGGCTTGATGGCGCTAGTAAAAGTTTAGTTCGCTTCGCGAAGCGCGTGGGGGCAAGCGTACGTACCACTTTTAGGCAAAAAAAAACCAAAAAGTAAGAAAAATCCTTGGTATTTTTTTCGTGTAGTGGAAATATTTTTCAGAGGGTTCTTGTTTTGGGTTGTTATGATATTAGTTTCGTAAAATAATGATTATTTTTGATTTGGTTGCAAAGTATACGAGTAATTGTTTGTTCTAATCTCAAAATTACTCGCATAGTGCTTTGGCTTTATTTCTTTTTAGGTGTGGTCATCTCTCCCGGAAGATAAGGAGAGATGGCCAGAGTCAGTTGGTATATGATGGAATAAGATATAATAAGATATATAAGATAAAATATATGAGAATAAGAAAAAGAAGTTAAATGAAAGAGATAATTGTCGCGGGTGTGGAGACAATTATTATGAAACTCTTCTTCTCGAGGACTGGCTTCAATGCACGGTGTGCCGGTTTTGGGTACACGAAAATTGCACTGAATTTGAAGGCATGTGCTCTAAATGTGGTGCAGAGAAAAAAAGGCTGTTAAAAAATGGGAAATAAGACCAAAAACTATATTACAATTAGAATTAAGGATATGGCCATCTTACCTCGCATGCCATGGTCATCACGCCCGGACACCTCGGGAGAGATGGCCAATCGTGAATTTAAAAAAAATATTTTTTTTGCGTGATCTCATTAGAATTTGTTGTTTTTGTTTCTATAATTCCAAAGTTAAGTGTTTAAAGTTTAACTACAAATAAAAAAAAATATAATAATATTTAAGGTTTTTTTTTTAACAACATTTAGAAAAAACTATGGCCAACTACCCCGGAATTACCCTATGTATGTTATAAAATTCCGCACTACTTAACAAAATTGAAACACGGAAATTGATATTAAGATTTAAAATGTGGGTATCATGTTTTCAGTTAGACGTCCTCCTCGATACAGAAGAGCTAGAGTTTCCGGGTACAATGCTCCACGCGCTGGACGCGCTCGGCTCACGCGCATACCTGAACGGCTCGCAGGCCGTGGCGGCTGCGCGGCACAACGTGGCCGTCGTCATGGCCGACTCGGCGCCGGCGCACCGCGTGCGCGGGCTGCGGATAGCGGCCAATGATTATGGGTTTTCTGAGGACGGCTTGGAGATTTTTCACGGTGGGTGGATGGATTAAGTCTTAATGATGACGACATTGATTGATATCATGCATGTTTATAAATCGACTACCTTAGGTAAGGTTGGCAAGCGAACAGAAAAGTACATACATACTAGGTAGTAGTAGAAGATACGTAATTAAATGCTTGTCCTTGGTAATTGAAACTTTTTATTTTAGACCTTAGTCCATATAAATGTTTGGAACAATTTTAATCTTACAAACAAAGGTTAGTGAAACATAATATATGTGTATTACATAATTCCTTGCACTAAACTACTGAGCCGATTAGAAAAATTCTTTCACCATTAGAATTACCTACCTACATTATCCCTGATGAACATGCATGGGCTATATTAAATTCTGCGTGGACGAAGTCGCGGCTAACAGCTAATCCTAAATAAAGAGGAAAATGTCTTATCTGACCCAAAACCAAACCAACAGTTTTGCCATAAGATACTTGTTACACGCTTTTATTTTAAGCTAACGTACCTACCGCTAGCATGACTTAACTTCACTATATCGCGGAGATAGCAAAGTAAAGTTAATCCTACTATATCCTACGATCCTACTATCTAATATATATATATAATATTATAAATGTGAAAGTTTGTGAGAATGTTTGTTACTCTTTCACGCCAAAACGGCTGGACAGATCTGAATGAAATTTGGAACATAGATAGATTATAGTCTGGAATAACACATAGGCTACTTTTTATCCCGGAAAATTGCGTAATTCCTGCGGGATAGCGATAAACGAATTCTATGCAGACGAAGTTGCAGGCAACTGCTAGTTTGTATATAAATCAAATCTTGCAAGATGATATTTACCTATTTCTAGTCGCATTGACTTGAAATTTGGTATACGCAATGTACAACGGATGACAAAGCAAGAACTGTCAACAAAAGGTAGTTTCAGATGTATTGCACCGATTGACGCCTCACAAGCACTTTCCATTTACAGGTGACGTGGATACAGACCTTCTGTCCAGTGAGAACAGCGAAGCAGTAGTGAATCTGCCGCCGTCGCTGTCGGAGACCAGCCGTCGCATCAGCTTCGTCGTGTTTCGGTCCAACCGTGCGTTTGTGCGGCATGACCAAGATGATCACTATATTGTCAACAGCCGAGTGATCAGTGTGAATGCGGAGAACTACACGAAGATGAACGAGGGAGAGGTGAGGCTTAACATGTTCAAGCTTTAATTTTGTGCGACGAAACATCAATTTGGATAACTTTATGCAGATATCGGCATTTAGCATTCTCATTGTAATCTATCTATCTATCTATAATATCTATCTATATAGGTACCTTTAAACGAGCAATTCTTGTATATAACATATAAACCGAATCTCGGAAACAGCTCCAACAATTTTCATGAAATTTGGTATGGTATTTAGTTGGTTTCGGGAGCAGTAAAACTATTTTTAGAAAACGTACCAAAAAAGTATCCAAGTACTACTCTTTAATAGGTAAAATACATAGAAAGACATAATACAGTTGTTAACCGCAGACCGAAGCCTAGTTAAATGAAGTTTTGTTCTGATTTTCAGGTGATTGACATTCATTTCAAACCATCGATCCACAATCCCGTCCGCAATATGACCCGCGCTTGCGCCTACTGGCACTTCGGGGACAATGGTACCGGATTCTGGGACCAGGAAGGATGCACCTTCATCTCGTCACCGACAGGCCTGTTGGACACCTGCCGATGCACCCACCTCACACATTTCGCTGAAGTCCTAGTACCAAAAGCGGTCTTCTCCGAAGAAAACGAAAAAGCCTTAGAAATAATATCATTAGTAGGATGTTTCTTATCCCTTTTTGGATTAGTTGTGATTGGTCTAACTGCAATTATGTTCCGATCGTGGAGAAACGATTTTAATAACAAAATCTGGATGCAACTCACTTTCGCCCTGTGGCTGAACGTGACATGCTTCCTTATAATCGTATTTTCGAGGTTTCAATACTACAACATGTTTTGTTTCTTTGTTGGCTTACTTTTGCACTATTCTGTTTTGGCTTCGTTCTGTTGGATGTTGGTGGCTGCCATTATATCGTACAGGAAATTGGTTCTGATTTTCGCGAGAGATCCTTCGCGAAAGTTATTGAAAGCATCTGCTTTTTCATGGTTCTGTCCATTGACAATTGTTACGATACTTGTAGCTGTATCTCCAGAATCTTACGTAAAACGATTTGAAGATAAAGTACCCAATGCAGCTTTCTGTTACCCTTCAGGACTAGCTCTTTGGTTGTCTGTCTATACTCCTATTGCTATAATAGTTCTGACGAATTGGATACTATTTGCCTTAATAATTCGGTCAGTATTTTCGACAAGGAAGATTCAAAAACATGGCGATTCAAAAGAAATTTTCCGTCGAGCTTCAGTTAGTTGTCTACTTGTGTTTCTATTTGGGCTGCCCTGGGTTTTCGGCCTATTTGCTTACAATATTGTTGCTGCATACCTTTTCACGTTTACAACGAGCTATCAAGGTTTTGTGCTGTTTATATTTTTTGTGATAATAAATACTAAGACTCGTGATTTGTGGTTGAATAAATTGCATTTGAAGAAGAAGACAAGGGCGCCAGTCAGTTCCTCACTGCTAACTAGTAGAAGCGAGCCGGTGAAAAACGAAAGTGAACAGCAAGCTTTTATAGAGCCAGCTTCTACCAGGACGAACGTTACGTCGTTAATGAGCAATACTAGCGGACGAGCTGTAGAGTATAATGTCTCAAGAGATTCTGCTGTCATAGAAGATACAATCTCTTTTCATAGATACGAAAGTGAAGGCTCTTTTGTAACAGCTAAATCTTTTAATAATCTTTGTGAAGATGGGAAAGATGAAGATTTTGAAAATAACGATGAAAATTCTCTACATATAGCGATTCGAAAAGTAGTCGAAAAAGAGGACTTTAAGTTAAGAAAAAACTCTGATGCTGATGAAAGCCTTTCATCGCATAGTCTAAAATCGGAAGATGATAACTTTAAAGACAGTGAAGTTAAAAATGAAGAAACTGCGAGTTCAACTGGTCAAAACAATAATAGTCAAGATATAGTCAAATTAAATACAACCAAAGAACTACAAGAAAGTAATTTGGGAGACAAGTCAAATACCGAAGATCATGTTGCTCGTATTTCCACGTCCCACAGTCAAACTTATGACAGTAAAAAAAGTGACCATCATGACAAGAGTGACTCCAGTCCAAAACACGGTAATGATATTGATTCAAATGATCCGAAGATAATTATTTATAATGTGCCAATACAAAACGCATCTTTAATTACCTAATTTTTTGCTAATCATTTTGCTATATCTGTACAGTGCCTTTATGAAACACCAATCAATGTACATTATAAGAGTTACCAAAAGTAGATGAACTAAGTGTGATATAATTTATAATAAGAGATTAAGGAGGCTTGCATTTTGTTATTATAAGTTATTATACTTTGTTAATAGGTATTTTTTAATTTTACAGAGTAAAGAAAATAAGTCTAGGTAAGAATAATACGAAGATATTTAACTTGATTTCCTTTATCTATGGCTATTTTGGTTATGAAGGCAGTTCTGCTGATCTGGAGCCCATTTGATAGAAGCTCATTGTTATCATCGCTGACTATTTTGCAAACCTAACATTAAAACAGCATCTCTATCCATTTGGAAATACATGAAAATTACTCTTTTTACAAGAATTAATAATTAGTTTTAAGCTCTGCTTCCCACTTTCTAATTAAGTTTAAAACACCTCAACTTTTACCATGTCGGTTGCTAAGACAATATTTATAACCCTAAAGGGCCTAAACTATTCTGACGCTATTCATAATCCCACCTTGAGATAAATCAATAAACCTCATTTTCCACTTGACAGATTATCAGAGTTAATTAGTCGCGCCTGCACTGGCCGCTCTCGCGCGTTAACTCGAGCGGCAACACGTATAAATAACCCGTAGCCATGACAACCCCCTATTAAACCTTCACTCCGATGCCTCCGTTGTTTACGTCGCCATGACATTGGACATATTCCTTAGTCAACTCTCGAGGCATCAACATCAGTAAATCGCAATCATGTTCTGGGGACTGAGTCCAGCGCTTGATCTTCAAGAAGAATATTTGAAACACGGTGACAACGGCGCTTTCGAGTTGAACTTCCTGGTCATCGGAGGCTGTGATGCGCGACATCTCATCAAAACCATAGCCCAAGCGTATAGACATGAACGACGCTACATGAATTTATTCGTCGTCGATGGCTGCCCGGAGATCATCGCTAGACAACTGCTTCTTATGTCTCTTGCTTTCGAGAAGACAACAAGATGTGGTTTGTTGGAGAAAACCAGACGATTCCTCGAATTGTACGGAAATATCTTGCTACGGCCGCCGACATCCAGGTATGTCATAGCCAAAGCCCGTCAGTTAGTTGGCATGGTCACGAACCCAGATTTCATGAACTGCCTATTCCCTTGTGTCTCTATTGAACAAATGAAATATCGCGAACGCGACTACATGGAAAACCTCATGAATTTTTGGACTACAGGCAATACTAATCAATTCAACTCCTGTGAATTGTGGGAACACCGTCTCAGAAACTCTCTCGGATTGAGATACGACAATAGAGCAGGAGTATTTGATTGGGACTATCACATGCGTTTGAAGGAACTTGGCGGACAGATCTGCTTTCAAGAGTACAAGCACTTCAGGGAGCATGGCATAGCGTTCACTTGGCTGGAGACTGAAGTATGTCGACCGAACGTAACATTGGCGGCCGGCGTGTACAAGTGTGGAGATAGATACTTGCATCGAGGCTACCTTGGTGATGTTGTAGCCTCGCCTTACGTGGGGTACGGATTGACCTGCGAGGACAAAGACATGCTGAAGTCTACCCATGGCGTAAGCCACAAACGAGCTACTGACGTGTCAGAACGTAACATGATGCGCTTGCTGTATGAAGTAGAGAATCACGAGAAATTCGATGCTAGCTTAATGAGTTTGGATACAGAACATAACTTAGGAATGTCTGTGCTGTGCGAGTTCGACGCAAAGTTATCCCGAAGCGGACCTGAGGCACCCTTGCTGCTTCGTGAGGACCGTGATACATATATCAATGTAGATTACGCAAAGGTCCACTTCTTATCACTTTCCGCTTTGGACCATTACCCTCATAAGCCTCAGTTCCAAGGTCTGTTTCACGGTGTGTTTGTGGGGCACAATATGCTGCAGCGGGTGAAGCCGAGCGTGTGGTCTATGGCGCGAGATGACGCCGTGGTGTTAATGGAGTCCAGGAAGTATTTGGTGGAGCTAAAGCGAGACGACGTGAAGGCGTTCGGAGACCAGCTGCAGCAAGCGGCCACGGCGGCTCAATGTGAGAGCATTTCTCCATTTGATCCCGAGAAGGATGACTATGCCAAGTTTCGTATTAAGAGATCTAGTGGAAGTTTTGATCTCGGTAACTAAAGTGAAAATAATAGTCGCCTCTCAGTACCATATGCGCGACATTTTAAGTATTAATTCTAATGGTAATTATGTTATCTTATTACTTTAATTGTAATTTTACTTTAAATTCGAATAAAGGGAACAATAAAACAATCAATAAAATTTGTCATTCTAATTTTGTTTTCATTAATAATATGTTACATTCATTTAGTAAATCATATAGCAAATATATTTACAAGGACAAAACCAAACGGAAAATGACGTTTCAACGTTTTTTTCGTTTAAAATTCGTATTTTTATATTACATAATATCACTTAACTTTAACATTTCTAGTTTATTCAGTAGGGCGGTCGTGGTGTCGGTTTGCGCGAATCATTGCGAACGACATTACATTTTGAGCAATTCACCTCCTCGACATCCAACAAAAACAATACTTATTAGATTTTAAGTGCATTATCTAAACTTTGTCTAATTTACTATATCATGAACTGTCGCACTGTTGGGGTACAATATAAAAGTTATTCTGCACTGCACTCGAAAAAGTTAAATGAGTTTGTTTAAGTGAGTGATTTTTTTTATATCCAACAACAAATTTGACCAGGATTGAAAATATGACGGCTACAACAAACATGAAAATCAAAACTGGAGGAGGAAAACATGACATTGCAATTTGTGGTCAGAAATGCGCTTCATGCGTTCGCATCTAGCACGACTAGGTTTAGTGTTGTTTATTGTGTTTGTTACACAAATCTTGCATTCTGCTTACCTATTATAAACTTTATACATTTGGCATAGCGACTTCGACCCACTGGTTGCGATTTCCGAACGGTTGCAATGATTCGTGCAAGGAACAGAGCACTACCGTGAGCAATGGCGTATTCTGGCGCGTTCGCAATTGACGATTAGGCCTACGCGTACAAACTGGTCTGTGAAGTCTTCGAGATTAAACCCCATTGAAGTAAGGGTCACGCTGGCCGCACAGACTAGTCTGGAGGTTATGAACGCGCGCACGTGACGCCCACTGGGTAGCTCGCACTCGCTCGTACGCAGAATCGACTTATATTCTCGTAGTGGAATAGAGTTGCGGATTGTTGGTGGAAAAGAGAGATAAGATATTTAAAAAGGACCCCGATTCGTTCGATTGAGCGTACGCGGTACAAGTGTGCGCGGGCGAAGTCGACGGACACGAAGTAGGGTGGCCTTGAGGCCGTTTTTCTCAGGACAGAGTTGAGCGTAAGTGCAGCCGCCGACTCCGACCGCGCCGGCGAGTGCGGCTCCCAGCTACAGAGTATTGCATAAACATCTACCCTGTACGTGTTCATAGTAACTATTTAGACTAACTTAAAGTACAACAAATATCAGTAGAGTATTGGAGATCGGGCGCGGCAGCCAGCTCGGCCCGGCGAACGCCGTTCTGGGATGATAACAGCCGATAGGAGGCTCGTCTAAGTTATTTATTATTCAATAATTTAATTGTCGGCCAGTACCCCTACGAGTTATGTCGTGGCCGCGCCACCTAGCCTAGCGTAAACGCGAATGAAACGATAACGTTCTAAACTTGTTACAATAAAATAAACGCGAAACTATAACACGTTTTATCATACATTTCTTTCCATCATGACTGACTTCGGCATAAATTCGTTTATTCAATACAATAATAATAGATATTCTGATAAAATGGTTAACTTTATATTCACATTAAGTTTTAGAATATGCGTACGTTATGTCTAGTAAGTAAATGAACTTATTAGTGCACGGTGGTACGAGATCGCTGTAATAGTGTAATGTTATTTATTTATCTAAGTAAATTGATTTACATTGTTTTATTTACTTCAAATAAATATAATAAAACAATTCGAACATAAAGTTTTAATATTGGTAGTGTTGTTTGTTAGATACTTTTAATTCCTAATGTAACAAATGGAACAGTGTGAAGTCGGGTACAGCCGGAGAGTTGCTGAGTGAATGGCTGTTCTAATCTCCGGGGACGGATCCTTGTCGCCCGCTTCCCGCCAGTCAACGCCTGGCGCTCGACATCGACCAAGCTGTATTTTTTATTTATCAAACAAACCATTGGACTCGCGAACTTAAGCTAAATCAACCATTAAATTAGCATCACACCTACGACAAAACATTCACGGATCTACGACGTCGAGCTCGTCCCCCTGCATCGAATATCGACATCCTTCAAACTAACACATGTTACATTAAAGCTTCGCTTAATAATACATTTTGCTGAATTTGTTAATAGCCTATCTAATCGCAAGCTACTTGAGCTTCGTCGGTCGGAAGTCAAACGAAAGCGAACTCGACGTCCCTGCGGACCTCGCCCGTGGCACGTAGCCGTGCGGCCGCGCGCGCGGGCCCGCCGCCCGCAGCCCGCGGCCCGCAGCCCGCAGCCCGCAGCCCGCGGCCCGCCGCCCGCTGCCCGCGGCCCGCTGCCCGCGCACTACTTACGCTAGCTTACCCTAGCCCGCACCCGCCGCGCCCCCCGCCACCGGAACAGAGATAAGAGTTATAAAGCGTATCTTTTTAATAGAACAAATATAATTATTAAACATTTCAACGTAACAGTTTACGTGCCGCGGGGGCGCAGCGGCGCTTACATCGCAGATCGAAACTTATATTCAACAGTTTACTCTATATTTTGTCATTACTATAGTTCAGTCAATCAATAAATGTGCAATTTAATACTTCATACTTCAGTATATGTACAATTCACTGATCTCTAACAATAACTACGTATTCACAGGCGGCGGCTCGGCGCGCGCGCCTCCGGGCCTACATCCAATTCACTATTCCTTTATTAGATTAACTACACGTGTGAAGTATTATTGTGTTACTAACGGTTAAACTATTCGTAACGTGATTATCCTAACAGTGCGAACAGCTCGTTACATCGAATATTATCCTATGGCGTACGCGCGCGCCCGCGCGCAGGCGCCGGCCGCGCTGCGACGGTTGGCGATTTCTTGAAGATTTAAATAGACATTTACCTTAATCTAAATACCTGTAGATTAATCGCTGATGCGCGTGAACTCGTACCGTGCATAGTTTCACTTCAAACATGCAATAATCTCACTTACTGGCAGTATTTTCAAGGTAGTTATGAACGCACCCATTAGTACGTATTTTTAGTAAAGCTAATCCACTATATACCTACAAGGAGGAGGACATACAGCTAAATCTCTATTACTCTGCGCTCTTTAGGTTCTATACAGAGAGCAGTCTAAGCTACTCTCCTTGGTAAATCTATATTAAAAGTTAACGAGCAAATGATCAGGGTTCGTTAATAAATATTTTAAAAATATTCAGTAACACTGCAACTGGTATCAGTCAATTTATCCAAATCCTTTGAATTAGTCGAGTGACGTCGTACTAGCCTACACGTTTCACACTTGGTCGAATAACACAGGGATCGAGCTTCGCGAAATCGCCAACGCGTGGGGCGGCGCCGCGCGCGGGCGAGTCACCTACTCGTACGTTTACGTTTAGGGTTAAATTTAGAATGCGTGCGCGCGGTCACAGTTCGGTGGCGCGGCAGCGGCAGCGCGCGGTCAGTGCTTGTACTCGGGGAAAGCCGTGGAGGACGACGCGGGTGGCGCGGGGGGGCCCCCCGGCGGACCCGGGCCCCCCGCCCCGCCGGGGCCCCCAGCCGGCGCCAGCGAGTGCCGCAGCGTGGCGTCGCTGCTGGTACTGCCAGGGGGCGAGGGGAAGTACTCTCTCTCCCTCTCTCGTTGCGCCGCCGCCGGCACCGCGTCTTCACTCGCCCACCGGGCTAACTGTTGTTGAGCTTGAATAAATTCATCACTAGAAAATGATAGAGAAGAGGAACGGAGAGTCGAGGCGTGTGTTGGCTGTGGCCGCGGGCTGCCGGCTCTGTGGCGCGGGAAAGTCTCTCGATATACCAAAGGGGGGAGTTACTACTTTTATGAGTACTATTTGCCAATTTACAATAATTGATAAATTCCAAATGGTTAAATTAAAATTTTGATTATAAAATACCACTTTAGACCCGGGAGCCCGCGTGGTAAAATGTTATGTTGGTGGTGTGTATAACTTTAATTATTATTAATTGTGCAGTAAATATCACAAAAGCAACAAAACAATATATTATTTAATTTTAAGGAAACAATTCTGATGAATTTGATTTTGAACATGTCGGTGTTGAAGCCAATCGACTCTATTAATTTTCTTAAAAATAGATACGGGCATTTTCAGAATCCCGGACGCGACACGTAAAGCTCGACACACCCAATGGAGCACGGTTATGCACGCCAACGGCCACACGGCGATTGTCATTTCTGTGTAATTCTACTATCTACAATAATCTACATGATCGCTCCCTGCTTTGGCAGACCAAAGCTAAATTTAGATGTCAGGATGTTAAATTATGAATTATTATTATTTATGCACGAAAGGCAATATTCGAATACAGTTATAATTATGAAATTAAAGGATCGTTTTTTAAAGATCACTACACTTAGTGACGATCCGGTAAAATTGGTGTCGCTAGCTGATTCCAAAGTTTAGCCGTGCGCGGTAAGAAGTTCCGCGAAAAACGAACGGTCTTGGACTGCCGACTGAGGTCGTGAGGGTGAAACGAAAGCCGGTTATGAGTGGTACGATACAAAAAATTTGCAGCAGGCAATAAACCGAACAATTCTTCGGAGCACTCCCCATGATAAATACGGTACATGACGCATAGGGACGCAGTATCCCTCTGCAAAGAAAGCGGGTCCAGCCGGCCAGAGAGTCTCCGGTCATTGTCAATTTGAGCGGTTCTTCGTTGAATGTGGTCAAAATAAATATAGAGTAGTCTGTGTGTCATTATACTGTTAAGTTTGTGGCTCCACCGCGCTCCATTCGGTCTGCGTTGTCACCTTGGACGGCTAGCTCGTATGGCCTAGAGCAGAGGTCGGCAAACTTTTTAGATAAGTCACATGTAGGAAAATTTACGATTTTTTGGAAGCTCAAACTCAAAAGATGTGTTAGGGTTCCAAATATAAATAGGTACTTCAAGACAATTATTTGGCTCGCACTATTTACGACGTATTTGATAACTGAGCCTTCATTGAGCCTCGTGTGGCTCGAGAGCCTCAGTTTGCCGATCCCTGCAGGTCTACTCCGAAGTCAAAAATTCAAAGTTCGATTCTCATCGTTCCGCTCACACTATTCGTCATTAATGATAGAGTTACAGAGACGGTAATACGAAATTTATCTTTTAAATTTCGGAATAGCCCCCCTAGCCAAAGCAGTGTTTCTCAACCTTTTTCAGTCATGAACCCCTAGGAAATCAAGCACAATTTTCAAGCAATAATATAAAAGAAATCGAAGCGTAGCGATTACGAGACTTTTGGTGGCATTTATTTATTTATACTGTTAAATGGTCCCGAGATGAAACTGTGGACCCCCGCTCGTACGGTAAACCAAATGGAGCCCTGGGCCACCTATGACCTTATCGCAATAAGTGATCGGCTTGTTATTTGCGTCTGTCAGTGTCAAAGCATTCCGACGTTGATTGTGAAAAGGTTCTACGGTGGCCTAACCTTCCATTTAGCAGACTGTACACCCACAGATTCCCAGGGGTCCCCGAACTACCAGGTTAAGAAACTGAGAGCGCTTGTAGACGTCCGTTTTTTTCTTACACCGGACCGGTGTCCGTCGCGCCGAGGGGAAGCGGTGGTGCATCCGGCGTAAATTGTTCGCCGGACCGATGTCCGGTGCATGTACACAAATTCATTATAATTCATACACCACCGTGAATCCGGCAAAAAAACACGGTCCGTTATCCGGTGAAAAAAACGGACGTCTACAAGCGCTCTAAGGCTTAGAGTACACTGTAAGAGTGTTTCCGCTTGATGCCTACCATCGATAGTTTGAACAAAGACAATAGAATCGATAATAGTTTCGATACTATTGGTAAACTACAATACTAATTGATCCTTGACAATATTGATGATTGAAGAGGAATAGACTATCAATAGTATCGATGTATCGTTCCACCGTGATACAGTTTTTACTAGTACGAGGAGCTGATGGCGTTTACTCACATTGCCTAGCAAGTTATTTGTAGGTAGATACTGAATCTTTGGACTGCTTTAAGTAACCAATGTAACACCAATTTAAAATTACAATTTAAGCAGTGCTCATTTAGTAGTAAGTAGCGAGTAAGTAGTGAAACAATTTTATTGTTGTTTTTAATAAGGATTTTTTCATTTTCATTTTTTTTTATTGCTTTTTAATAATATACAAACTGTTGATACTATTGATCGATAGTATTGCTGCTTACCAATAGTAATCGATCAGCCTATCGACATCATCGATTAAACGCATCGATTTTGCGGCAACTAGTAAGAGCGTAGCGTGGTGTGTGCTCACCTTTCGCTGTCAGGCGCGTCGCGCAGGCGCTCGGCGTCGGCGGTCTCGTAGAGCGCGTCGTCGTCGGGCGGCGCGCGCGCGTGCGGCGAGTGCGGCGCGTGCGCGTGCGCGTGCATGTGCGGGTTGTGCGCGGGGAACAGCGGCGCGTGGTGCCGCCCGCTGCCGCGGAAGCGCGGGTAGCCGAAGCGGGACTCCTCCTCGCCGGGGATTCGGCCGCGGCAACGGTTGCTGCGGGAACGTTACCAAGTCAAAGTCATACAGGTATCTTAAAATTAATTGAGAACATTATAAATAAAAGAAAAAAAACACATACAAGAAAATAAATCATCCATCAGTGTAATGAGAAAAGCCAAAGTCTTAGTGGTTTTATTGTCAATATAGGTACAACTGGATAAAGTAGTGGATAAGTTTGGCAAGCAACACTATGTTGCCGATAGGCATACAAAAATCAGTCACGGTAAGAATCAAATCTATATATATAAAAGAAAAATTAGAAAAAGTCGTGTTAGTTACACTATTTATAGTTACCGATTTGGCTGAAAATTGGCGAGGAAGTAACTTAGGACCAGGGAGACGGTAATAGGATTTTTTTTTCTAGAATCTTTAGATTTCGCCTACCAATTATGATATCTGAAACTGATTTTTGGACCTTGCGAAATGCCCGTGGGATAAGAAATAAATCATTATATGATTTGCTACTTAATACAGATCCTTGGTATTTGGCATATTCATTGAAAATAAAAGAGAAGCACTCAGACGGGATTTTGCAAATTTTCCACGTCATAAAAGGGCGGGATAGGAATTAATGATTTAATATTTGAAGAAATTAGTGGATGGAGGTGGATGTCACTTTGACGTTAATCTGCGCGGATGAAGTCGCGGGCAAAAGCTTGTAAATGTTTTTCAGGACTGTTGAATCATAGGTAGTTGTGAAAAATGTTTCCGATTTTCAAGTCTAAGTACCATTCGAAATTAGTAAACGATTGAAGTTTCAAAATTAAATAAAGTTTTCGACGACTTGAACATAATAGCTATTTTATATGAAGTACCGCAATCAATATTT
This sequence comes from Pandemis cinnamomeana, assembly GCA_932294345.1. NCBI lineage: Eukaryota > Metazoa > Arthropoda > Insecta > Lepidoptera > Tortricidae > Pandemis > Pandemis cinnamomeana. The sequence continues at coordinate 15,410,519 of OW028705.1, forward strand.
TTTGACTAAGTAGGTACTTTGGAATGGTACTTTCATTAGACGTGAAATAGAAAATCGGCCACAACTTTCAGTTTCAATCTTGCGGAGTAAAATTTTTACCAGGAGTATCACACGTTAAAGAAGTTTCAAATGTCAATGTCCTTTCAATAAAAACATAGCCTTGCATAATAAATAATTTTAAATGAAAATAAAAATAAGTTTTGGATTTTGTCTCAAGCCACATTGTAATGTAATGGAAATGGAATGGAAAAACATTTAAGAAGCTACTCACGCCGACCCCTCTCCCGGTTCGACCCTATAATGCCTATCGGCCTCAGTCTCGGACATCCTTATGTCTTCGGAGCCCGAGGGGCTCATGTGCCGGCTCGAGTGGTGCTCCAGCTGCCGGATCAGGTCCTCCAGATTCCTGATCCTGATGGGGCCACAGGACGGCGCATCGTCCTCTTCCTCCTCTCCCGCGCGCTGCCTCCGGAGCTCCGCCTCGTGGATCTTCTCGGCGCTGGGTGCTCGCTCGCGCTTGTACTCGTAGTCTTGGAGCGCGCGGAGATCTCCCGAGCCGGCGGCCGAGCCCGCGCTGGCTCGCTGTGCTGCTGCTGTTTTCAGCGCCACGATTATACCTTCGTGGTAGCCGTTCAAATCCTACAAAGATGCGAAACATCTTGTTAGTTAGTTCTTAGTGAAAACCAAAAACTGAAGGACGGTACGGTCGACATGTATCGGGCATGCCGCCGTCTTGGTGAGTCACTCAGGCATATTATTTCTGATTGTTCTAGTCTTGCTAACGGCGAGTACTTGCACAGACATAACCTTGTAGCCAGGATTATTCACCAGCAACTTGCTCTTTTATTCGGTCTTGTGGACTTCGAAGTGCCCTACTATAAGTACACACCTGCACCAGAGCTTGAAAATGGTCGTGTCACGCTCTTGGGATCGATCTATCATCACGGACAGGACTATTGTCGCCAATAAACCTGCTATCGTGCTGATAGATCGATTGAAGCGCCAGGCAGTGCTCGTAGACATCACGATCCCCCATGACGTGAACCACGTGAAGGCCGAGAAGGACAAAGTCAGCAAGTACCTTGACTTGGCTCACGAGGTTACCGCCATGTGGCCTGTTGATTCCACGACCACTGTCCCGATAGTAGTTTCGGCAAACGGTTTAATAGCGAAGAGCCTTGACCATCACCTTAAAAGGCTCTCGCTAGGTGGTTGGGTCAAGGGCCAGATACAGAAGGCGGTACTCCTGGACACGGCTCGGATAGTCAGGAGGTTCCTTTCTCTGTCGCCCTGACCACCGGTAGCTTAGGCCTTGCCTCGCTGCCGGCGGCACCCTAGGTTAGGTTTTTATAATGTTTTTATATTTTGTATTAATATTGTTTTATTACTTTTTATATGAATATTGTAAAAACCTAACTTAAGATAAAAATAAATATACAGAATAATAATAATAATAAAAATTCTGCAAGTAGTACATAATATCAGCTCCTGGCACTAGGTCGACTTCTAATCAGTTCGCATTACGGCCAGGCAAATGTCATCAAACTTGTAGGATTTTTCTTCGAAATCTTAATTGTGCTAAGACCCAGCAGTACAGTTATCGTGGCCGGAAAGCGGAAAGTTGGTAGAAGGAAAATGTCAAAGCTTCGGAATATCATGGAGTGAACCGGCATCAAGACCGTAGAACAATGTTCAGGCTAGCTCTAGACAAGGAAAGATTTAAGAAACTGACTGCCGACCTATAGTAATCGAAAGGCACTTACAGAAGAAGCTACCTTAAACTTATATTCCATGTCGGCAACGGCGCCCGGGCCGGGTTCCTGCCCGTCGGACTGCGAGCCCGCCTCCAGGTGTTCGCTCTGCGAGTCGTCGCCCCACTTGTCCTTGCCGTCCACGGCGCCGTACGCGTGTTTCTTCAGGATACCCTTCTCTGGCACCTTGGCCATCGAGTTGGTTTGCACGTCGATAAACGCTATGTCTTCTTCACCTGAAATTAGTGATGTCAGAAGTTAGAAAGGTTTTTATATTAGTTAGGAAGTTTTGCAGATAAGTTGCCATATCAGGGTTGTTACTAAGTGCATCTCGTTATTAAAACAGTAACACTGAAAGCATAGCTGAATGATGTGGACACTGTTAAAATACAAATATGTAGGGATTACGCTTGCCTGAATGTGTAGGTTCGTCTTCGCTGCCTGAATGTACTCGTTTCATTTGCTTATGGTCTCTGAAATAGACAAACATTCCATCGTATTTAAAATATCACTATTCAAAGATAATTATCAAACTAATACTGCAAATTCTCTGTGAAAACGCCGCAGCTAAATTGCATGGGAGTCTAAGGTAAACTGAAAACGTGGTTCGCTCAATCAGAACCAACTAAAACTAAATATGTGGCTGTCAAATAAACTGTCATCGACAAGATGAAAGCATGCCCCGATGGCGTGGGCACGTACAATGGATCTGATGACTGATAGACTACGCAAATACAAGCAGGGATCAAGACAGAAACCATTAACGCGCATTCTAAGACCCGTAAGATAAAGATGGTTAATATACAAATTGTCAGGAAGCCCAAATTTTGACGAATTATTTGAATCACTTGAACGTCTCGTAGATTTTGAACTGTAGATACTTACGGATATCTACTAGTATTGCCAGGTCCCGACATGTGATTCCCGTGTCTGAAGATAACACGCTGGGAGTCCCCTCGGCTAGGGAGAAAATTCAGAACTTGTTGAGACTGCTTCAAATCATCTGTGCCTTCACTACTTGAAAAATATATGATGCCTTCCCAAGATGCCCCGGAATTGTGTTTTGTTTGCTCCATGAAAGTAGAGTAATTTGAATTTCGAGTGTGGGTCAAGTTTCTAGTCTATTTTTTAAACAATTCACTGGCACTTGACGACAAGCAGGCCAAGCGCTACATGACAAAGTGAGTTCTATTTATAAAGTGCAAATTATCAAACCTTAGGTGGACTAAAATCAAACAAGAGTTAAAAATCTAGAGATTGTAAAACCAACTGAAATCTAAGTAAGGCGTGGAAAACAAAGCGTAGTATTGAACGCCTATCAGGTGTGGTTGTGCTCAGCCACTCTCGGAACACATGACAAATCGGTTGCTGCGTACTGGATCAACAACTCTGGTCATCGTTTCGGGAAACTTTAAAGCGTATTGGCACAAGCGTTTGTAATAAAGCGAAAATCGTGTGCGCAAGAAATACTTTGCAGAGCGGTGGGGCGCTTCCAAGACTACCTCGCGCCAAGCTTTCGACATACCTTAGGAGATTTCTGTTTAGTCGAGGCCAGACCCGATAAAAGAGGAAATTAAATTTTAATTTGGACACGAAATAAATACACTGATAATGATATTCTACCAAATTCTCGAAGCAAGACCGGATAGGAGACCTCATTTGGGATTATGAAGACTGCAGGGTTTTAATCAAAAGTCAAGAGAAGAAACAGTGTAGACACGGGTTATGTAGGATACGAAATCAAAAAAAAGAGTCGCGTACCTGAAGGTATTGTTGAAGGAGTGCATTTTCCCGCCGTCGAGCGAGATGTCCTCCTGCGAGTTGTTGCTGGTGGTGGAGCCGGCCGCGAAGCTCTTGGTGCTTGGTTTCTTCACGTACGGAGGGTCATACTTCGGCAGCGTGCTCTTTTTCCTGATGCGGGCGTGGCGTGGAACGCACACTCAGATCAATCGATTACGTTTACAAGATCGAATTGTTTCGGACCAAAAGCGAGATCGAGAGAATAGCGCCATCGTTTCCGATGGGATTTGAAATTTTGAATCGAATTGAATACAGCGAGGAACGGGAGTTGATCGTTGCTAAACTGACAATGACTGATGTAACAGTTTCATGTGAAGTTGATTTGTGTGTATGGCGACGCCATCGCCTGTTCCTCGTCATGTGTCTTTTATATCTGATTGGAGAGCAAAAACTGGTGCTTTTGGATATTTCAATCAATATTAAGTCATTGAGATAAATTTTTGATTTGGATTTAATTTAATTTTTCGTTTCATTCCTCATAGGAATTGATGTTACATGGAAACAGATATCAAGAGATTGATCTTAGCTTAGATGAATAGGTTCCTTCCAGTAAAATTATTACTGAATGAATGAATGAAATGCCTCATGCATGCAAACTAATTTTTGAATGTCATTAATATTCATGAGATCAAAGGTGACGGAAGCACTTTTACCGGAAACATCCTATTGGTTCCTTATATTAACATTAGGCGTTTCTAACTAGATAGACAGCGGCTTGAAAGAAGAATCCGTGCATCGCACATTCGCTTCTCGTGCAAGTAGTTAATAGATTTTAGTGGTAGTGGTAGTGATTGGTGACAATAGAGTCGAGCGATCTATATCTTCGCCAATTGATCACAGCCGTTGCTTTACTGATTACCGAATAGTACGTACCTCGCGTGGCACTACGTTCGTTACCTGCCACGCACCATCCGCCGCAGTGACGTCACGCTTGTGATCTGTCTCTGTAACTGCGTTCAAGTATTAGAACGGCACATGAGTTATACGGTTCGCGCGGAGGGTGGCGTGACAGCGCTGATATCGGAAGATATAGACGCAATCGCGACCAAGAAAGGAAACGAAAACGAGTCACAGTTCACATAAGCCAATGCATACATCCAAGAGCCCAGAATCTTAAGGGTTTGAGTCGAGAAGGTGTCGCTCGAGTACAACGAGGAAAGCCTTGTCGGCATGCAGCGAGGCGGCCGGACGGCGAGGCCTCGCGCTCGGCGAGTGGCGCGTGTGTGTGTGTGTCGCGGGTGTGTGTGCGTGCGCGAGCGTCGCGGCGCGGCGGACGCGGTCCGGCCGCCGGCGCGGACACAGAACCACAGATCAAATGCAGTTGTGGCGCGCCGACAGCGGCCGCGCCGCCTCGACGCGCCACCCGCCAACTCTAGCTCTACGACCACAACGTAAACGACATAAAAACTGTCCAAAAAAACAAATAAAACCAATCGGCCGATGTAAAAACGAACAGAAACACCAACGCTAACTTCTAAAATAAACATACAAGTATACGAAGGTGACGATTTAAATTTCTTCTTAAAGACTACCTTTGGTCTGTTTTCTGCTCACTAACCTTAGGCACAGGGAGAAGTTTTTGTGTACTACGACTGACCTGTAGCAGAGAGCGCTCAGGGCAAATACTATGAATACCCCCCCTACCACAGACATTAGCACCGCCACGAGGAACACCGTGTTCGATCCGTGGTAGTTCTCTGCGCCCAAAGAGAAGGAAGTAAGTGTGGGCCGACGGGCTGGTGGGCCGTTGGGCCGATGGGCCAGCGGGCCGGGGGCCGGGGGCCGGGCGGCCGGGGGGCCGTGGGCCGGCGGCCGGCGGGCCGGGTCGCGCGGGCGACGCGGCGCGCCGGCGGCGGGCGGCGCCGGCGGCTCGCGGTCGGCGGACAACACACGAAACGTTACGACACGACAGGACAGGCACGAGCGACAGAGACAGTGCAACAACACCGAGTTACCGGCCGTTACCTTCTGAAGCAGTACGCCATCCATGCAAACCCCACGAACACGGACAGCACGACCGCGAGCAACAATATCACCATGTTCATGGTGCTCATCTTATTCCCCTTGTGCTCACCTGCAAGAAGGGGCCCCGCGCGTTAATACGCCGGCGCCGCCCGCTTGAGCCCTCCGAGCAATGCCCTCTACTTACACGTCGGAACCACACGACGTATCTTACCATACTCACGGTTAGGGAATGCAAAATCTGAATTTTATTTCAACGGTTTGTTACCAAATAATGAAGGAAAATCGTACTGAATACTTTATGTTTCCAAGTAATATATTATAAAGATAGATAGTTTATTGGACTAATAACAACTGCGTTAGTTACCTACTCTATATAAAGTTGTTGCTTTGTATATATGTATTTGATGCCACGTATTTTGAAGATAGGAATGAGGAAGAGAAAATTACGGGTAATGTACAAAAGACATTTCTAACTGTAATTCTATCAAAATATTAAAAAAAATACTGTCTTGAAGATTTCAATTGAAAGTCAATTTTTTTTTTTTTTTTTTTTATATGAATAGGAAGGCAAACGAACAAGTGGGTCACCTGATGGTAAGTGATCACCACTGCCCATAGACACCCGCAAAATATTCAGTTAAAACCGTTTTGCATTCCCTAGTCACAACCAAAACCGTTACTTACTTCAAAATTTGTTGCATTTAAACCAGACATGATTTTGAATTTAGAAAGCAGTGCTCGGATGTATTTGGCCAATTGTGTAAGATACTTAAATAATGTTAGTAGGGGGAATATTAATAGACATAACAATGACACCTGCAATCATAAAAATTAGTAGCACAAATTAAAAGTATCACCCTTGAAAATCACTGAGGAGTGACGTTTCAAGCATAGTTAGTAAAAACTTAACGAGATCTTCTTCAGGCACGTGATAATACTTACATAATAATTAAGGAAACAAGTCAAATTGACCGCCCCTCCCAAATATAAAAAATCACATAAAGTTCCATAATCAGTTTGTGTAAAGAGTTGTGCAGAGAGAGAATCTTTTAAGTTTTTTCCTTTATGTATGTACTATTTGAAGTTTTTTTTTTGTTGGTTATAATTATTAGTTGATTATTTCCAAACTGATTTCAATGTTGCAATTGTAACAAGTTTCAGTTGTAAATACATTAATTGTTTCAGTTAAAGTATTATAACCGCATATTATTCACACTATCTTCATGAATCAGGAAAATCAATCACATATTAAAATTCCCACGAAAACTTGAGGTCACAAGTCATTAAAACCACATTAAAACCAAGTAAATAACCTAGACCTATGAGTAATTTGTGCAAGTTTTTATCAACAAACATCAGTCTAGGTTCTTGCTTAGATATTTCATTAAATGACGGTATTTTCACCTTCACTCTGTGAGTAGGTACTCCTTATGTATAGCAATCGCTTGTTTTCTCAAGCTGTAGGTATACCCGTTTTTGGTTACCAGCAGCAGTTCAATACAAATGCTTTGACTCTATAAGGTGACTCCATTGACGTACAATAAACAACTAGACTCCCAATCACGCTCAAAAACTGTCCGAAGCAAAAGTCTGAACGACGCGTCTATTGTTCAGAGTTTTGGTTCAGTTGTGTTTCGACCGCGCTTTGATAACAATGTATATGTCTCTTTCGCACCGTAATCTTACTATTGAGAACAAAAGAGACAGGCAGGTTTCCAGCGCGTGGCGTCGTGTCATTACTTCTCACGATCCTACGCCATTGATATTAAACATTACTGCCACGAAATAAGGTGTCAATTTGAACGAATATGTTAATGTCTAAGTCTGTCTAAGTCGATGTGTTGACACACACAACACATAGACAAAGCAACTCGGACGTTTCTTGAGGAACCTTTGTTAGCGACTGAGAGTCTAGTTGTTTATTGTAAGTCAATGGGTGACTCTCAAAACCTCGTGGCAACAGTCATAAAGTTTTAACATCTTCGTAATTATCTTATCATGTGATAGTGCCCAGTGGTGAACCGGCATTGACTCACCATACGGTGTTTCCTTCTTGGTCATGTTGTAGGCCGCCCTGGTGGCGTTGTCGGGCACCCAGGCCGTGGGGGTGGGGGGGAGGATGTCTGTCTGGGAGCAGTCAGGGCCAGCCCAGCCGCGGGAGCACACGCATTTGTTGGCGTTCGAACACATCTGGAAATGGAGACGAGACGAGGTTACATCAGGTACAGCGTGGAGGATAAATTATCGACGGAAGAGTAGTCATGCTTCAACCGAATTCGATTTATGTATTTTGAACCTGTTTTATCTAAAAATTACTAATTATAGCCTAACGGCCTATGTTTAAAATTGGGGAGTCAAAATTATCTCGTATATTAAAATCTGTTTCGGTAACAGTAAACTGCAAATTTAATTAAAAAAAAAAAATCAGTTATTTGGTGTGACGAGTGTAGGTAGATATTGTTTGATTTTCATATAATGTTGTAGGAGCCAGTTCCTTATCCACTTCAATTCATCATAATCATAAAACTCAATGTTTCAGGTTAATTATTCTCGGGCCTTGTTTCCACATTTATGTTTTCGTACAGTGAAAGTTTTCATATGTTTTCGAACACGCAATTTCCGGCTGTCGATTTGATAAGAGTTCCTAATTAAGCGATAAACACAAAGAAAAGTCTGTCAAGAAGTGAAATTCCTTTCTTTGGTTAAGATTTTAAGACAGATTGACATAATTTAACTTTTGCGATATTAAAATATAATTTTAATTGTACAACGGAAGCAGGCTAGTCGTGATCAAAGGTTTCTGTATTGTAACACATTTTTGTACCTCTACACGTAAATTACGCTATTTGCTTTTATTTATTTACTAGCTGTTGCCCGCACCTTTGTCTGGGTAGAATTCGTTTATCGCTACCCCTCGAGAATTTTGCAACTTTCCGGGATAAAAAGTAGCCTTTTTCATCCCTAATGTTCAAAGTATCCTCTTGTCTACAATGTTGTACCTATACGAGATAGCTAATGTAGTCAACTAAGCACCAGAACAATACAGAAGTATGCTAACATCTATATTCGCTACACAATAAACAGTACGTAAGTACATAACGCTTTGTAGCCCAGACGACCGATTCAGAACAACCCTTTTCATTGAAGGTTAGTCAGTGGGGAAAGTTGACGTAAAACAAAACAAATAATCAATACATTTGGACGCGTCTTGGACAAAGCCAGAGGTTGAGGTCACCTCAACTATGTCACTTTCAAGACTCTGCTTAGATTGGTATTATTACTTTAATACCCGGATTGTGGAAACTTTGTTAGTCAGAAATTTTGTTGATTGAATCAATTTTCATTTTGTATTTAGATAGCAATTAGAATATTCGTTTGATGGTTTCAGACAGCAATTATGGTGTAAAGTTGGATTTGATTGTTCTTATTCCTAATGCCTAATCTAATCCATAATGCCTAATTAAGTAAAATGACATAAACATCAGTAATTGTTGCCTATTATTGATGTAATTCAGAGAAAATGAGTTCGTCTGTCTATCTGTCAGTCTGTCTATCCGTCCCTATAGCACTGGCATATCTTACTAGAGATTAAATATTGAGGGTACGTTATTTCAACAGTTGAAATGTTAACTGGGAAGGGAACCCAGGGGACAAATGGCATAGTTGTAGTAAACGTTTTAGCTTCATTTCGGTATGCGTGGTCCGACATATTTATTACGTGCATATTTATTATGTGTAGCTGGCTGGTTTTTATTTTTCTTAAAATTTGGAATAAAACGACTGAATAAAACACGTGTTACAGGTGTTCCAGGTCACCGCCGCGGGTTAATGAGATACGGTTTGGAGGAGTCTATATTGTAAAATTTTCCGCTTCAAATTACTTAGATGTGTTGTTCGAGTTCCGATAACAACGCCTACGCTGGCGCACGGCGTCGAACAATGATTCGTACTTCTGTGAATTGTTCTAGATACACGGCAGCGCCGAATTAAATTAAAATAAATATCATGGATCAAATGACACCAATTTAAATATCATGGCATGGGTGGGACAAATGACACCAATTATTATTGACCTAGTTCCAAACTAAACAAAACTTGAATTATTAACATTCTCTAATTATAAAAATATAAAAAACTATACTATCAGTGTCGTCGGAAACAACACTGTTACTATCAAAATACTAATAGCACGAATCGTGGTATTGTCATAATCTAATCAGTCTGCAAAAGCTTGAAACGTGCTTGAGTGTTGCGATGAGAACATACATAATCCTATTTCATTAATTCATGAACGAATTATGATCTAAGTTGAGCGCGATGAGTTTAGCGCCTAACTTAGGATTTAATACCGTGAATCAAATCTCGTCGAAGTCTATGACATAGGAACTAATTCGCTGACTGAATCGAATCGCATCAGATTAAACTATTACAAATTGAACTGGAGCCGCGATCGCAGTGCACAGTTTGAAAACAGGCTGGTCCGGCGCGACAAATGGACTTTCTGTGTTATTTTTAAGGCATGTTTCCGTCTCTATTGATCACTACAAAACAGAGACGGAATCATTAATAGCTGACACTTAAGATAACTGGCACTTAACAGAGTGTGGTGAAACAGTCCCTTAGCGTCATAATTTTTATAATTTCTTAGCAAACTTTGTTTTATTCAAAGCTAAAATTTGTTTATAAGAATAATTCCTCCATAGAAGTCAACCCGTGGTGTTAAAACTTGTTAACACTGTGTACCTACCTAGTATTTGCGAAGGGTCAGAAAGCATTAAAGCATTAATACTAATATTATAACCGCGAAGGTTTATGAATATGGGTTACTCTTTCACTTCAGAACAATTGCACACCATGTGACTGAAATTTGGCACAAGGATAGATTATAGCTAAGAATAATATACATAGGCTACTTTTTATCCCGGAAAATTGCGTAGTTCTTGCGGGATAGCGATAAACGAACTCTTTGCAGACAAAGTCGCGGGCAACAGCTAGTTTGTTAAAACGTATTAATCTACTGCGATGAAGACTGCGACTGTGGCTTGGATTATCAAGGAGCGAGTTGGGCAAAATTGATGGCGCTGCAAGTTTGGCAAGCTCGTTAGATAGCTATAATGCACGCCGGTGTGAACTGCGAAGGTGGGAACGCTTCGAATGTTCGCGAATGTCATAGTAATTTAATTTTAATGCATGCTTCATGCTTAGAATCTGCGTTTTTAGTGCCTTCGTTGCGGTAAACAGGGGCTCCACTAAAGCTGCCTCCGCTTTTGTCTTCGGCGATTTAAATATTATTTTTGAGACCACAGTTTGAACTAGTTGAAGCAGGATTCGTTGTGGAAAGTTTTCGCAAAAAAAGTTAGCCATTGTCATTTATTAACAGTGAAAATATTTGCAGGTATTTTCACGATTAGACTAAATTCAACTGTATTTGGACACAATTACAAGGCGATTTGATTTGCGACTGAATTAATTTGGAAATACACCTACCCCTACGATCTTCACCACCTGATAAGGTTCTGTATAAATTAATCATGTATAATAAAATACCGTTAACCGCCGTGATCTTGATGAATTTGGGGCTACTTCCATCGTTTTAAAATTGCTATGCAATCGATATTGTCCATTATGCGGTGAATGTTTGGCATGTAGATGCAAAGGCGATCGATGGATCGATTGGAAGCAGTAAACGCAAATAAAAATGAATGATTTCCTCATTATAACTACTTTTTAAAGTCACCCCGTAAATCAAAGCCACCCCGGTTTTGCGGCAGTAGGTAATACATTTGTTATAAATTTTTTTTTTTTTAAAATTTAAACTGTTTATTTCGGAAAAAAAAACACTACACTTTATACAGCAATAACTACTTAATCCTTAATTTTTAGAATTTGAATCCTTAATTTGTAGGATCAAAATGTTTGTTGAAGAAAATGATTGTGTTCTTAACAAAATTTTGAACTAGCACATATTATTTTCACGTGAAAAACTGTTCACCATTAAAAATTAAAGCACGAATAAAAATACCCGCCGATCCAAGTTTCAAGACGTTTTAGACGATTGTTAAAAAGTTACCTAGACTCGCCATTCAAGTTCATAATAACGGGCCAGTCAAGTATCTCTTATCATATTTAGTGGTAGGTACGTAAAGTTACGTGCAACTATGTTGAAATCACTCTGCGTTGGGAGAGTCGATTTGAAATTCAGTGCGCAACGCTAATTATCAAAGTGTAAGTCGAGGGACCGCGCAGCGCGGCGCAAGCGACGACAGGACAACGGTTCAGTCTCAACTCTTTTCACAGAGTGCAGTTTACAATCTCAGAGTAAATTAAAAACAAGAAAGTCTTTAATACTTACTTGACGAAAACTATTTCGATATTATACATCCAGCCCAGTTCACAGGAACATTTATTTCTCGAAAACATTATACAATGTATTGTTACTTTTCAGTGAGCGTTTTTACTATATTTTTGAAGAAATAAAACAAAAAATTTAGCACTTTACTGTACATAATGAAAACATAAGGGACGATTGATTTTTATTAAGTATTTTTGAGACAGTTCGGATCTATGCAGGAAACTGATCTAACTATTGACTAACAGAACTGTTCTCTGTAATTTAAACATTTGACAGTAAAGGCATTATGGGTACCGACTCAATTCACCATCTCTTAGAGTGGAAAAAAAAAATCTAAATGTCTATGAAAATTAGAACACATAGAAAAATCCGAAAAGTAAAGCTACGGCGGCGGGGGGCTTAGAGTGGATTTGATTTTAGGTTTTAGTTTAGTAGATTTTAGTTTCAGGTTGTACGTACAGTCAGCATCACTGATATTAAACAGAACAAAGGAATCAAAAATATCTGAATACGTTCTAAAGATTATACGAATAGATTTGCGTCAGTAGAATTTGAGTGCTTTTCTCTATCCGATATTATAAGTTGAATCGCTCACGTCTGTAACTCGAAGTACAATAAAAAGGAAGCTTCAGAACTTATAATTAGTGACGTCCGTACAGGCATGGCCCAATTATGTATTATCCCGGGCAGAATTAGGGGATTGTTTTACTTAGCCCCGGATCAATTCCCTGATTACGTTTCAGACAGCATTAATCAGACCAGCGAATCCGAAACTAACGAAATGGATTCTATTTATACATCAAACTAAAATATTACCAAAATGTTTAGGGAGAAAGTTGGTGATGTGGAACTCTCATATATGAAATAATTACAATTACGCAGAAGGTAAGCGACTCAGCGATACTGTATGGTAACGAAGTCATATTTCGCTAACATTTTTTTAATTACTACGAGTAGCCTATATCTATATACGACCCACTTCTGGGCACATAATAATATCTCCTCTCAGAATAAGAGTGCTTGGATTATAGTTACCACGTGGGTGCAACAAGGATTAGAGAATCTTATCACGGTAATCATGCAGAGACTCGACATTACCACCGAACCACATTATCGTAGGTACACTACAAAACAAGTCGATTGCAGACGAATGATGTGCGTGAAATTATAGAGACAGAAACTGCCAAAACATTTGAGTATTTTCTCTGGAAATGATGGCCATTAAATGCCAGAGAACGAGGATTCCCATTATCGTATTTGTCACCCGGTCCGGATGCCGCGCGAGCTAGTCCTGGTATAAATGGGTTTGTTTTATACACACGATAATGACTGTACAATGTACATTAATCTCCGCTTCGAGTAAATAAATACACCGGATATTGTACTGTTATGTATCTAAGTTTGGATTTCGCTGTTAGGTTTTCTGTGTAAGTGTTCTTGTCTTTCTAAGTGTACTCGATGCTGCAGACAAAACTGACTTCAAACTAACTGTTATCTTGGTCAAGTCAAGTCAGTTTTAAATAAAGAAATTACCAATAATTTGCGTATTAAGCGGAATATGGTGAGGATGACTGTTTTCTGTAGGTATGCGGATGGATGTATGTCGAGAGACCGGAGGCTTGTGTTATTATAACAATTCTTTGTATTCCATACAAGCGTAAGATACTACGTTATTTTTTGTTGAATTGTTTTTGTCACTAGTGTTTCTGTTTATGCATTATATACCTACATACTAAAATAATATAAGTAGGTAAACTAATATAAAAAGGTAAATACTGCGCAATTTTGTTCGTGTACTTTTCGTAAATGAAAGTTCAAAGTTTCCGCTGGAAGCAAACAAAGCTGTGAACAACAGCTAGTAATAAATGAGAAGATTACAAGCATGAGAAATATAGACAGTAAAAAAAAAATGTCCACCAATAAAGACCATCAAAATATCACATTTCACTAAACCGTACCCAATCCAACCCTCGTCACGTTATTACACTACACAAGCACCTCATTATTTAATTAATTATTACGCAAATTTTGACATGACTGAGCACTGCTCTTTATTTATCCAAATTTTGTGTACAAATTGTTAACCGGATGAAACGAGAGCACCCAGGTAGATACCTCTTGTAACGGAATATTTAATTGTGAAATTTCATCGCTTAGGCATTGTTATTGCAAATATTTTTTAATTAAACCCCGGGAAGGAGTGTCGGATTTCAACATGATTGAGTACGGATGGAACTGTTGTTTGTTTAACACTTATTGTTGTATTGCATGTTGATAAATGAGATAAAATTAGCAAAAGCCTAGGTATCCGACAACAAGTATATCAAGGCGTATCTTTATTAAGACGGTATTAAGATTAAAGTTAGAAACATGCCCAGAAAAATAAACCACAGATGTACGTCAGTAGTTTCTCATCGACACGTAGTGTTGGCTACTCAAACAATATAGCTAAATCCTGCCTAACTTCAGGTGCTCCCGTGCAGTAAGCGCGTTTCTAAACCACCAGGGCCCGGCAAAGTCTGACCGCAGCGACATACAGTCCTCAAACAAACTGCACAGATTGGCTTTAGTTTCCTGGAAGAACTTGCAAGTGTCTATTTTCCATTCCAATTGTCCAACACTTTTGTCACGGATGCAACTTTGGTAACGCAGCAGTTTTTATGCCCATGGAAGTTTCAGTGGTATCTTTGTGGCTATCTACAGGGTGTATTTTTGTTTGCCATCTCTGTGACACGGACTGCCTTGGGATCGTTACACGGTTTAGATACAAAAAGTGACTTTTTAATAGTTTGAGTGCCGCCAGCGGCCGCGTGTTATTCAATTTTTGCCTTTGAAACGTGTCGTGTGACGAAGTTACGTAGTGATTGATGCTCCGCATTGTTTTGATCCAATAGCTAGGCTTAGGCACGAGTTTTTTATATACGATCACATAACATTTCTAAACGACACTGAGAATTAGACCACATAGAAAAATCCGAAAAGTAAAGCTATGGCCGGGAATCGAACCCGGATCCTCGCCATTCCGTGACGCGTCTTATACCCCCACACCACCCATAATAGCAGGTGCCATAGCCTTCGAATTGCTGATTGAAAACCGGTGATTGCTTACCATCAGGCCTCCTATTTGCTTTCCTCGCTGGAGTAAATAATCGAGACTGCGATTCTGATGGTAACGATGTAAAATTGAATAGGTACTAATACTAACCCCTTTGCCAGAGCACTCGTTGTTGTTGTGCCCGATGGGGCACTTGGTGTGGTCTATGTAGGGGAAGATGGAGGTGCAGGTTTGGTTGACGCAGACGAGGTTGTCGCCGCAGGGCGTGCCGTCGTTGACCAGGCCCAGCGGGCTGATCTCCGGGTGGTCCGGGAGGCCGGTGGTTGCTCTGAAACGTTAAGGGATCCAGTTAATTGGTCACGATTGAGCAGAATAAAATGATTCGAGAGTGCTAAGTGGTATTGGTATTGTTTTTGCTGAAGCATTGCTTAGTTTCAATAAATAAGACGCCATAATAACTCGTTCTGCGGTCAAAATCTCTAATAATAGTAAGCATTGTAAATTAGTTTGCTATTTCCAAAACGCGATTGAGTAAAGTTGAAGCTACATATTATTATTTATTTCAGTAAAAAAAAATTATGAAAAACTTTTCTATTTGGTTTTTTAAAACTCCTAGTTTTTTAATGGTATAGGTACATAATTATATTTTGAGGTGTTTCTGTGAGTTCGGCCAGGCACCACGTTGTCAGCATCGTTTCTTCTCTTTCCCTTACGTTTCAACGTTATTAAGATCATTAACGCATGCCAGCTTAATTACACTTTGGAGATCTTGTCCAAATACATGCATAACTTACAAGTAGAATAAAATACTAATTAGGTTCTTACTTAATTTTTTTGGAAAGATTCATTTTCTGGTAATTCAGGTCGTCTATTTAGAACTACCAGCTGACTTATTTGAAAAAGAAAACATTATTGAAAATCTTAACTTTGTATCTCTCACACTAATGATCGGTCTCTAATCTAGTGTGAAAATTTCTGGTAAAAATGAAAACTATACAATTCAAAGGCTAAAAATTGCGAGATAATTCAGGTGTATTAAGATGAAACCAGTTTTTATGCACAATCTATTAAATTATTCTGGCGTAAAAGGAGAAGAGCGCTTTCTAGAGTAGTCTTTCGTCGCTTGGCGGTTTTCGCTAAGTGCTCTTTTAGTACAAATGAGGAACTAGAATTGTCGTTTACAGTAAATAAAACGTGCAAAAACGTTTGCGCACATCTTGCCTCTTTATTATTTTAGGCTAAAAGCCTGTTCCACCAGTCTCTGTTAACCGCTTGACGTTATAATGGTCAGATATCTCTATGCTGTCTCTTTTTATTATTGCGAATCAGGCAGGCACTTGAAATATATATCAAGAACTTAACAGAGAAACTTTAGCCTGCCCGTATTATCTTTGATTAAGTATTTATACACTAGATACAACATAACGTACAATTTTATTATTTTCCACATGAGGCATTACTGTAAACTCCTCTCAAAGCGACTATGAGAATTGTATTGCCGGCACACTTTTAAACAGCTGATAATATATATTGAACATAAATGATCTTGAGTAAAGAACATCGTCAGTGTCCAGGTAAACAGCCCCACCATTATTGACTTACTTGCATTCATATTCAGTGCCCTTGATGGTGATGACAGTCCGGGTGTAGTACTCGTCCATGCCCACTACCACCGGGTAGCGGTTCCCGAGCTGGCACTGGAGTGATCCACATTTCACGTTCCTGTAAGAAAGTGTATTTATACGTATTAAACAATTCTAACTTTCTTGTTGACATAAGTCATTTACTAACTTAGAGGTAGAGCAAGAGATACAAGAGGGTAAGACGGGAGTTCAAAGGAATTTCCCTGTTACTGACTGATACTCCTTCTTGCATTTCATTATATCTGTTGCTGACCGGTCACGGCTCCTATAAATTTGAACTGCTTGGAGCACTCTTTATCGGCGTCGTCGGAGCTAGGTCCACAGATTTCTCAGCCAATCATTGATACTTACTCCATCTCGCACTTGATGTATCCGTTGCTGTCCTTCCCGCAGTGGCCCGTCACGGCTCCCTTCGAATTGAACTGCTCGAAGCACTCTTTGTCGGCGCCCTGGGTCCCCGGTCCCCAGATATTGGAGCACTGGGAAGCGAGGGTGGGACAGGAGCCGGCGAAGCAGTAGCCCTTGCCGTCCTCACAGAGTTCCCCGTTCTTCCGGTAGGCGTCGGGAGGGCAGACTCCGGTCAGTCCCGTACAGGACTCCTCAATGTCGCACTCGTTGGCTGCATCTCGGCAGGTCACGCCGCGGGGTTTGAGCTGTTGAGATTTTGGAGTGGTGTGAATGAAGAATGTGAACGTTTTGCAAAGTTATATGATTTCGAGAGATACCTACGAGTGTATACTTGGGTCGTAATAATCCTGTTACAAATATTATACTGGTTTTACGTGAATGTTGACAAAATGAATGAAGGAATTAATTCAAAATGTTTCTATGTAATTAAGTTTGGAACCCTTCACGGGCTGTTGGCGTTAAGAAGACCTTAACTAGTTATTGAGCTAAATCAGTACCACCATCCCTTTCTACCGTCCCTAAGGTAATTTCTACAATACCGAGTAAATAACACGACGTATATTTTATGAAACATAATTAAATTCATATTTAATTGGTAGTCCAGGCAACAATCCTAATTAGCTTACGTTTTCATAAACACAAACACCAGAAATAGCATCCTAATTTGAAGGAACTCAAGCCCTCTGCTACAATGACGACGAAAGGCGGTACATACATTAATTTAACGTCACATGCCAAGCCAAAAACACCGCGCGACGGCTCGCCTAGTTTGACAACAGTAAAGTACTAAGTTTCCACGGAACAAGGAGTTTACATTCTGCATTAATGTACGAGTATATTAAGTTACAGCCGAAACAAAACAACGTCGTGTGAAGTTTTGCGTGCAGAGTTTTTTGTGCTCATTCCTAAAATTCTTGTTGATACCTACTTACTTGCAATATCTCCTCTTCTTGATGCCTATCTGATTTTAATGAAACTTAGCCTCTAATGTAAGGCCAGACTATGCTTAGTAAAGTCCTTCTGTACTTTTCAAGATTAGAGTGACAAAAATGATGAACATGCAGATAACCATTGAAATTTATTGTTTGTTTCTAATAAGGGGAAGTATTCACAAACACCTTTGATGTAAAGATGTTTACTCTTTCGTGCATTAGTTAATGACAATGTGTAGGTAATAAATAGATTTGGTGTTTCAGTGTTAAAAATCGATACTGACTTGGCACCGTTCGCAGCACTCGCCAGAAGCGCACTGCGCCTCCTTGGTGAGCCGGCACGTGATGGGATCGCAGCAGGGGTTCGAGTTGTGGCACTCCTCTATGGTCCCGCAGTCGCACTCCTCGCCCTCGTCCAGCCGCCCGTTGCCGCACTGACGGTGGACCACCAGCTGGCGACAAGAGGAGCAATCTTACGTATTGTTGGAAGTAAACGTGGTAAGATAACACTTCAGCAGGTTAGTTTGACTGAATGTTTTTTAGAATATGTTGAGTGTGATTGATAAATATAGTCGACGTAAAAAGTACGAGTATACGGCGGTATTAAAATGAAAAACCTTCACAAGAGTGTGCTTAATGAAACTAACCTAACCGCGTGCTGAAATGTCCAAGAATAATTGTAAGACACGTATATACAGAAGAATTTGGATGCCTATGATTTTTTTGTTTTGGCATGTGGATGAGGTACCTACTTATGAATAATAAATAATCAGAAAACTTGGTAAAGTTATAAATGTCTGAATGTATTTGGCTGTTGAATTTGCAGTGGTTTCATATAGCCCGTATTCCAGTTTGTTTCAATATTGACGCTTGTGTACGCACGCGTTTATGTACCGACGCCGATTAGGAATTCTCTTTGCAAACGACTAGCAAGAAAATGTCTGAAACGGCACTTTAGCCGATGTTATATTCGTTAGAATTTATCTTGCAATCGAAAAATAACGCTCCAATTGAAATATCAGCCTTGACCCGACGCGCGCGCGGAGGGACCGTTCAATTGAAACGGAGAAAAATAAAGCACTCGTACCGACACAATCATCTCTCGATAAATATGTAAACCTGCCAAATCGAAGCCTGAGTGGAGGCGCTGCATTATCATCCGGCGATATGTAAATTTATTCCAATAAACCGCCCGGACGCCCGCTCCTGTTATTATATATTCGCAAACGAAGAGATAATTCTGTGCGCGGGCAGCCCGTATTACCATAACTTTTATTAAAGGAGTGGGCCTCTGGAAGGAGCTCGCTCGGCGACAAACAATGCGGCGGTCCTGATTAATTTTCGACGTGGAAATCTGTTTTGCATTCGAATGAACTATGCCGTGTTAATAGGCGGAGTGGAGTGCGAATGAGCGCAGACATCGAACTTTGCCGCCCGGCCGATGGTTTTAAAGTTCTCTCCGACAGCTTGCAGGTGACAAGCTGATTCGCAATGCGTCCAACTTGGCGCGGCCCGAACAGAATAAATAAAACAGACTCGATTTTATTCCGACGATGTCGAAGTCAATTTGGAAAGTAATTCAAGTCCTTTGATTACGTGTAAATAGAAAGAATTCGTGTTTCGAAGTGTTCGATTACAGGATCGGAGTTTCTTTTGATGAGCGTCGATAAATTGTACACTGATATTTTACCGGGAAGTGTTTTGGTTGCGTAAGATATTGTGTCGCTGAGGCTTCATAAATGAATGGAAAAAAATGTTTGTCATATTTTTGGCAACAGGTATATTCATGTCGTAAATAACTTCATGTCGTAAATAACAGATTTGCCTCTGAAAATTGCATTATTATAAGTGGGCGTATCAGGCGAAAAAAGGAATGTCACGCAATTCATAATGTTTGTAATATAACGTTATATTACCAAATGCGAACAATAAAAACTCAAAATTATGCGATATAACTTCATGCAACAAATTAGGTACTTTATCATTTTCACGCTCAAACTAACCCCACTTGATGACGTTGATAAGTAAACAGACAAAAACCAGACTTACCTCGTTTGGTTTGTTGAGGAGACACAAGCCCTGGCCAATCCGGAGCTCGTTGATATAGTCGTTCTTGGAGCAGTCTGAGAACTTGTAGGGCTGTACGTGGTCCAGGCCCACTATGGTCTGCGCCATGATGCAGCCGTGCCAGTCGCGGCAGAAGCACTGCTCTCGCCCGTCATCGTGACCCATACCTGTACCGAATAAGACAATGCGTGAGTGAAAGTGTGGAAAGAGAGACATGCAGTCTTTAGTGTAAGTTTTTTGCCTGAAAATACGCCTCGGCCAGATAGGAGAGAGTTTGTTGCTGTTACCTGTCACTTTATTGCAATGCTATAGTTTGCCCAAAGCAATTGAGACGTTTACGCGAAAGCGTTCGAAACATTTTATTCGTCTCAAAACTTACACTAGAGCCTGGCGACTCGCTCTATTCCTCTTGTAAAGTCAATATCAGATTGGTCGATTGTGCAAATCTTGCCTCTGTTACGCTAGTAACCATCTAAAGAGTAATGCTAACCACCAAGAAAAACAAGTGACAGCATATTTTTTTGTGAAACAAAACTTCAAAACTCGCATCGCTGTTGGGAAAGCGACCGCCCAGCTCAAATGGGATTGGGTCGAGCATGTCTGCCGAATGCACCTGGAAAGATGGGCGCACTCAGCCACATTGTGGGTACCATCCAACGGCTACCGGAGACAAGGCAGGCCAAGGTGGATATGGCGAGATGAACTGGACGTGGAGGTCGAGAGGGGAGGTTTTGCCCAGCAGTGGGACACAATATAAAAAAAAAAAAAAAATGTTTTTATTTCAGATTATAAATCCATATTATGTTAGTATCAGTGCTTACAAAACTAGTGTTAGTCAACATTAATAAATACCTAAGCGGGCTAGTCACTGACCCAGAGTGCACTCAAGTATAGGCCATAATTGCGTGCACCCCGGTCCAGTGCAAGATGAGCCGGCTGTCAAGTCCGTCAGCTATAACAGCTAGGAGGCTGTTGCGGCTGGCATATAGGCTAATATAATAAAAAAAAGTAAAACAACCTCTACGTTTTGTTTTATCATTCATATTATTTAAATGATATGTGTTGAAGTCCAGATATTGTATTCTCATGCATCACTCACTTTAAAATTAATTTAAAACATAACTAATTAATTATTGTCCCGTTACGATATCAATTTAATATTTGCACAAACTTCCAATCCGATAGAAGCATCTGAGCTGTTCCCATGGGTGTCAGGTGATCCAGGTAATCTTAGTAGACCAAGCGGGACACGGAAATAACAAAATATGGATAGATTGAATGATCCATAAGGGGTAACGATAGGGTTGAACAGGAGACGCCATGCTTCGTCGATCTTATTGAAGGGATAGGCATTTGATTGGCCTTTTTCTGTCACTAAGCTTGCAAAAGGTCGAAATAATACGTGTTAGATCCATAACATAAAATAAGGCATTTTCCTTATCTTGCCAAAGAGAGTGAACAAGTGAAGGTGTTACAAACCGATGTTGTGGCCAATCATATGGGCCATGGTGCCGGCGAGGAGATGGGGCTCGTAGGTGTTGGTGTCCACTGAGATGCCGACGGACTTCGGCGTGCACACTGTGTCCGGAACGGAGATGCCCGATTCACCTCCGGGGAAGGACAGCCCGCTTGAATACAAATTATAGTGTTAAGCATTTGTTTTTGGAGTTTTTGTTTATTAGATTTTTTAATCAGATACTCTGTTACGTGACAGTCTCGTAATGTAGTGTTTTGTCGAGTCCTCGGAATAGCCGACGATTTTGTTTGCTCTGTAAATAGCATACGTCAGAATTGAAACTCTATTCACCACATCTTCATTCGCCGGCTCTATTTGTAGTAAACTAAATATGTCGTAGTACCTAAATGCGGCCAATTTTAATTTTCTCTGTAACATGGAGATTTTAATTTACCTAAAACGATTAATTAAAAATGTAGCACATAAACGCGGGAAATCCTGTTTCAGCAGATTTTAGCCCAAAAAATGGCAAAATTATCAGCCCTGTAGAGCCATTACTCCACCGTTAAGCAGTTTAGTCCCTGCATCCTTTTTAATATGGTTCAGCAAATTAAATATGGCGCTTTAATTTTTGATGGAGGCAAGTGGTAACCCTGCGAAGTGTTTTGTTTGGGTCGGCCCTGGCCGTCCCAGGGGTGTCATTAGGGCTGTTTAGAAAGATTCAATGGCTGTTTAAAAGCCGTATTTGCACCATTTGTTGTTCGTAATTCTTAAAGTCTCGAAAAAGATTTGTTAAATTTTAAGCCCCACGAATTTGTTAAGTGTTTTGAACTCGTCTAAATGTTTTCTTAATCGTATTATTTTATACCTAGTTTTATTTTTTTCACTTTAATATAAAAAGAGGATGTGCATTGAATTTCCTTATACGTACAAAAACTATAAATAGAAATCCACCTTTTTTGCATAAAACCCTTTTCAATGTCACAGTATCCATATCACCGACTTGATTATTTTTGACAACTTAAGAGAACACTACTTAGCCATAATGTTACTATTCTGTTACCTTTTTCGAACCATGTAACTTATAGACATGACCGCTTGTGCCAACTATTCATTTCTTGAAACGACACAGCGACATATATTTCTAGCATTCTGCATTTCACTTCCAACAAGTTTACAACTTGTAAAATACTTCCTATATACGTCCAACTCTTCGCATTCAGCACACATTTAACTTAATAATCATATCATCAAAAATAAACGAGCAGCAAAATAAACTCCAACATCTCAGTTCTCAGCATATCATTAGGGATCACACCTGAACTTGCCAGCTAGCATGCGAACTTTCTGTATCGCGAGTCATTCTCGAAATTTCTGCGAGTCAGTCAGCGACGTGGATAGTTTGCACGTGAAAAAGTTCACGAGGAAATGATAAGGTTCCGGAGAATAAAGGAATGTGTAAAGAGGCATGAATAGTTTTGTGAGTGTTCAAGTTCTTGCACTTAACAATGCCGTTTATAATAGAGAATTATCTTTAGCATCAGCGTAGGATGATACAATGGAATTACGACATAATTTACCAGCAAAATTCATGAAACGAATTGCCTAAACGAGTATAATGATACAAATTAGGATACATAAAGAGTTATACCTACGTACTTTATTCAAATTCGGCGACAAACTAGAACGTAAACATTACCAATGCCAATAGTAGGGACTATCAAAAAACAGTAAGACACATTGTAATGTCGCCTGATAAACTAACTTTAATATGGATAGTAGATAATTCATATCTTACGCTAAGCCTCCGAAATGTTTCATTACATTGTAATAGCAGCACTTGGCAAATTACAGCGGTAACTTCAGACAGCGCGTCGAGTTACCAGCGAATCAACACGCGCGCATAACGAGCCAAACAATGTTGACTCACAGCGGGTATTTAATTTGCTAGACGGCTAGACTTCAAATATATTTTCTAACAGCATTTATTCAGTAACTTGCTGTACGCGCAGACTTAAAATTTGAATCCCAGGCAGCTTGACGTATCCTCGACACTTAGAACCATTTAATATAGTCATATTTTAATCAATTTACAAAAAAACTTGATTAATTATATAGGTACCTAAAAGGCTTCCTCGTGAATTAGTCTATCTATATATATAGAAAATCCGTTTTGCAGTTATTGAGTTTATCATGAACAGACAGACAGACTGACTGAAAGACATACGTGATTAAGTTTTCTGCAGCTTCATTTGCGCGATGTAAATTAGCCAAAGGTATACTCGTACTATGTTGTTGAATTAATCCGTATAACAAACTTTTTTGTAATTGTTTAAAAACTTAATTACCTACTTGCTAACTTATAGTATGAAATAGACAGACGTGATGTGATACACAAAAATGACTTTTGGTTAATTTTTTAGTAGGGACAAACATAATGACTAACACCAAACGACAAAACCCATCATTTTGGTCAAATAGGTACTTAAAAATATAAGAAAAATAATAAGAAATACGAAGCACGCTTCTTATTCACGTACATACTGTGTAAAAACTGTTCACTGTTCCTACCGATCTCAACTATTAACATCCATGCTCTGGAATTCCCTAAAAGACCTTTATGAGTCTTGAAATTGTCTACTTGTTGTTCATTGTCCCAAATACCCGCAGTATTTAGCATGTCTTATGAAAGAATCAACGGAAGTTGTCACAAAAATGATAGATATTGTAACATTTGTGTCACACACGCTATGCATATCTTTGATCTGGGCAAAAACCCCACAGTAGAAACCAAACCCCGGGAATCGTGCAAAAATCCGTGATTTAACAAAGCCATCAGTTATTCACGTAACCTTGTCACAGCAGACATGCCACTGCTAATACAACAATGTCACATCCAAGACAAAGGGCAGAGTAAAGTAACAAAGGCTGACGTATGAGGCGCTCATGAAGAATGACTCAAGTTTACGACACGTCATTGTTGCGGGCCGGGCGCGACGGCACGAGTTCCGCGGCCGAAAATATTTTTGTAAATCCGAAACAAATTAGCGCTCCAAATTGACATGTCATGTATTATTGGTTCCGTACCTCAAAAGGAAGATACGGAACCCTTATAGGATCCCTTTGTTATCCGTCTGTCCGTCCGTCCGTCTCTCAAGGCCCTTTTTCTCAGGAACGTGTAAAGGTAGAAATTAATATCAAGTATTCTGCGTAGTCTAAGTAGTCTGCGGCCTCTTAGTGCTGGAAAATATCAACTCTCTGAGTCAACTCAACAGAACTATATAGTCTTAAGAAAGGTGTTCCCATACCTACAAATTACATTGTTCTCAGAAAATTAGAGGGTAATAATAGCTTTCCTAGAGTATCATTTCTAGCAGTGCACTGCTCTGCTGTAGCTAAGCACAGACCTCAGAATGAAAATATACAAAACAAACGAGACTATCCGCGTAAAAATGTCATGAAGTCCGGTCCGAAAAAAAACCTAAATACAAGATCTATGAAGCCGACTCTTCTGATGTTTACTAGTATACATTTTAAAAGTACGAATGTAAAAACATCCAAAACATAATTTTAAACTTCAGCTCCATCGCGCACTAATATTCCAGCAGCAACGCTACACCTTAACAAACTCGGGACTAAATCAAAACAAGGCGACTCTATTTAAAAGAAGTAGCGTCAATTGAGTATCCGACGAACTTCGTAACGAGTTGCGACAAACGCTCGCAAATTATAACAAAGATATCGGGAGTTGTGAACTCCGCTGATACCGGGTACCAGCTCTAAGTTGCGAGCTACGACTGAATCAGGTACGACGAAGTTATATTTAGTTATTGTTTGTTCAATGGAAAATAATTTTACTGAAGTAACATAAAGAGTACGCACAGGTAACGTTAGGAACGTCTTTACTTTATATTGTATGAAAGCATCATGTTTCTTGAGACAGCTTTCAATGTCACCTTTAAAACATAAAGTTAGCAATATTTTCTAGCGGTTTTTGGTCACCGATTATGAAATGGACTAAGTTTACATACGTGTCTTTGTTTTTGAACATTGTTATTATTTTATCCTCCCTCATAATCTTGATAAACCGGCTTAAGCCCTGCGACCGTTTACCCTAATCAATTCCAGTATCTTAAGAATAACGAATACGACACTTGATGTTTTAACACAGCAGATTCAGACTTTGTTAGACTAACTCTAAAAAACTACGCCTGAGTTTGATATGTAGAGTCTTTACACTCTTACACGTAATACTGACAATGCACTCCAAATCCCACCCAGATTCACCTGAAAGATTACGAGTATATGAATTTGTAAATTGTACACGTCCTTTGTCCTTTCCAAGCCATAGTTTACGTTGTTTTGTCGTAGCAAGACAGAAAACCTTACCTGAATGCAAATAAGATTTGAATCGGCAACAACGTAGAGTATACAGCATAAACTGCGAGTTCAGACGGGGTTAATCAGATTGCACAGTTTATTTGCTGACTACACCGGATCGCAGTTCCACCAGTCTATTTGTATTTAGTGTTACGTGTTTGAATACATCTCTCAATATTGCAACTGCAGATGTTTGGGTTTACGCGAACAATGTTCGGCCGTAAAATTGAACTGTCACCGTATTAAATATTATTCAGAATTGAAATGTATCTTGTGTCATGTTGTTACATTGTTTGATTACTTGGTTAACGGACGCCCTCTTATTATCCTCGGCAGGTTTTGTATCTTGAGGTCTGGTTGTTTGTGGTTTTATTAGGTGTTTACTTATACGACTAAAGGTGAAAACCGTTTGTCTTATGGTCTCATGCCAGGCGTTTATCTATAACAAGACTGCGCGGACGTTAATGGGGTTGCACTATGATATTCTCGCGATTGCTTCCATTCGGACCCTCGCAACACCATCCATCAGAGCTAGGGGGCAGGTGTTGCGCAAATCCGATATCGACTCCGGGCGCTAAATTATGACGGGATCGCCCCCACTGTCGGAAGCTTTTATCGACATCACATATCTAACTCCAAATTTGTTAAAATTAGTGCGATAAGCGTCCTGACAGCGCAGATACACGATAAATTTTCCCCAATTCCCGGTCTAAAGTTTCAAATAACCCAACGCTCGAAACGCGACCTTAAATTATCGCATTCACAGTCGAGATTGCATCTGCATTCATTTCATAATTTGTGGAACTGGCAAAGCTCCTTTCATCTGGCAAGCAGATTCGTTTATCGCTCGAATTAAAGTCTACTCGTTTCGTTTTCGAGATTAATTTTGAGCTGTTTAGCGCGAACTTGTTTCTGTCTATCTTGCAATTTCGCTGCCTCAAAGTGAAAAGGGTTTGTAAGCAGATTTGCGAAATAAGGTGTTCGGCAACGCGGCGTGTTAAATAAATTCATGGCCCTTAATGCGATTTGTTCAAAAGAACTTTTCCACCCAAATGAATAGTGCCTACATCGACGTGCGTTTAAGACTCGGATCAAAGGGCAAATTAAATAAAGTGGGGCGATGAGACGTCAACGTCGATTACCGCCGCCGAGTTTTTCTTGTCGCCCGAGCAGATAAATTGTGACAGCTGTCAAAACTTGTTCGGTGGTGCAGACAGAGACACTTTTTATCTGTCTCGTTTCATAAAGTATATAAAATGACGATTCTCTTCAAAAGAAAAAGTAGGTATTGAGTACGGGGTTCAGCGCTGCGTGTTCTCTTGGATCAGACGACACCTATATTAGAAAGATTCTGTCGTCGGAAGAGTTGGGAAGTTTTCAAATAATTCTATCAGTACGACGTCATAATCGCACGGGATCGATCGGAGTGAAAACCGATAACAGTATTTCCATCGAAGCCGCAGCTTCATCCGTGGTAGCTGCTCCAATAACATTTGACATGCGGAGAAATAAGAACGGGGTTTTAACGTAGTTCCATCGTAATGTTTTAAAACTTGAAAGATAAAACGAAAGTAACTAATTAAGTTATTGAAAACAATTTAAGAACAAAGGTATCTTTATAATTTTCAAAGATAAACATTTTTTATGACAGTACATTGACTTGTAAATACAATAAAACACACGCATAGCTGCCTGGTTATTAAAGATAGAACTGAGGTACAAATATGTGAGAGGTCAACAAATTGTCCTATCAACAAGTGGTAACAATGATACTATTTTTAATCTAAATTATAAAGAAAAGAAGATTTCGAATGTATTTATTGTCTAAGCATATCCTGTAATTCTTCTTTCGTTCAATAGTGTTTGTCTCAAAACGAGTTCTTTATTTTAACCAAAATGATTATGTAAGCAGTTTTAATTTTGAACAAATTTAAGAGGCAACGCTTTAAGTACTTCTGGCCAATTTAATAAGCTGGGCAGGTTAAGAAAAGAATAGCTACTTTTTAAAAGTAGCCGAGGCACCTTGCGAGACTGGCTAGCTGCACTCTTTATTGCACTGCAGTGCGAAAGGGACGGCACCACACTATTTCCCCGAGAGAGTTATAGACCACGATCACTCTATCAAAAGTGCAGTGAGTTAAAGATAAGATTTAAACATTTCTACTCACGTCAGCAGTTGCGTGGTGTCCTTCTCGATCTTGAACAGCTTGCGCGCAGTGTAGTCGTTAAATTTGAGTATGGCACGTGTGATGTCCTGCTTGCGCTCTATATCAGCCTGGTCCCCTCCCTGCCAGGACTCGATGTAGACCAACGAGACTCGGGTGTTCAGCGTGCGGAAGTACTGCGAAAAGAATAACAGCTAAGCTATTGAAAGGAAACCCTTTGGAGGACTGTTGTTGTAGCTGATTGGATTAGGCGCTACTTTGTCGAGGTTCTGAAAGTTTCAATCAAGTACTTATAAGTGGTTTAGGTAATTTTTTTGTTCTTCTTAGAGCGTTTTAACATCATCTGATGCCAGGGCAAGGAAATTGTGTGTTACCTGACCTATCAGATTTTCTGATCCGTTATCGGATCCGATACGTTTTGTACAATTTTATTTGTGCTAATATTGTATTAGCATTTTACACCGATATAAGTCAGTTACACGAAATAACAATAACCCATTTAAACACATTTTAATAATCCCAAGGAAGTTGTAATGTGGGTACAGTCTCAATACATAATCCTAAAAGAGTCGAAGGATCCTTCCAGCTACATATTTATTTGATAGCAATACTTTTCATGTTATAAGTGATACGGCTAGCAACCCATCACTATTGTGATCCCCCTATCCTAGGCTCTGTCTACCCCGTTAGGGATAAATACGTGATTTATGTATTTATCCCTTACGGCAATTAGATCGCTACTAGGGCATCGGTATGCTCTCTCGACTAGATTCAACCAAATAAGAATGATATTACGACTACATTTTTTTCATAAAAGACGCGTTCTTCAAGTAAGAATTCACTAATATAATTTGTGTGGGAGCCCGCCTCCACTTGTTCGCATTTTGTTTGATCCTCACCTTTAATCATTCATTATTATACCGTTATTACAATCGTACCTTTGATGTTAGAAGAATAATATACACCTCGATTACATTCTCATTTTGAGGGCATTGGCACGAAGTTTGCCGAGATAACGGGCGAATTTCTGACAACCCATAATCATATATGGAGATAATGTACCAAGTTTAACACATGTTCTAGACGCGTACAGCCATCAAACTTGCAGGTAATACGAGGTATTACGGACTATTATGGCTATGGAACTATTCTGGAGTGTGTGATATGAAATTTGCTTAGTAGAGTGAGGACACTAAGCATGCGGGGCTATATATGATTAGCGGGTATGATTTTCAGCAGACACGAGCATTTCAGTTACATAAATAGCTTGTTGTATTGCGAGATAAGTTCATCCAGTTTTATAGTAGGTACACAGAAAATGTTCAGACCACCCAGCGTAAAGCTCTATTAAATCTGACGCCAACTGTACTTTGAAATACGATACTATTTTTATAAGGTTAAAATTCCTTGGTAAAGCATGGCAATGCCCTCTTTACGAATTTACAGTAGAAGTGGGACAAATGTTGCTCATTTTCGAGTTTTTTTTTATTTCAGAAATTTCTAGTCTGGAAGCGGTTGCTTTTATTTTTCGTGTAGCGTTAATAACACAAAATGGCGGCTGTCTAAATCGGAAATTAAGTGTCGGCGCTGGCAGAATTTTTATTAACGTCCCATTTTGAGCTTGTTCACTGCATAAATAACGGTTTATGTATTTTTGGGGCATTACGCTACAAAATAGCAACATATTTTACCATGAACATTTCTGAATTTTCAATATTCTATTACGTGTTTACTTCAGTCAGTTCAGTACACAACAATAACGCCATCATATTTCGATTATTCTTAACGTCGCGTGGAAAGGCCGTCCACAGAGCTTTGTTCACATCATCTGTGTACTTTGCAAAACGTTTTTGCCCCTGGCACATTAAAATTATAAAAATGTTTACAAGAAAGGACTTTTTTTTCTTATTTTACGCATAACCCAAGAATATTCAAGTTAAAAACGCATCCATCCGTTTGCTTATACCAATGCAGCAACAGTTGCTCAAAATTAGCCCTAAAAATACATAGCTTTATAGAACACGCGTTTCTCAAAACAATGCATTCTGCATAAAACTTTACTCCCCGTTTACGGTTTCATTAGCTCAAACCTAAACAGATTGGACTTGTTTAACATTGAACCGTGCACCGACGTTCAAAGGTTTGTAGTTGTCTGCCCCGGCTTAGTTATATTACGGGTTATGGACTGGATAAACTGGAATAGGGGAAAAATGCGGCATATACGGAAGGGGTATTCAGGCGGGTGTGCGAGCCTTTCATTTTACACCCGCTTACGGTAGAAACCATGAGCGATTAGCGATACTGCTCGTTCTTACAGGATAAGTCGCGTACACTATGATAATTATTGAGCAAAAGTTCTACTTAGCTTTTGTAGTTTAAACACATGACGTTTTATATTATGGTATGAATGTTGCGACTAATAAATTGTAAAAAGAACTTTCTATGTTACTACCAGGTTTTTCCTGGCAAACATGGTGGTTCCAAAAGCGGAGGTGGTTTAAAGAAATACATGTAAAAGAGCCCTTGGCTGCCTTGCAAAGTAAAAATATGTTTTTAATCTGAATTTAACATTGCAATTCCAAGGGAAGTCATTATAACGTTCTTCGGTGGTTCGAATTGTAGTTAATAAATGACGCGGAAGAAAGGAGAACAAGCTTTACTCAATGTAATAAATTAAAACACAATTAAAGCGCAAACAGATCAGTCACGTAATTTTGATCGCGTTTTTAGTTCCGTCCGAGGGGAAGAGCAGTGCTTGGTCTGGTATTCTGAGGGATAGATATCATTATCCGTTGGCTAAGAGCCCGACAGGGGGGAAGGGTTTTTTGACCGTGTTCTACCGTACAATGATGCCGACATTTTTGTCACAAGATTTTATACTGTATTTATTACTTTGCCATTGGCGAAATCATCGCATCGATCGATGGGGCAATATTAAAAAAAGAAGAAGCATGCCACTGAAATTCAAGTATTTAATTTATGAACGTGAAGTGGGCAGTCAAGTGATTGTTAAGAGGTTCTAGAAGATATTTAAAGAGGTCTTAATCAGTGACTAGTAATTATCTCGTTGCTAGGGTGTTTTACGCAGCTAGTTGTTTCCCTAATTTTTTCCAAAATAACTATCATAAACCTGATAAAGTTTTATTCTTAAATGTGATCTAAGAGTCGGGTACCTCGGGACCTAAATTGTTAGCACCTTATAATGTACTGAGTTATGATTTGTAGATAACCAGCTGATTCACATTCGTGATTGTTCAAGCATATTGTGATATGATATCATCAAACCGCATGTTCAATTTGGCATAAACCACGCTCCGGTGCAGCGGTTAATTACGTACTTACGCAAAGGTTTGGCGCATGCGCGAAACTTGCACACGATTTTAAGGGTTTCGTAGTATTATTGCAAAAATTTAACCCGTAAAGTTTCATAATGTCCATCCGTTGTGTATCTGTGTGTCCGCTAAGAGACTCTTTAGTACTAACTATGTGAATACCTAACAAAATATTAACATGGTCCGTCCGGATCTCTACCACCATCTTACTCGCTAATCCTGCCGCTAAGTAGCAGTGCTTGCACTGCTGTGTTCCGGTGTGGAGAGTAAAACAGCCGGGGAAATTACGGGCACAAGAGGCATTTCATCTTAATCCTCTAGGTTGGCAACGCATCTGCAATCCCTCCGGGGTTGCGGGTGTCTATGGGCAGTGGTGATCACTTACCATCAGGTGACCCACTTGCGCGTTTGCCTTCCTATTCATATATAAAAAAAAATTGATGAACTTTTTGAACTTTATCAAGGGAACTAACAATTAAAATGTTTCTTAGCAGGATATTTTTTTCTTAGCAGGAAGACATTTATTTATTTTCAAACAGCAAAAGAAAACAATAAAGAACAGTCAAAACTTAAAAATAACTTAAACCTACCTAAAACTATAGCAGATAAGATATATAAGATATCGTTTCGTAGTGATTTAGAAGACACAGTCAATCAAAACATAATTGAGTTTCTCTGTAAGAAAAGTTTTATTGTAGTAATTTTACATGTGGGTATGATTCACAATGAATATGTTTAGTAACAAAACTTTACCTGTAAGAAAAGAAACGACATTTAATGTTATTAATCGCAATGTCGATTCCAAAATCACAATTACGGTAATCCTTCTATCCAATATTAATATTTTAATAATTTGTTTACATTGACATGACATGACAGTTACTTCAATGCTCCAGAGATAATATCGCAACACAACCACAGATTATACAGTAAAGAGAATCACGACAAAGGTCGTCATCTACATCTAGCACGACGGTGCTCGATGCGCGGGAATACTTAAATTAAAGAGAAATATATTTCTCTTTACATCCCCCCACCCAGGGAAGATAAAGCATACGTCGTCAAGGGTTTTCAAGCGCAGGGGCTGGAGTTAGTTTCGATATGTGGAATAAATTTGACTCAGATTTTCTATGGCCAGTATTTATCTTGTAAATCGAGTTTGATATTCTTTCCTCAATTTTGTACGGTCCGATTCTCAATTCGTCGAGTTTTTTCCTATTCAACTTGTTTCCGTTGTCTACAAAGACGCTATCACCAACTTTGAAGTCCATATGTTTTCTATTGTGATCGTATATTGTCTTGTTATAATCATGTGATCTGATTGTATTCTTCAGAGCTTTTTCTCTGTCCCGGGTCAAGTCATACTCGGTCCTTCTATATTTTAGTTCATTTGGCAAAATCGTAACATCTGTGCCATTTAGTAAGTACTTGGGAGCATATCCAGTAACAGTGTGCTCCGTTTCATTGTAGTTTTTTACACAGTCTCGTGCTATAGTTGTCCATGCTATTTTAGTGTCAGTTTCATTAATTTTACACCTGATTTTATTGACCAAAGTTTGATTTAGTCGTTCGTTTAATTATTTAGCAGGATAGTTCTTTATAGCACAAGTTTGAGTCGGGTTTGGAGACTGCAAAATAAACTATTGAATTTTAAAATTTTAAACCCAATTTATCGACTAATAATTTTAGAGACTTTCACAAATATTATAATTTGTATATAATGGAACATAAAGGACAATAAAAGTGTCATTACTGCCACTGTGTAAAATTTTCTTTTATATTCGTTCACGTTTTGTCGAATTATATAATAACTTTGCGAAAAAAGGTTTATAATCACTGATTCTACATTCTAATGTTATCCTGAATGGACCATACAGCCAAAGTTTATGTCCTACGAAAGCTTATAGATGTCATAAAATGGTTTTAGTTCATTGACATTGAAATGACATTATTATTCTTTAGCAATAACTTCTAAGATTGTCGAGGGATATAAATAAAATATTGTATGGGAAGGTTTTTGTATTACAAATTAGCTGTTGCCCGGGGTTTCGCCCCCGCTGCAATTTTTTTTTCAAAACCTTGTCCTAATAGTAACAAACGCAACTAAAAAAGAATTATCCAATTCGGCGCAGTTGTTTGGAAGTTATGCGCGTACATACATTTGGACGATTCAGATTAAAGTGGTGATAAAAAAAAATGAATGTATTTTTTCTTATTCGGTAGTAACTTGTAGCTTGCGGCAAAAGTTTGCGGAGCTCAGTGTTGCCATCATCAATGAAATAAAAAAGTAGAGCTCCGTAATCTAGATTTTCCTAACAGAACTTTTAAAAAGTAAGCGCGTTACTCGGATAGTCTACAATCACTGTGTCTAGGAATTAACTGCAGGAGTTTTTCTTCAATATTTATTTCACGAGAGTATTTTTTACTGCGTTATTTATTGCTAATATAAAATGGTACCATGTATAAGATTTCATTTGGATTAATAATTTACTATTCATTAATTAACCACAAACTCCTTTATTCATGGAATAATTTGACATTTCCTCTTCAAAACAAATTTCAATGTGTAATAAGGACAATGTTTATATACCTAAGTAGCGTTTTGAATAAGGGGGAATTATTTTAGGTACGAATAAAAACACCACTCGAATAAATATATAAAGTTTATGTGAAAGTGTCAGAGAAAATGTTAAGAACTGGATAAACTACGAGTATACCCACAGGTTAGGCCTAAGATGGTCTTATTTCTATGGGATTCTATAGCTGTGTTTATGTTTACATAGAAGTTTAACCTAATTCTGTAAATTATGACAGTGCCACATAACCAAAAAAACTCCACTGATAAATGAGCCATTTCATTAAAACTTGCACACTTTTTTCTGGGATTTCGGTTTTATTTTCGGTTTTCTACTCAGAATCACGAGCTCTATTGATCCTGATAGAAAAAAAAGCGCCCCAAAATTGCCCTTTCCCTTCTGTTACTTCATTCATACAAATTTGTATGGCGGTAACGGAATGGAACGAAAATTTAGGCCAAAAAATGTATGGAATTTTTAGTGCTCGTCATTCTGAGTAGAAAACCGAAAATAACACTAAAATCCCATATAAAAGTTGAGTGTGCAACTTTTAATGAAATGCCCCAGATAGTTCCCTTCAAAATTGTTTATTTTCATTTTACTGGTCTCCCGGGTTGTGCATTTTTTACCCACAAAACTGGGACATGCCCATGCCATTAGAGTTTCTCCCGCACGCAGAGCAATTGTGTCAGGCCATCTAACGTTCAGTCCAACGGTTATGGGCCCGGCGCGGACCTCGCTCCCCGAACATAGAATCCTGCACGTTATGACAGCGAAGACATTTTGAGGTTATAAAAAGTCATCTTTATAGTTTACGTTATGTCCCACAGCGAAATCGAGTAGAAGTATGGCGCTATGAGAACGCGATAGGTTAGAGTTTTTATCATTTTTGTGCAGAAGTTTTGATTATTTTGTAGGAATCGTTGTTTTTGAAGAGCTACTCATGGCTAGCAATTTTTGATTATAATCTAAAAAATTCCTACTAAAGCATTAATGGGAAAGCTTGCGAGTATATCTGTACATTTTTTACCTACTCTTTCACGTCGATATTTCCGGACGGATTCGGAAGAAATTTGGTATGTAGACAGTTATACATACATAAATCACGTCTTCATCCCTTATGGGGTAGACAGAGCCTAAGGTAACAAAACCTAAAGGATACGTTTAGCATGATTACAGGCGTATTAGTGGAAAGGGGAATCAAAATAGTGATGGGTTGCTAGCCGCACAGTTATATCAGTAAAATAACACATAGGCTATTATCCTGATGTCTACGGTATTTTGATACATAAATGCAAAACCCCAAAACCCCAAAGCTAAGTAAGAGACAAAAAAACAGGACAATCAGCGTTTTGCTGTTAATTTCAGAACAACCCTCTAGGGTCTTTGACAAAACTTAGTTACGTTAACATATGTTCTTTATTTCAATTGTTCCGTTACACGTGTCACCGTTCCCTGTATTGATATGTGCGTCTTCGGACCTGACACCAAAAGCGCACGACAGGAGCACCCCGCTGTCACGGCACCCAAGCCAATAACAGCTCAATTGTTCAAGAACAAAGTCCACTTCAACTCGCAAGGTCGTGGCAGAGGGCCAAGCCCCAATCGACCCAGTCAATAGCAGCTTAAAGGGTGTCCCACTTTGATATTCCATGGTTCCATATTAGGGCGCTACTATAATATGATCAGAAATCTACATTAACAACAAAGAGGAAATACTTTGTTTGTTCGCATTGAATACTCCTGGACCGATTTAAAAATTAACCATTCCTACATCATCCCTGATGTTTGTAATCCTAGTCTACCTGATGGTAAAATATATCCTACTATTTCCAGTTTCAACCACAGAAATTTTAGATCAAACAATAATTCGACAAACATTACATTAGGCTAAACAATTATTCGACCAAATGAAGAGCTTTTGTGGAACACATTGCCGTGCCACTACGCTTTTATGTAAAACTAGTGTGTTCGCGAATTTATTAAGTGTGAACAATGTCGAGCGTCATTGTATGTCGCTCAAGGGAACTGTACCCGGGTGAGGTTGTGTGTGAACAGCGATGTATTAGTTTAGATACAACACCAGTGGCTGTGTATCATTGTGTACAATGTACTCTAGTCTAGTTGTAACATGAAGTTTGTTGTGTTGCAAATAATTTCAATTTGTTGACGTTTACAATACACGAGTTGACTTACAGAGTTCATAATAAATATTACTATTAGGGTCACTGAAGTCTACGTGGTGCTAATAAAGAGCATTTAGGCTATGTTAGTACACAAGTCCGACAAAAACAGAGTGCTGCCAGAAGAGCAGGTTAGGTTAGGTTAGAACGGCGACACTAGCAAAAACCAAGTTCTATCAGAAACGCGGAGCTATGTTAGCAACTTAGTACTGTAAGTATCAAGATAAAGTACTATGAATAATATTTGATTAATCACTCTTACAAGTATTTATTAATAAAATATTGATCATAAAAATCAAAGAATGAAATCTATGAAATGAAAATATAAGAAATAAGTTCTGTGGAACAAAATTCTATAAAAATATTGTCTACTCACAACACATTGAACTAACTAAAAGATTGCCAGATCCCATTGCAATGAAGTTTGCATAGTATCATAATTATCATGTTGTACAATCAGGGGTACTCACCAGGTCAGCGATGTTGGCGACTTGGATGGCATCGTGTACGACCTCCGCCCGGGTGCTGCCGTTCCGGCGCTCGAACATCGCCCGGTCGATCACCAACGCCGTCTCAATGTACTTCGTGGTCTCGCGCACGTCGCGCCTGCGCCGCTTCAGCTCGCGCAAGCCGGCATCCTTCCACCAGCGCCAGTCACCGTCTTTCGATCGAGGTGATCTTTCACTGCGGGAAAAGAACAGATTAGTGTAAGGAAGAGAAAAAATATAGTTTTTTGAAAAAACGAAGAATACGATTGCTACAGCTACTGGTTCTGGTGCAGGGGAAGTTTCAATGAAGTAAACGATGAGAGGCAACATTCTTTAGTGTACTCTGAATCACAATTGCGTTAGTCATTTTCTTCTGTCAAATGGCATAGAACAAGGGTAGAAAGAGACGAGGACAGTGATTGTTAGGCACACTATTTCAGTAATCAGTAAAGATGCGTAGGTAACTCGTAACTGAATAATTTTGAACATGGTACAACTTAGCATAGATCGTAATATCAGACAATAGAATCCCAGACTAAGTTATTTTTAATGATAGCCAACCTCCGGTAGGAGATGTACACACACCCCCTTTAATGCCTAAAAATCTGCAAAACCATAGGTGCCCGATTTTTTTTCAAGGGGGTGTATATCTCTTTTTCGGTCCAGTGGATAGGAATTGATCAAACAGAAAATCTATATTGTATGTGGCAGCGATGTTTAGTCTTACGCCAAAGTAAACACAATTTTAATGTAACGCGAATGTTACCGATACATAACCAGTGTTTACGAGTAGTTGTCAAAATGTAAACCGTCTAGTCACAATCAGTCTTTGATTTACATCGCAATAGGGGCTTGTTATCTTAAACCAGATTATTAACAGTCCAGTGTAATGAGAATGGCAGGATGAAAATATGCTGCCAGATTTTTTCCAAAGAACACAAAAAAGTAGAACTTCAGTGGCACTTCAATCCAGACGTTAATACACGCCGTCAAGAGTTATTTTCGTAAACGAAACACCATGCTACTGTTACGAAGCAACTAAGTGAAACGTACAGCGACTGCAGGAAAGTTGGGGAAATCGCCGGCAACTATTTACCAACAAAACGTCAGTGGAGTTATTAAAAAAGTTTCAACGCTGAACCGCGACGAACTATGCCCGTACGCCGATAGTGTTGTGCGTGCCGCTGTACGGGAGATATTAATTTATTCAATTATATCTGAATTTGAGTAAAAAGTACCGCGAAATAAGGCGTCGCACACCGATGTTTTTGGTAGGAGAAGTATAGCGTCTAACGGTAGGTCAAACAGTATAGAGGCACTTGCTTTGTCAAAAAATAAAGGCTAAACTTTTAATTTCTCTAAGTAAAGGAAGCAGCCCCCGTTTGGTGACACCCTTGTCACGAAAAAACATTAAAATTAGCGATTGTGCCTGCATTTATTGGCATTCTATGCTACATAATAATTATAATTATATTACGTGTTCTACTAGTTCATCCTACCACTACACGTAGACGAGGGTAAACTATGATTTACAAAATCGGGCTTTGATTCTGCATACATTGTAATATCAATATCTAAAAGTAACAAACAAAAAGAAAAAAAACTTCGGCAGTTTGACCTTGATTACCTTTTGATTTAATAATGAACTATGGATATTTCAACGTAGTAACATGCATCGTGATCACGGGTGAACCATGAATCATTTATAACAGATAATCAAATCAGTGTTGTGGCTATGCTAATTTGCATCGAATATCTATTATACGTACACATTTCGACAAATACCGACTGATTTAGCATTAATTCGTTTATAGCTGACTGTATTTTTGTGTTTCCATTTGTTAAATCAAGTAGAATCTATTGTCGTGTTACTATGTTACATTAATATTACGTATTTGCGGTACACCTTAACTCATAAAAGCTACAAACTGGTTACAACTGGGTACGTTTTGTTTGTTTCTGGCAAAAGGTAAATGTCAAAGCTCCAGGGTTAATCCTTAGAGCATTATCTAAGTATAACACAGTATAGAAGCACATTTGACGTGACTTTTAATTTTGTCCTATGTCGATTTTTGTTGGTATCCGGTACCGAATAAAATAACCAATAAAAATACATAGCCACGAGCCGAGCCGCTCCACGGCTCCCTGATTTCAACTCCGTTTCGAATCCAATATTCTTAGTAAGCAATGTTCGCAATCCCTCTGATAATAAAGTCCCTGACGGACAGACAGATAAAGTTGATTAGGACCGCGCAGGCAACGCAGCCCTGATAAAGAGCTGCTGACTTAATCGTTTTATTCTTTTTTGTTGGCAACAAACGGTTGGTTTCCAGTTGAAATTTTAGACGGCATTTTTTGTTCAATGTTGCATTGATTCTGAAAAAGGTGACCTAGTAAGCCTAAATTTTGAAGCGAGTTTAAATAAAACAGACTACGCGCGCTAAAGCGACATTTCGGTGTTAAAATTCAAGGTATACCTATTGGAGTTGTTTAAATGATCCTGTTAAGATTTTTCGTCTTAGTTTTGAATACACAACACTTGTCAACTACAATTAAAAAAACCCGGAAAA
This sequence comes from Pandemis cinnamomeana, assembly GCA_932294345.1. NCBI lineage: Eukaryota > Metazoa > Arthropoda > Insecta > Lepidoptera > Tortricidae > Pandemis > Pandemis cinnamomeana. The sequence goes on from OW028705.1 coordinate 15,449,642, forward strand.
CATTTACAGGGACGTTCAGCCGAACTGACCCAACTCCCTGCTGTATTCAGCATTCGTTTTAAGTCACTGAGTAAATTTGTAAATGCGAAACTTTTCGGACTTTCTGGGATGTATCAAACGTTCAAATTTGTATCAAATTCGTCAGTTTGACTTCAAATGTACGCAGTAAGTTCGACAATCCTAAGTTAAAGCCGCTCTTAAGAGTCAGTCGGGAGCAAAGAAAAAATATAGAATGTAACAGTTGCTTCTCTTCCCGCTGATAAGTCCATCAAGGGAATGGGCGAAAATAATAGGAATCATATTTAGGCGATGCTAGCAATAGCAACCTATCACTATTTTGATTCCAATTTCCACCTATGCACCCACAATCTTACTAAACGTGGCCTATTAGGTATTACCTTAGGCTCTGTTTACTCCCTAACGAATATAATATGTATGTATAAATCTCGACTGATTGTCTTCTTAGCTAAATAGATTATTAACAAGGCTTTCAGGCTTCATTGTCGAAATCAAGTAAACTACTTTCGAGGCTATCTACATAGTTATAACTTCAAGATCACGTAATAACAGTATTCGAATTCGCAATGCACATCGCAATCCAACTTGCGACGCGTCTGGAGCAGTTACTGAGAATTTGAAGTTATCTAACTTTGTACTGCAACTCTTGATCGTGCAAGATGTACGTATGATAATAGTTGGTACCTACTTCGAACGATGTTTAGTAAATGTGAAAAAAATCAGAAGTTCTTTGAAATAAAACTACCTTGAGAGTGACATAAACCATATAAATGTTATAAATGCGAAAGTGTCTGGCTGACTGTTACCTCTTCTCGCTTAAAAGCTTAACCGATTTAGTTGGAATTTGGTATAAAGATAGTTTCAGTCCCGAGGAAGGACATAGGATAGTGTTTATCTCGCAAAACACACACACGTTCTTAAAGCTGTTTTTTTTAGTTAGAAATTACCTTAACTTCTAACTAACGTCTACTCACCAATGTAAGCTAATTTGTCTTGTATAGTGCACTCCAAGATCCCAAGATGCAGGCTCTGCCTAGTTTGGGGTCTGCCAGATAATCACTTTTGTATACTGCTGATGTATTTTTTACGAAGTAAAGTTTATTCTTTTTCATATTCTTATTCTTAAAACTGCAACCCATTCCTCTGCGCATAGATAGATCCCACAAACCTGACTATCCTTACACCACATACAATACTGACGCGTTACGGTAGGCTGAGTATACAGTTTGCTGTCCACTCGAGCTTACCTTGACAGTAAACCACGGATTGATTGCAACATGTCGGGCATACCCGTGACAAGAAATGCGTGAACGACTCTACTGTTCTGTTTCTGCCAGTCTACACAGATCCTAACAATGCTTTACTTTATCAGAGCTGGTATTCCCAAACAAATTATTCGATACGAATGTCGCATTTCCCTGCGCCGCGTTTCGTAAGTGTACAAACGGCACTTGCTAAAGGAAAAACCGCAAAACCTCGTCGTGTTTACTTACGACGGTCCTCCCAACGCTCAATGCCACGGTACATTTGTTTAGACAATCTTGTTCGGAAAAAGCAAACCCTCGGATAATTTATTCGGCAAATTTAATCCCTTTTGGGACTATTTTTGCCCGGACCGAGTGTTCCCGAGCACCGGCGAAGAGCTACGGAGTTTTACGAAGCCGATGCGTGATTCGGGTAGATTTGTCGGAACAGTGACGGTTGCGAGTTGAAACATCGCGCGGATCCGCCTCTAATGTTATTTAGGCTGTAATTATTGGGTAGGGGTGGCTTCTGGGCCACGGGACTCATACCAGGCGAAGTTCTACAGGGATAGTTACAGTGGTATTTCTAATTAATTATTGTACTATTGACTTTAAGTTAAAGTAACTCGTTGAAATGGGTTCATCAGCTTGCTAAGCTGTCCACTCTATTTTGGGTTCTATTGAATTCTAAATATGGTCATCTGCGTTCTAAAGTATCTATTCTCCTTGTGCGTTTATTATTTGAAGGGATGTAATAAAGCGAGTAAAATAATTTTCCCTTTTGCACAGTACACGTGCCAAATGTCAAATTAGCAGGCATTTTTCTCTCCATCCTTGGAATAGCATTAAATTTTAATCAGGTACAAAAAGCGTCATTCAATTTAGCACCTTGTCTCCTTTTCGTGTCTCATTTGACGCGTTCGTTTTGTAAAACATTGCGTATTAATAAACGCTAATGAGCGTAAATGCAAATGCTTTTTTTTGTTATAAACTTTTAGCTGCAAAACGAACTTCATCCATTCCAGCCAGAAAAATAAAGCTAGCTAAACTACGCTTTGCCCTATGTACATGTTAGTAGCGCAAATAGTTTGCTTAGCAAAGTATGGTTGTTTTTGTGTGCGTGCAACTGTGTGTGCACAAAAAGGCATAGTTCGCCCCGTCCTCACTTTGATATTTTATCTGTTCTGACCCAGCAGATTCTAGCTCCACTTGTTTACTGTTGACTATTTTCGATCCCAAATGCCGACCCATCAATTTTATCACTGACTTCCTCTTTCCAACCCTTTCTATCACTATTATCTTCTGTTTTTAGACTGTAAGTACCCCGAATCATAGCAGACCGAGTATCACTCTGTGTACACAAGCGTGGGTGAAAGGGCACGAATTTTGACATTCCGAACAAAATTGAGGCTAATTTTAAACTGTTTGGATATAAGGTAATTTCTACTAATTAATGTTGATTGACAGTGGGTACCTACCCTACCGTTGAAAGGGCAATGGGGTCGAAGTCAAATTTAGAAGTAATCTTTATTGAGTTGTTACTTATTTACTTAAGTATGTATTAGTGTTACTGCTTACTTGGTCTTCGTTCCCTGGGATAAGAGTAGGTATCTTGGGACAGAATAGGTTTGTTTGAAGTAAAATATTGTTTTGAATCAGTTCAACCTTCTGCACATTATTCTTTACATACAAAAATCTACCTCTTAATACGATGGTATAGATATTATTACAAGTATAGGACACCCCCTCCAGCCCCCCTACACACCCCGTTGCCCCTTTCCGCCTATACACCCACGATCATGCTAAACGTGGCATTTAGGTTTTGTTACCTTAGGCTCTGTCTAGTTTGTAAGGGATAAAGACGTGGTTCATGTATGTATGTATGTAGGACACGGGAAGATGAAACACCTTATTGTTACAATGGCACTATCAATTTAGCGTTCAAACGTGCCTTTTTTTGCATAGACGGTTTTATTTTCTCACGTTCTGCACACTCATAACAGCCATTTTCTTTTTGGCGGTTGAATTATATCATCGAATTTCATAGAGCGCATTGGGAATAAAAAGAAAGCGGGTAAATATGATTGGTGACAAATTCAAAGGCGAAACGCAACGGTAACTACCTACTTATGTAAATCTTTGAATATTTTCTCTGGTTAAGCTTCTCTACTGCGCCATCAGTCTTGTCTCTAAGCGTTTGGTTACTTTTTAAACACTATGCGCTTAAGACATGAAATCACTCCGTGGTTGAACAAAGCTATTTCGTATTTAGTCTTATTAAGTATTTTTTTTATGATTTCAGTAAGAAAAACGACTAAGTTCAAGTCTACGAGGCCAGTATCACCGACATAACCATCCTGATCCATTGTCGTTTTTTTCTAATTAACCCCCTCTAACGGTCGGTCTCATTACGTTCCGAAATCAAATCATTAGCTAAGAACGACAGTTTCGACGTCAAAGCCGCCATTATAAAGTCTCAGGGGGCCATCAAAGTGAAATGGGACGGATAGAGCGCTTTCTTATCTGCCCTGCGACGTGATCGGTTCGTGGATTGGTTAAAAAGGAGAAATTTAAAATACCATTGAACTTTCTACGTCGCAGGTTGTACGGAGTTGAGGGTTACAACCTTGGAAAACGAGAGTTTAAAATAGCTGACCCGGCGAATTTGAGCGCTACTGCACATATTTTTAGTGGCAGTTTTTCACTGTCCACCACAAAACACTTAAGACCATTTTTAGTGGGGCCAGTTATGTTGGTATCACACGCATCAACACTCACTTCAAAATTGCATACGTCCGTACAAAATGATATCAAGCACTGCAGTCGGAAAAATGTGAAACATGCACACAGTAAAACATGTCTTATGGCCAACTAGGTCATTTGCTGTCACATTTTTTGGCACAGGGTGAAGCATGCATTACTAAATTGCTTTGAGCTGTCCAGTCAATACTACTAATATTATAAACGCGAAAGTTTGTAAGTATGGATAGATGGATGGATGGGTATTTGTTACTCTTACACGTAAAAAACTACTGAATGGATTCGGATAAAATTTGGAACGGAGATAGCTGCTACCCTAGATTAACACATAGGCTATTTTTTATCCCGGAAAATTGCATAGTTCCCGCGGGATAGCAAAAAACTAGTTATTTGCAGACGAAGTCCCAGACAGCAGCTAGTAAATAAAAAACATTGAGCCCGCACATTTTTAAGTTATTGTTATTTCAAACTATTAAGGTGACTCGGTATGGGTACTTGTTTTGAGGTTACAACCCCTCTAGTCACGGTTTCAATCCCCTTCCAAAACAAACATTTTGTATGTTGCCGACATGCCATGTTTATTCTATGTGTTTGTGTTATAAATAAGACAGCTTGTCCTTCTGTAGGCAACTTACGGCCATGCGTCAGCCTGCACGCCGCGCGATACTCTTTACAGCCTCCTTAAGCCCACGTCTCCCTCATGACACATCCGCAGCATCCCGCGCTTTAAACACCGCAAAGCTGTCGATCGAATAAAACGAATCCTTCGGAATATTTAGGCCCCCCTTAAGGCCCCCCTTAAGGCCTTTTCATCAGTTGGCGCCGACAAATTGGGTGCGACCGAATGATTTATGGGGTATAAGTGTCGGATCCGGCCCGGACGGCTATTCTACCGTAATGACCTGCCGCTTGTATCGTAAATGCTGAATTTCTTTTTCTTGACGTCCCGTGTTTGATAGGTGATATGATTTGTTGTAATGATTTGCGGGCGCATGTTGTGTGTTACAGAATAAGGGAGCCTCTGTTTAGAATTGAGATCGTACGACGTTCCCCCTCTATTTGACGTGGTCTAATTGACATATCAGAAACATGATAAAACCAAATATTGCAGAGAGCCTACAATAGTCTCTAAATTAGATCGGTTTCATTCGAAACGTGGTGCATCTTGAATAAGTGGCTACCTAACCGAGAATACTATTAAGAAAACGCTACCGCTAAAGTTACGAGAAAGACTCTTCCACTGTACATATATCAATTTTACACTTTATTCAACACTAGAAAGTCTAGAAACTACTAAAACACTACCAAGTTACAACAAGTTACAGCGTACACGGCATCTCAGAATAAAACTGCGACTTTTTCCCTCAAAGTTGGTACACTGCATTATTCAAAAGTTGGCGGGACAAGTCCGTGATTTAATATCGTAACTAGTCGAGCTCTTGCCGAGTTATATTTGCTTTTTTTTCCAAACTATTTTGATATAGTGTTTGTTTGTTCAAGTAGAATTTCTTGAGAGATACAAAGTTTTGAATAGTTAAATTGTACTAAAACTTTAAAGTTGTTTGGGAGATTAATTGAGACTGTGCGCTCATGCATGTTTTTATAATGGCATTTAAATAGCGTTCAAAGCGGTGAACATGATTCTGTGTTTTTCAAAGCTCTTTTCACAGTAATTTCTTATTACTGAACAGCTTTTTAAAGTAAGTACCTATTAGATCTTTGAATAAAAGTCTAAAAGGAAAATGGCAATCTGTTTGGTACGGTGCTCTTGTGCAAAATATAATACGAGTACGAGAAAAAAATGGAGGAAAATGAGTAAGTCTCGTAATTACCAAACCTTATTAAGCTTTTGTTTACTTAGCATTCGTTTGTATTTATCTGTCAGTTTGACATTTGCCTTGTAGGATACAAAAAAAAACACAAATTTTCCTATAAACAAATCCGTAACTTTTTCATGAACAAAAGGGTAAAGAAACTTGTTACATACATCTGTTTTGTTTTAAGAACAAGCATTCTCTTATTTTTGTCGCGGTGTTCCGTCAGCTAGGCCTTTCTAACGTTTAGTACTTCTTTTCTACTTCGACTATGCGACTAGGTCATTGCGGATCGTTTCTATTCTAAACTAAATTCGGGCTAGCGACAACAGGACTCTTAAGATCAATGCCGACAGGCCAGACAGCTTTACATTTGAGTTAAAATTACTAATTAAAAATACCTCGCCACTTTTGTATCTCATTCGTATTGCTCTTTTGACATAAAATAGTTGTAACTTGTAACTCAATAATTAATTTTTATTTTGGTTATTTTGTTATCCATGAATAGTTTTAAAATTATTTCGATAGAGATACACAACTTAGGGCACCCTAAACATATTTTATGTTATCTAGAGCTAGATATGGAATTTTTAATGTCCTAAAATACAGATAATAGAATTTGATTTTATCTAAGACTAGTACTTACACAATAGCCAGATGGTCGTTAGCCATGGGCGTCTCGACGAACGACACGTGCTTCGTCCGCCGGCTCTTCGGTCGGTACTCGAGCTTGTTGGCGCATCCTTTGTTCGCCTTGGTTCGCGCCTCGAAGATCACATGTGGGTGTTTCTGCTGAAACAAATCGAGGCATAATGTTAATTGCTGTTAAAACACGATGTGTTAGTGCACACGGTCTGGGTGCAAAGAAAAAACAGAATGTACCAGTTGCTTCTCTTCCCGCGCGCAGATGGTAAGAGCCCGAACTAAACGTGGTCTAACTAGGCTAACGTGGCCTTTTATGTCTTTTTGCCTTAGGCGCTGTTTACCCCGTAAGGGATAAAGACGTGATTTATGTATATGTGTGTATGGTAGTATTTTAGGGATAAAATGTCGCTGGTCAAGTCCCACGGGTTCTGATTTGCTTCATAGGTCCGTTTATTGGATGGCGATGTAATTACATAATTATAATTATTTACTTTAGATTTATCAAAATTCTGTCTCTTTTATATACTCAAAGGTTACCCGTAGGAAGAGTAGGTATAACGGATTTATATGGTCCCTGATTGTTTTGGTTTTTGTTACAATACAGCATGCACTTGCTTGCTTAGAAAATAATTAACACGAAACACAAAACGACACAATTAAACAATTATCAAGGAATAAATATGACAATCAAAACAAAAGTTATATGCAAGTATGTAGCAATAAATTAATAATTAATGTTGAATACACTTAAGCGTACCTACCTAACTATTTTCTTGTAAAATTAAACCTCAATTCAATACTTTCGACGTCGACAAATCTTATTCTTATCGAAATTAAACAAAAACAAAAGCCGATCGGGAAAAAAGTAAGGTATGTTTTTTTGTTAGCGGCCAGTATTTTAATTAGGTACAGCATGGAGGTTCGTTTGAAAATAATGCAGAGTTGTGGGATTATTTTTTAATTGCTGTTATTGTTAAATGAATGGTAACTCGGATTGAAGATTTTTTCAGATTAGCGTGCGTTTGAAGTTTGCGCAATAATGATCTGTTGAAGTCAGTGATCGAATTCAAGATCAAAAATGTAAACAAAAATTGATCAAAAATGCAAACTAAAATTGTTTTTTATTGCCATTGAAATAATAATTGTAATGTAACTAAAATCGGTGCTGGGGCTGCGATCCCCGCTCTGTTTCGTGGCTGGTTCAAAGTTTTTAAGATACTTTTCTTTAAATCAACTTTCCTAGTTTTAGTGTTCTTTATTGTTATTTAGTTTTTAATAGTTTGCATATTAATAAATTCCATTAAATTAGCTTTTTCAAATCGGTGATCAAAGTCGAGATCAAAAATGTAAAAATGTAAAAAGTGTCACTAACATTTAAATAATAATTGTGATGTTATAATTTTTATTTACATTTTTGATGTCGAATTATCGAAATCCGACTTTAAGTTATTTATTAATTTCTAAAGAATACCTAAAAGGACGATTGAGCGTTACATTTAAATTAGTAGAAACTTCAAATACAAGAAGAATGAAAACAAACCCTTCAACAATGCGACTTAAATGTTCATTAAATTAAAACACCCATTAGCAAGAGTCACTACGGGTCGTCGCCACGCCGAACTGCAAAACTTTTCGCTCACTTTTCAAAACCTGAACTATTAAAACTGTTCGAACATGGAATAAATTGTAATTGAATTTCCGAACTCGATTATACAACCCTTTGACCCGCGGAAGAAAGTCCGAATTTTATCACTAATTGGTCCGAGACCATGATAGGCCCGAGATGGAGGGTTCATAAGAACACGAGAGCCAAGTCGAGAGGTTTTACTTGACGGTATAATAATCGCTCAATATGAGCCTGGGATAATGAGATGCTAAGTGGAAACTGGCGAAATCTCTTCATTAAATAGCTTTAATCAACAGTCTTTGGCGAAGTTTAAATATAATCTAAGGTAATAGGACTAACGACGAGGTTCGCTTTGTGTGTTTTGATGGAATCATGTTATAGTTATTTTCTCTTCTTCGAAAGTTCGAAACAGATTAAACGACTGACACTTATATTTATTTCTTAAATTCTAAGACAAAAGAATAGACATTTTGTTATTTAAGATGTTCGAAGTTTGAATGTAATTAGAGTATCGAAATCGATACTCTAATGTAAACATTATAATACAACCACAGATACATACAGGTCTCTTAATGTAGGCAATTTGCTAATCGTTCCTGAACATATTGTAGAGAAGTTATGATGTGGATGTAGATAAATTACACTTTTTATTATTTATCTAGTAGATCTTGTAGGGGCTTTAAGCTGTAGCCTATTTCTCCAAGCCACAACTTACAAGTTTACAAGTCTAAACTAGCATAATGATGCTAGATGCCAATGGGCCACATCAACCAATCAGTAGTTGTGATAGTTATGTTATTAGTTGCGTAAGTATTTTTTTTAACTACAACAAGCCGTTTAGCAGCAAAGCTTTTTTAATTTAATAACCAATGCGATTAAATTAACTAATGCCTAGTTACTAGCATAACATTTCTGTCTTGCATCGAGGGCTAGTCACAGGATACAATTTAAAGCTATGAAATGTGTGTTTAAAATAATTGAGCCCAGTACCCATCGTCTTTACTCAAACTTTTCGTTACATCGAGAGATATTATTTTATGATTTTTATGCTTGACCTGATGACCACTCAGTTGATAACTGTACGCCCTAATAGGGTAGACACAATGAAACAAATTAGACAATTAACATTTCCCTGAACTTAGCTAGCACCCGCGTCTTCCAGTCCGTCTGAAAACGCCTATCCTGTAGGAATTTCGCAGAATTCGTCCTTATTCCTTGTTAACTCCATGAAAGGAATTTCTAGGTTCAAAACAAAGATAAAGCCGAGCGTTAATGAGATAGTCAGTCAAGATTTTACTATACAAAAAGGTTACTTTTAACATATGTACTCGTACATACATAAGTCTTCACACAAGAGCCTAAGGTAACAAGACCTAAAGGCCACGTTTAGCATGATTGTGGAGGTATAGGTGGAAAGGTGAATCAAAATAGTGATGGGTTGCTAGCCACATCGCCTATACCATGATTCTTAAGATTCTCACCGATTCTCTTGGCGGGCAACTGGTACATTCTGTTTTTTCTTTGCCCCCAGACCAGCATGGAATATTAACATCAACTTACTACTACGATTACTTTTAAGTTTTAACATAGAACTACCGCGAGATACAATCAGGTGTCACTGTCACTGGTGTCGAGGTAAACGCTCTAGTACTAAGAACTACCAATTAGTCCGAAACATCATGTTGATCACTGGTTTCATGTTGACGTTAACATATTTCGTTACATGATTATGTATTAAATTAACATGTCGGGCAGTAGATACTCGACTTATTCTAGGAAGGAGTCGAGGCGGTCGCCATGGTCGAAAACGGCCGGGAGCACATCATCATCACTCGATTTTCGAGAGATCCCATAATCTATACACACACTATAAAAAAAGTTACCAACGAGCCCAATGCAAAAGTAATCAGCACATTCTGCACGCAGAAAACAGACGTGTCAATTTGGGCGTCTTTCGTGTTTTCACTTAGTTATTTTACCTTTAAACTCAAAAGGGGTCTAAACACAAATAGCCAATATGTTGAATTGGATACATTGATGGACTGTATGGGACATGCTTTGGGTTTAATGACGCAATAAAATAGGATGGCAACAGTACGTGAGCTGGGAGCTGAGCGGGATTGTACGGAGCACGAACTACGCTATACCTCGAGGTGTTTGGTGCGATTTTGAGGTATCATTCCTGAAAGCGCTTTTACATACATACATACATAAAATATCATGTCTTTCTCCCTTACGGGGTAGACAGAGCTTAAGGTGACAAGATTAGCATGATTGTGGGCGTATAGGTGGAAAGGGGAATCAAAATAGTGATGGGTAGTGTACTGATCCAAGAGGTCAGGTATTAAAAGTTTCGTATTAAATTAAGGTAAATAACTATAGGAAACCTCTTTACGTTTAACAGTGTAAGTGTCAGTTTTTAAAAAGAATAAAAAGGGGACGGAGACGGGGGCTGTCAAGGAAGAAAGATGGATTAAAGAAAATTGTTTGAGGACAGAAAAATATACAGGAATTCCAAGAGGGCCCTAGCGACGAGAGTTGTATTGCAATACACGGATAGACGAGCCCATGATTGAGGAGCGCCATACATTATTTTGGGATTACGATAGCTAACCAAAAGATTGAACGGGTGACAGAAAGCGAGTTAGAACTGGTATTTCCAAAGCCCCTTACTAGGAGGACGGCGACGTTTCACGCCCATGCCCAGATTGGGACATCAGTAGAAATAATACTTGAAAGGGGAATCTGTGTCATATCGGTTATCAATCCCTCGGGAAACCCCACAAATAGACCTACCTAAAACCCCAGTGACACGGACTAACAATGCTAACTTCATCATAACAAGTGTTTGTGTCGATATTGTGTGGTTAACCTTAGTGTAATCGAAAGTGTAGTTTAGCGTAAATAGTGAAAGTGTATGGAATATTGCCGTAAGTCCATGGTATTGCTGTTTATTATACTTTCCAGGGGAAATATGGCTGTATGGAGGGCTACGCTGAGAGTGACATCGCACGTCACCGCGGAATACCTACGACGGGAGGCGAGGGAGTGAGAGGCGAAGAGGACCCTATATAAGTTAAGTAGTGCTAGGACTCACAAGGCGCTAGACTAGTGATTTAAGTCGATTGAGAATGAATATAAGACTGCCCTATTATCCCGACTAAACCTCCTAACAAGCCATCTTCAGCTATTAAATTAACTCTAATTTATGAGGGAGTACGACTGCGGAGGAACACCTTCGAAGAACTGCACGTCAGCTGTCATCGGGCTGGTGGGGTGCTGAGGCTGAGCTTCGAGCGTCGTTTGGGTAGTGGAACCTCAGTTCCTGAGATAAGTGGTCGCTTTTCTATATTGCGCAGAAGCGCGAAGCGCTTTACATTTTTGACATTTTAAAGCCGTCATTGTGAAATTTAACTAGACATTACAATACTCGCAAGCATTCGTGACGTTGATGACAGGCGGGAAGATTTAAATTTAAATTTTTAGGAACACAAAAGGAAACCAAATGTCGGATGAATGAAAACTGGTCATTTGAAAAACAGACGCGATTCCGAATAGATTTACAAGTTTATTTAAATATCTTTTATAATTTTTTTTATAAAATCGGACAATTCTAATTTTAAATATTTTCAAATACTTTAAACCAAACCAAAATAAATCCGGGAATATAACAAAAGTTGAAAGGCTGCTGCTTGACTGAACAGTCGAGAATTTAATTTCGTTAATTGTTAAACGCGGAGTGCGCTTACGGACGAGTGTGTTATAGTATCAAGGTAATTCCAGTTTGTTATTTTGTCAACAGTTTATTTAATATTTTAAATTTGGTTAGATTTTATATTCCTAGAAATAGAATTCTATTTCGACATTAATACCGAAGTAAATTGATTAATTTTGCCGAGTGCTCTTGGAGTCTTCGATGGGTTACGACAACTCCCAGATATCCTAGTGTTGAACTTTATGGAGATCGGACATGATTCTAGTCGAATGTACAACCTATTCCAAATTACCCATCGATATTTCTGGCCTAAACCTGGCGACCTATTCCGGCTCTAGTGAGGGGCAATGTGTATAGTGGAAGCCAATAGGAGTTTTATTCTACGATGTGACCAAGTATTAGTGCTGGATATACAATCGTTACGGGAGGCAATTCCGCACTCCTATAGTGACTATTGTACCCGGTTGATCTATCGAATGGAACTAGTGTGCCACAGATACGAGTACCAGTCTAGTTGATTGAGTATTAATGGTCATTATTGCTCGCAATAGACTAAACAAAGTACCCTTACAGACTTCTCAGATCTATTACAGCCCATGTTCCATATTGGAGTCTGTAGTAATGCTCTAAATTGTGCTTGGGGCGAGTGTCTCCAAAGTATATGTGGTTCGCTACGAGTGTTCCTCACCTCTGTCCATAAGAATGGTTATGGTTAAGTGTATGTTGAAAGATACAGCACGCGTGATGAAGACGATCATAGCAGGGCATATGGGGAGGGAAGGAAGGCACTTCTTTTTGGTTGTAGATAACATTATGGAGTATCCTGTAATCACACATACACTCTTAGAGTTGCTTCCCCATAACGACGTATATGGGAGGTTAGAAGGGCTTCCACTAGGCTAGGGGTCACTCTGCATAAATTGGAGAGGTTTATAAATCCTGCTTCCAGAGTGACTATAACTTGCGTTACCCTCTTGTCATTTGCAGACAAAGAACAAATAGACTAGACTAAGACCTTAAACAAAGATCCCTAAAGGCTCGAAGCAGGCAGGGAGGAGGGTGACCAGTCAGGTGACGAGCCCTATCGGTTAGAGCGGGGTGTGGGCTCTACCCTTGCCTGAAACTACCTCATGTATGAGCTATATCCTAGAATCAGAACAATTATGGGTTTTAGTTTCCCATTTAAGACTCCAATTGCCCTTCACAGCTACTACCCCCTAGATACCCTTACTCTGGCTTGTGCCCTCACTAATGATCCACCTAAGTTGAACTAGGGTTATCCTAAAGACGGTCACGCAAACAAGAGGGTCCTATACTACTAACGATCACAATAAACGGCTAAAACAAATAATTATTAAAATAAATAATTATTAGAATAAATAATAAAAGTTTCTGACTCGGCCTGGGGTCCGAGAACAGTACAGTTTGGTGCCGTGACCAGGATACTGGGTTTCAAGCGATCATTAAAATGAGGGTAGAAGACAAAGAAGGTACGCTCTTATCATAAAATGTAAATTGCAGGTGGGAAAAATTTTAACATGTTGAGGAGAGGAAATAAGGCATTTACTATAGCGATAGAAGGCAATATTGGGTCAGGGAAGTCTACCCTATTAGAAACAATAAGAGAGTCCGATTTAACAACGGTATTGCCTGAACCAATTCGAAGATGGCAGGATATAAATGGAGTTAATCTTTTTCGAATGATGGTAGATGAACCTAGGAGATGGGCAAATGTTTTCCAGACTTATGTTGCCGTTACATTATTAGAGAATTGCGCTTTGCCGGTCGATACACCGATTAAGATTTTGGAGAGGTCAATATTTAGTGCGAAGCACTGTTTCATGAAACTGTTACATGAGAGTGGCATGGTACACCCAGCCGAAGTGCAAGTCTTTGCTGATTGGGTTGACTTCGTGAAAGAGAAGTCACTAGCTTCCGTTGACTTAGGCATTTATATAAGGACTTCCCCGGAGGTTGCGATTCATCGTGTTAGAACTAGGGGGCGGTTAGAGGATTTTGCGTAAACTACTTAGACGATCTAGCCATACTGACTGATGGAGATTGGGAGGACCATTTAGAGCAACTAGACTTAGTGTTAGATCGGCTAGAAAGGGCCGGGATGACTTGTAATCTGGGGAAATGTAAGTTCGCTTGTAAAGAAGTGAAAATGTTAGGACATATAGTAACTACTGAGGGGATTAAGACAGACCCGGCTAAGGTCGAATCGATACGAGGTTTTCCCACGCCTAAGAAAATGAAACATATTAGGGCCTTCTTAGGATTGTGCAATTACTACCGTAGGTTTATTCCCAACTACAGTAGCTTAACGAGCCCATTGAGTAAACTATTGAGAAAGGACCAACCTTGGTACTGGGATGAGGAATTAGACAAGGCGTTTTGGGGTTTAAAACAAGAATTCTCGACAACGATTATGTTATCTCACCCGGATGTGCATAGATGTTACTATTTACAAACAGACAGTTCAGGAATAGGGATAGCAGGAGTGTTGTACCAGTACGATGATGAGGGCAATATGCGGATTTTAAGTTTCTGTAGTAGGTCATTACGCGGTTCAGAATTAAGGTGGACGGTTACCGAGCAGGAGTTTTGGGCTATAATATACGGTCTAAAGAAATTTGAAACTTATTTGCGCGGAGCGAGATTAGTTATTCGGACAGATCACAAAGCTTTAGTATTCGTTAGGAATATGAAGTTATATAATAGTCGAATTACTAGGTGGATCTTATATTTAGAACAGTTTGATTATACCATAGAGCATGTTAAAGGAACAGAAAATGTAGGGGTAGATATTCTGTCTAGATTTCCAGGGGGAGAGGAAATCCAAGAAGGGAAAATTTGGTACCCTACTGTAATGTATATGGGTGTGCAGACCAATAATGAGTTAACTGCTAAGTTAAAACAGATGGTTCAGTTTCAGGATAGTGATAACACGGTTCGGGGTATTAAGAGGAGATTATTAGGACAAGAGTTGAGGGGGGAGAGTGATAGATTAGGTCAAATAGCAAGCCGATGTGAAATTTTTGATGGAATCCTATATTTTAAAAAGCAGGGTAGTACTGATAAAACACTATACCTACCGGAGGCTTTACAAGCAGAGGTGTGTCGGCAGGTTCACTTAGAATTAGGACATTTGGGGATATACAAAATGTTGAAGTACCTTAAGGATAGATTCTATTGGATGAAGATGAAGGAGACGGTTATGAATGTAGTGAGGAGTTGCCATATCTGCCAGTTGTCCAAAACTGATAACATTAAATATGTGGGGGCTTGCAGGTCCATTGTAACTGATAACCCAGGTGACTTAGTTATGGCGGATCTGTATGGGCCTTTACCTACTTCACGAGGGGGGACAACTCATATATTTGTCATTCAAGACTCCTTCACTAAGTTCATAAGACTGTACGCTTTAAGGGTTGCTTCTGCAAAAGGGGTGCTGAAGGGAATACAGGATTTTGCACTGACAATAAAACCTAAAGTTGTTATGACGGATAATGGCAGGCAATTTATAGGGAATGTTTGGAAACAGGGGTTACGGGACATTGGGGTTAAGACAATATATACAACTATTCGAAATCCGAGACCCAATACAGCAGAATGCGTCAATAAACAGTTAGGGAAATTCTTTAGGATTTATTGTCATGAACAACATAGAAGCTGGGGAGTCTGGTTAAAGAGGATCGAGGAACTATATAACAATACTCTACATTTGAGTACTGGTTTTACGCCTAATGAGGTCCTTTTCGGTAACGCGATTAAGGTGTCAATAGATAACCATATACCGTGCTATGTGAAGAATAGGTCAGTTTCTGAAATTCGAGAGCAGGCTAGAATTAATCTACACGCGGCTAGCCAACAACGGCGGACTAGGTTTGATCTGACTCACAAATTGATTCAGTACCAAATAGGAGATCTAGTGAAAATTCGTAGGTTGAATAAGTCTGACTCTATGAGTGGAACTACAAAGAAGTTTGACTTGATCTATGACGGTCCGTATAGGATTGCAGCTAGACAATATGATAACGTATATGTGTTGGTTCACCCTGAAACGCTGCAGGAAAAGGGGTTGTTCAATGCAGTGCATTTAGCTCGGTACTATAGTTAATGCTATTGATCTATTTGAGTAGTATGACCAAAGCTCCGTATAGTGTAAAGGTGTTGGTACCAGTGGTTGAGATCGGTTATGGGTTGTCGTTGGGACAAGGTGGATAGTGAGATTGGTTAGAGCTCTGTCGGTTAGTAGTTATATCATGATGGGCGATAAGTGGTGTAATTTGATTGATTTATCTTCTTGTTTGTCAGGGTTAAAATTATAATTGGTACAAAATAGCAAAACGGTTATAATTTCAACGGGAGCTTTCTGTTTACGTGTAATTACAGTTATAATTGATAGAAGACAAGTGTTTGTTTTATGTTTATTTTGCATTGGAATTGTTCGATAATATATTTATATTTTTAAACTGGTTGTTTGATTCTGAGACAGCGTAGAACACTAAGGCCGTAAATTATAGATGGGCAAATAAAGTATGTAAGTTAGGGAGGGGTATAGTTTGAGGGATTATGGTTAAGGGGGGAACCTCAAAGTATAGATTCGATTTTCGATTATAGGGGGCTCATTTTAACAAGGAGGGACCTTTACATTTTGGGATTGTCTAAAGGGTGATGTATTTAGAGGATGTAGGGATGATGGGACTTAAGTTGAAGTTAGGTTTTGGAAGGTTTTGAATAGTACAGGATTAAGTTTAAATCTTGTTTTGGTGTAACATACCAAGATTTAAGGGGGGAATTGTACTGATCCAAGAGGTCAGGTATTAAAAGTTTCGTATTAAATTAAGGTAAATAACTATAGGAAACCTCTTTACGTTTAACAGTGTAAGTGTCAGTTTTTAAAAAGAATAAAAAGGGGACGGAGACGGGGGCTGTCAAGGAAGAAAGATGGATTAAAGAAAATTGTTTGAGGACAGAAAAATATACAGGAATTCCAAGAGGGCCCTAGCGACGAGAGTTGTATTGCAATACACGGATAGACGAGCCCATGATTGAGGAGCGCCATACATTATTTTGGGATTACGATAGCTAACCAAAAGATTGAACGGGTGACAGAAAGCGAGTTAGAACTGGTATTTCCAAAGCCCCTTACTAGGAGGACGGCGACGTTTCACGCCCATGCCCAGATTGGGACATCAGTAGAAATAATACTTGAAAGGGGAATCTGTGTCATATCGGTTATCAATCCCTCGGGAAACCCCACAAATAGACCTACCTAAAACCCCAGTGACACGGACTAACAATGCTAACTTCATCATAACAAGTGTTTGTGTCGATATTGTGTGGTTAACCTTAGTGTAATCGAAAGTGTAGTTTAGCGTAAATAGTGAAAGTGTATGGAATATTGCCGTAAGTCCATGGTATTGCTGTTTATTATACTTTCCAGGGGAAATATGGCTGTATGGAGGGCTACGCTGAGAGTGACATCGCACGTCACCGCGGAATACCTACGACGGGAGGCGAGGGAGTGAGAGGCGAAGAGGACCCTATATAAGTTAAGTAGTGCTAGGACTCACAAGGCGCTAGACTAGTGATTTAAGTCGATTGAGAATGAATATAAGACTGCCCTATTATCCCGACTAAACCTCCTAACAAGCCATCTTCAGCTATTAAATTAACTCTAATTTATGAGGGAGTACGACTGCGGAGGAACACCTTCGAAGAACTGCACGTCAGCTGTCATCGGGCTGGTGGGGTGCTGAGGCTGAGCTTCGAGCGTCGTTTGGGTAGTGGAACCTCAGTTCCTGAGATAAGTGGTCGCTTTTCTATATTGCGCAGAAGCGCGAAGCGCTTTACATTTTTGACATTTTAAAAAGCCGTCATTGTGAAATTTAACTAGACATTACAATACTCGCAAGCATTCGTGACGTTGATGACAGGCGGGAAGATTTAAATTTAAATTTTTAGGAACACAAAAGGAAACCAAATGTCGGATGAATGAAAACTGGTCATTTGAAAAACAGACGCGATTCCGAATAGATTTACAAGTTTATTTAAATATCTTTTATAATTTTTTTTATAAAATCGGACAATTCTAATTTTAAATATTTTCAAATACTTTAAACCAAACCAAAATAAATCCGGGAATATAACAAAAGTTGAAAGGCTGCTGCTTGACTGAACAGTCGAGAATTTAATTTCGTTAATTGTTAAACGCGGAGTGCGCTTACGGACGAGTGTGTTATAGTATCAAGGTAATTCCAGTTTGTTATTTTGTCAACAGTTTATTTAATATTTTAAATTTGGTTAGATTTTATATTCCTAGAAATAGAATTCTATTTCGACATTAATACCGAAGTAAATTGATTAATTTTGCCGAGTGCTCTTGGAGTCTTCGATGGGTTACGACAACTCCCAGATATCCTAGTGTTGAACTTTATGGAGATCGGACATGATTCTAGTCGAATGTACAACCTATTCCAAATTACCCATCGATATTTCTGGCCTAAACCTGGCGACCTATTCCGGCTCTAGTGAGGGGCAATGTGTATAGTGGAAGCCAATAGGAGTTTTATTCTACGATGTGACCAAGTATTAGTGCTGGATATACAATCGTTACGGGAGGCAATTCCGCACTCCTATAGTGACTATTGTACCCGGTTGATCTATCGAATGGAACTAGTGTGCCACAGATACGAGTACCAGTCTAGTTGATTGAGTATTAATGGTCATTATTGCTCGCAATAGACTAAACAAAGTACCCTTACAGACTTCTCAGATCTATTACAGCCCATGTTCCATATTGGAGTCTGTAGTAATGCTCTAAATTGTGCTTGGGGCGAGTGTCTCCAAAGTATATGTGGTTCGCTACGAGTGTTCCTCACCTCTGTCCATAAGAATGGTTATGGTTAAGTGTATGTTGAAAGATACAGCACGCGTGATGAAGACGATCATAGCAGGGCATATGGGGAGGGAAGGAAGGCACTTCTTTTTGGTTGTAGATAACATTATGGAGTATCCTGTAATCACACATACACTCTTAGAGTTGCTTCCCCATAACGACGTATATGGGAGGTTAGAAGGGCTTCCACTAGGCTAGGGGTCACTCTGCATAAATTGGAGAGGTTTATAAATCCTGCTTCCAGAGTGACTATAACTTGCGTTACCCTCTTGTCATTTGCAGACAAAGAACAAATAGACTAGACTAAGACCTTAAACAAAGATCCCTAAAGGCTCGAAGCAGGCAGGGAGGAGGGTGACCAGTCAGGTGACGAGCCCTATCGGTTAGAGCGGGGTGTGGGCTCTACCCTTGCCTGAAACTACCTCATGTATGAGCTATATCCTAGAATCAGAACAATTATGGGTTTTAGTTTCCCATTTAAGACTCCAATTGCCCTTCACAGCTACTACCCCCTAGATACCCTTACTCTGGCTTGTGCCCTCACTAATGATCCACCTAAGTTGAACTAGGGTTATCCTAAAGACGGTCACGCAAACAAGAGGGTCCTATACTACTAACGATCACAATAAACGGCTAAAACAAATAATTATTAAAATAAATAATTATTAGAATAAATAATAAAAGTTTCTGACTCGGCCTGGGGTCCGAGAACAGTACAGTAGCTAGCTGCATCGCCTATATGATTCCTATGCCCATTCCCTCGATGGGCTTTTACCATCTGCGCGGGAGGAGACGCAACTGGTACATTCTATGTTTTTTCTTTACTCCCAGACCAGCATGGAAGCGCTTTTAATTTGTTTTAAATAGAAAACTATTGTGAGACTAATGAGGATAATCGCTGTCATCCCTACTAATATTATAAATGCGAAAGTAACTGTCTGTCTGTCTGTCTGTTGACTTTTCACGCCTAAACCGGACCGATTTAGTTGAAATTTGGTATACATATTGTTTCAGTCCCGGGGAAGAACATAGAATAGTTTTTAACCCGAAAAATTGCATAGTTTGCGGGATTGAGGTATCTTTAGAGAGATTATTTTTCATAATCTTGAAAGCTATAGGTATACGATTTCAATAAAAAAGCTTAAGTCAAATTAAGTAAGTAAAATTAGACTCGACGAGTAGTCTCTAAGCTAAGGTGGCTCGTTCACACTTTGAGATGTAGAATATACGCTGCTGAAATCATTTTAGCTTTGTCGTAGTCGGGGTCTATTGCTTATCATCATTTTATACATCCCGCTGCTAGGCACAGGCCTCACAGGATGAGAGGGCTTGTGCTATTATACCCACGCAATAGCAAATATTGAGCAATAAAAATTGTGTTGATCTACTAGTACCTATAGCGTTGAATGTTCCTTTGCAGTAAAATTTACATACATAAATCACGTCTTTATCCGTTACGTGATAGACAGAGCCCAAGATAATAAGACCTAAAGGTCACGTTTATCAAGTCTGCCGGCGTAAAGGTGGGAAGGGGAATCTAAATTCCAAAACTCACTTTGTCCACTAAAATTCCTCCAAGCTGACAATCTAATGTGTGCATGCTTTCGAAAATAATTGGGAAGCCTTTTTAACCATTTTTCCGACGTGGCACGGATCTCATTCCGTGTCGGACCGGTCCGGCTTT
The DNA here is from genome assembly GCA_932294345.1 of Pandemis cinnamomeana. Taxonomy (NCBI): domain Eukaryota; kingdom Metazoa; phylum Arthropoda; class Insecta; order Lepidoptera; family Tortricidae; genus Pandemis; species Pandemis cinnamomeana. Next base: position 15,470,056 of record OW028705.1, read on the forward strand.
TTTTTCTAAAAAAATCCGCTGTGGTGGCAGCACTGCGCAACATGGCGGGGTTCGTAATAAAAAATGGCGTCAATTTAGAGGGCAAACGCGCCAAATTGGATATTTCTCACCGCTGCACTCCGTACGGGTTTCGTGTTTTTTGTTCGAATGCTTCTAAAAACAGGCTATTATTATGAAAGCTTAGCTGTGGATGTCAGGCGTTTGGAAAAAGATTTTGAAGGCGGCGGTTTTTAATTTGCATTTTTATAAATGAGTTTATTATAACGAATATAATGTATAAGGTGGTACTATCTATATAATAGCCATCACAAACAACGGAACTATTTATTTACAGGTGCGTTCATTCAAATTGGTCCAATGACCAGCCAGTATTTTGGACTAATTTTAAAACAGAATGCTAGTAGGTTAAAAAAAAATCAAACACTTGGTGGCCTATTTGCAAAATAAACGTTTTTTTGATACAGTGTATAAAAACCGCCGTAAAATGGGTACCGTATAAATGGTAAAAAATGTGTACGGGGCCCAAGTGGGTTTCGTAGTTGCCCTTTGGACAGCGTTTTAGTATCGCTGTCCAAAAGGGGAATGCTGCCATGCAGCGTCTGTGGCACTATGCCACGGGTGCCCCTCCTTTTTTAAATTATTTTTAGTTTAGTTTTTAATTTGTTTTTAATTCCCCTTTTGTATTTTAAACGCAATTGGAACGAGATTTTTCATTCTATTTCTCTAAGTACATTTTAAAGGTTGATCATCGTTTTTTTTAACTTTTTCATCTAATACTCTAACAAGTTAACAATTACGTAATACTAGTTTTTGCCCACGACTCCGTCTACGCTGAATTATGGGACCTACACGGCATTTAAACTATGTGTAAAGCAATTTTCAGCTAAATCGGTTCAGCGGTTTAAGCGTTAGTAGGGATTAATACAGTATCATCACATCATGAATCCCATATTCAACAAAATACTGAACATCCAAAAACCCCCTGCTTTCGACTCTCTAGATTTATCTGCGACAGTCGCGTACCACATAAGTTGGAGCGAGATTGTGATCTGTTATTGCGTTAACTCCTCAATGGGAGCACGTCGCGCGCATCAGAACTACTCAGCGAGACAAGTTGCTACGGCGGCCATTTTGAGAAATATGACGTCACCGGGATAATCGTACAGCTGTTTTGAGCAGTGTAGATATTATAAGCCTTACGTAGGGGTGCGAGTCGGGTTACCTCCGCGTGTGGTCAAGAGCTGCGGTTCGTTTTTGGATCCGTGCGAGGGGAAGAGCAGTGCTTGGTCCGGTGCACCCTGGGCGGTTAATGATTTCCAGGCAGATTCTGAGGGATATTATCCGCTGGCTAAGAGCCCGATAGGAGGTGGGAGAGGTCTTTTGACCGTTTTCTACGGTACAAAGTTGCCGACATTTTTGTAACAAGATGTTATAGGCGAAGCGGCTAACAACCCATCACTATTTTGATTCCAGTTTCCACCTATACGCCCACAATCTTGCTAAACGTGGCCTGTAGGTCTTGTCGCCTTAGGCTCTGTCTACCCCGTAAGATAGAAGAGATAAAGAGGTGATTTGTGTATGTGTATGTTGTTTTGGTGTTTTTCGCACACTACTCAACTATCGCTGACAGAATATCGTATTAAAATGATGATTATCATTCTCCTTGACCGGGGTGCTAATAGGCTGTTTTCGACAGCCAATCAGCGCCGTCTATTTACTCGCCGACGTCAAAATGCCTGCTCCAAATTGGCTATTAAAATCATATCGTGACGTCGGACTCCCCATGGCGCCCTAACCGTCTACAACATTGTTTGGGACCAGAGTTTAAGGCCCTCCAGGCATCCTGTGAAATCGTAGTTTTTAACTTTGTTGCAGACGGGGTAGGGTAGACTGGGTACGGTTGTGCCAGGGTACGGTAGTGACAGTCGTCATAACAGCAAAACTATACGGAATATGGGAAAGGGTGCAAAGGGAGAAAGAAGCGGCATGGGTGCCTAAATGCGTGTCCCCAGATTGCGTCAGCCAGCGCGCGAGCCTAACGTAATCAGGAGCCTACATTGCTTTTTAACAGTCAAAAGTATTTTTTTTTGTTTATTCTTTTTTAATATTTCCTATTATTTGTATACAGATAGATTATATCATATATTTTTTTGTTATAAGTTGAATATTAGTAGTTAATTACGAGTAATTCGTTTTTACGTAGATTACTTGGCCTAGTCATGGCGATTGTTTGTTTTCGAAAGTATGCGTTGGGTACGGTTGTGACAAATGTTGTGGGTACGGTTGTGACATATATTTTTTATGTCCGAACTATCCGATTTTTTCTAAGTATATCTATAAGCTCCCATTGAGGTGGTTTCTTCATTTCCTACCCCCTTCGCTCCTATCAACCTATATTTCTACGTAATCTTGGAATTCTTCACGTAATTTTCTCCGAGATATAGCTTACATATATTGTATTCATACTTTCCCGCTTTACAGTGTTTAAATTTAAAAGATTTTTTAAAATTTAAATGCTGTAAAGCGGGAAAGTATGAATACAATATATGTAAGCTATACCTCGGAGAAAATTACGTGAATCATTTAAATAAATGGGTCTGTCACTACTGACCCCGGCCACTGTCACAACTGTCCTTGGGATGTGGTCGGTTGTGACACTTTCTCTTTTTTTTTAAATTTGATGCTATAATTAATACAGCGTATTTAAGGACAAAAGTTTGGTATTTTTACGTAGACAAAAGTACAAATTAAGATTTAAATTACTTTTCTAGCAGCTAACTAGTAAATTAACAAAATTATTGGCGATCAAACCAAAATTGTCACAACCGTACCCAGTCTACCCTATTTGTTAGAAACACAACGAGTAGACCGACCGTTTAGAGTAAGTTTTTGACTTACAAAATGCCTCGAATGTGTAAGGTTTTCTGACCGTTTTTTTGGAGATAACGTCTTGGTAACAAGACCTTTAAGCTAAGTCTTTGATTGAGTCAATTGTTTCACATTTTCATATTACTTGAGCTAAAAAATATCTCTAGATGACAATGACATTATTATTATCGTCTGTACCCCTTACGGGTAGACAGAGCCTAAGAAGATAATAATATAGAAGATAATAGAAAATAGTGTTGGGTTGCTAGCCGCATCGCCTATAACATGATTCCTATGATTTTGATCCATTCCCTCGATGGGCTTTTACCATCTGCGCGTGAAGAGAAGCAACTGGTACATTATAATATGTTTTATAATTTTCTCTGTATTTTCACGAGTCCTTTCTAATAACCTATTATATACGGATTAATCTCAATTGATTCGAATTAAGCAGCACTAAAAGCGTGTACTAAGCAATATCCCTGACTTAGTGGGCAATTAAACTAACTTTGACCCCAGTCTGAACTCCTAAGCATATGAAGTGATCGTTCAAACATCCAACAAACTATTGATAAACTATTAGTACTTAATTACAATTAATAAGCCCTGCGACTCGAGATAACATCCAATTAGGTAGAGCTAGCTTAGGATTGTTAATGAGTTATAAAAATAATTTTCCCTATACTCCAGTATAAGGGCTCAATTCACTGAGGCCCAACGGAGAGAAAACGCGCAGAATCGACCAATCAAATCAGTCGAAATCTACGTCTCGCCGCGCTCCCGTTTGGATAGCGCAATTCGTTGATTCTACATACCGCCTTTATCATTATTATCATCACCAGCCTATACATAATACGTCTCACTGCCGGCAGGTCAGGCACAGCCCTCCTTTCAGAATTAGAGGCTGTAATTCTCACACACGTCTAGAGCGCGTTGGGTACACACAGTGAATTGTTTCACAGTTCTATCTACACAAACTTTCTCATGACGTTTTCCTTAAAAAAAAAAAACGAAATAGTCCGAAGTGATCTGGTTCGAATAACCTGCTTGAGAGGCCATGGCTCTCACGCCCCTACGCTGCTGTAATGAAAGCTTACCCTAAAGCTACATACACTCTTACGTCTAATTGATTCGGTCCTCAAACGAAAAGCATGGCATGTCCACTTGACATACGTTATAAAACGCTCCAATCAGCTCAACGGCAATAAGCATCGAAATAAATCTTAAACGTCGGCCGGCGACGAGAAACTCACAAATTTTGAACGCCTCAGAAAATCCTACGTATTCACACAGCATGGTTGCCTTCGCACCAAGCAAAAATTAGCCTTACGCTTCCGTTATAAGAGGCACAACAACATTTTTGAGCGCAGAGGTAACTTTGCAGCAGCACCAGAGGCGTTTTATACGAAATACAATATTAAGGGAATAATATTTCTTCATAAATCGTCGTAGGTGCACCGCATTCACGCCGGGGTTATGGCGGGGCTTGGTAAAAATAAATTCGTACACCGTTTACGGTCTATGGCGGCGTTTGTTGCAGCCCGTAAGGAAGCCAATGGAACCAAGCTGCATTGTATTAGATATATGATTTACAGTCACCGTTGCTCTCCGTTGATCCAGTTTATGGCAGCTGCAAATAATACGTTGTAAGGAGGTACGCAATTGTTGCGTAATTGCATACATACATACATAAACCACGTCTCTATCTCTTACGGGGCAGATCCTTAGAGTAGACAGAACCTATGGTAACAAAACCTAAAGGCCACGCATAATTTAGGCCGTTTAGGTGGAAAGGGGACTCGAAATAGTGATGGGTTGCTAGCCGCATCGCCTATAAAATTGCGTAATTGGGTTGTATTAGTTTTAATTTATAATCAAAACCATGCTTTTCAATAGATTTCTCTAGTTAATTAATTTAAGCGTACTGTAATTAATTTAATACTTTAAAAATAAACAGTGACTTTCGTTTGACATTCAAAACTGTGACGTAGTGCGCGATTGCAGTCCGAATTGTATAAACGTATTATAACATCTTAACACTGAGTTTTAGTTGGAACTGTCACTTTGAATTTGACTTTGACATTAATGACATCTTACCGCTCCACCATAGATAAAAATAAATCGCGCTTGACCATAGGTAAAAAATAAATCGACACTGGTTCTTCCCACGCATCCTTATAAATTTGGTTAGTAAACAACTGTATGGAACTCAATATTAATGTCACCAACCAAAATAGCGAGATAGAATTGCTTTATTGACTTCTGTATAAAAACATATGAAAACACGCTCTTTTTTCGACACTCCCAATTGTGATACTTAATTATAGTGATATAAAGTTCATATCGTCATTATTAGTTAGCACTGCCTTGTTATTGTATCACGGTATTAATTAAGTAATTAGAACGGATATGTGAAAAGTAAACATCGCAATTATTGCTTTCTTACACGGGTCCTGTTCATCATGTATTAGGCGATGCGGCTAGCAACACATCACTAATGCCTAAGACAACAAAACCCTAAGGCCACGTTTAGCATGATTAAGGGCGTATAGGTGGAAAGTAAAATCAAAATAGTGATGGGTTGCTAGCCGCATCGCCGATGACATAATTCCTAACACTTTCGCCCATTCCCTCGATGGGATTTCACCATCAGCGTGGGGAAAAGCAACTGGTACATTCTGTTTTTTCTTTGCTGTAGACCAGTATTGAAGATTTTTACTATTTTACCTTCCTTGTTGTATAAAAACAAAAACAAAAATAAAATAACTCTACGAGTATTTCTTGGCTCAGTCTTTAACCAAGCGTGAAGACTCTACATCACATAGTAAACCAATCGCACGAACAGTGCAAAGGAATTCAATAAAAATTCAAACCACCCATTAATAACGGTCCGGAGACGCCCCCACCGAATGGTTCTAACAAATCGACTGCAGTTTCTTTAAAGTGCTCCAATTTATGTACCGCCAATACGACGTTAAAACGGAGACAATATTGTAGAGCGAGCTTCAGAGATGCCAGCGAGAGAGCAGACACCTAAAGATTAAATTACTTCGTAAGTAATGAATTTCAATTTTGAATTTAAAGTATATCTGTACAGTGAACACTTAAACAACTAACAAAAGACATCTCCCTTGCTAAAATTAAATAAGTTCAGAAAATTACCTGTATGTGTGAGTAATGTGTACGAATAGACAAATTGACGTTCCAAATTAGAAAAATAACTTAAGTTCCATATCAGTTCTGTACATGTCCTTTTCTTCAGCTTTTCACCTGTATTCTGGTTTAATAAAAAATTCAAGTTTCTTACGATTTTATATTTGAGTCTATATTCGATACTAGCTACTTACAATATTCTAGAAGTAAGTATGGTAATTAAAAATGTGTAACATTTTCAGTGCCTTTACGGGGTGTAATCTTGTAAGGCAAATAAATCTCTGGATAGATAGACAGATACTTTAATCACCACAAAACATACATGGCCCAAAACAACATTGACAAATTAACAAAAGTAAACACAACTTAAAAAAATAACATGCAATACGGTTCCAAAAGTTATCTAAAATTAACATTAAAATGACTTTAAAAAAAAGAAAGGAGGCAAATAATTTTGAATTTATGAGAACCATGGTGATGTTGTGGGAATTAGGCTCTGGCATTTTGTTATATCAAAAGTATTTCTCTCATATCGTCTCTGGCATCATGTAAGAGCACTAGATGTAATTTAGAACTAGGATAGATGCAAGCCACCTGAGGTTTATTTATGAGCCCGCTGCTGCAACCGAATAAATGAATAATCCTAATATTTGCTATAAATTCTGAAAACAACGGGTTTCATAAGCATTTGTTTAACCTTTAGTCTGAGTAAGCAAGCTAGTTAATAAAATCTTGCCGGATATTTTGTTTCCCTTTTATAGTTCAAAACTGATTACTTTCGAGATTGCTTTCAAACAATAAAACGTTTGCTCGGGTCAAATCCTACAAGACTTGGTACACAAAGTATGTGGGACGGATGACAATGCAAGTCGGTACTATCAACCAATAGTCGTTAGAAAAAAATGTTTTTTTTTTTTCAATACTTATTCGAACTATTAAAAAGGTGTGAAGTGCCACGTTGCGTTCTTCCTCGCCTTAAAGCAACATAGCTAAATAAATAAACAGATGGTTCACTCCCCTAAGGCGACGGATCGGTTAGAGGCGGCCATCCTTCCTGAAAATGGCCAATCTGTTTCGATAAACAGCCCCCAGCGCAATAGCTGCGTAAACAGAAAATCAACAGTAGACCGTTTAGCTAACATAAGATTCTAGCTTTTGTAACTGAATATTAGTTACTTTATATTCTTAAATTCCAAAATAGAAAGCAGATTAAATGTATTGGCTTGACCATTAAAAAACAACTGATTTAGTCCCAAACTAAAGAGAGATTTGTACTATGGGTACTAGCCAACAGACGGACATACTTAAATAGATACATACACACAATATTCGTATTCACCATACATCACAAATTGCCTGCCTCTACCAGGATCCGAACCCGGGACCTCTAGCCTCATACTCAGGGTCACTACGCTATTCGGTCGCCCAACTATGATAATCGATTAGTCTAACAGGGCTCACAATTTCAGCTTCCGATGAAGGAAGGATCTTAAAGGACCTGACGCAAAGAGAGAGATGCTGTTAGTTTGACATCGATGTCTGTGTGTGTCTGTCTGCCTGTGGCATCATAGCTCTCAAACCGATGGTTTTCAGCCATGTTTGATAAAAGTCGGTCCAGAAGTTTTAGGCATGGGTTTTTAAATTTTAAATTTATATTTATTTTATGTTTATTTATATTTAAATATGTTTATATTCATTTTATTCCTACACTGTCTAAGATAACAGGGGCCTTACCATGACGCCTTAATGCGATTCAATTCCGACTCAGTCTAGGTCTCAGCTGTCATTTTCAGTATGGATCTGACAGCGAGTGAACCTAAGTTGAATGGGAATTGAAACGTTTCGAATCGCATTAAGACATCATGGTAACCCCCCAGCTCATATTCCTCTGATTCCTATGATTTTCGCCCATTCCCTCGATGAGCTTTTACCATCTGCGCGGGTAGAGAAGCAACTGGTACATTCTATGTTTTTTCTTTGCTCCCAGACCAGCATGGAAGACAGCTCAGTATAACATCGTGTTACACGTCATTTACATCGTTGCACCACGTAACCGCCCGGCCCGATCTGCTGACAAGATCGGCCGCACGAGTCATTAAACACAACAATTTAGCTTCTTTTGTGGCGAAATTAACGCGTAAACGCCATAAAATCACCCTCGATCGCAAACCAACTTTATCACATAATCACGGCGCCTGATTCGACGTCTGTTTGTACGATCTAGATACGGACCCCCGATTCCCCAATCCGAAAGTTCCTCCACCCGTTCAGCTTTGTCATTGTCACTATGACGTATTGGCCTCATTTTGGCACGGACAGCCGAAGGTTCCCACCTAGATTTTAAGGTGATTTAGACTATATTCGCGCGTAATCCTGGCCCGAGATATATAGCCTTCAATGGCAGAAAAGTGATTCCGAATAGTCAAAGATATTCGAGAGACGTCCGCTGATTTACGAACGAGAATGGTATTTTGAGAACGCTGTTTAAGGAATTCTCTACTCTTGGATAAAGGAATTGCGGGGGACGGTCGTTTTGTAGGGCTTGCATGTTCGAGTCGGAACTTCGGAACGGCTGGTTTCACAATTTGATAAACAGTGAAAAGTGTTTCGGCACTCTAGGAAAATGTCATCGCTTCTTGGATTATCTGTGAGTTATGTTCAAACTTCCAATGAGGTGTTCGCTAAGAGGAATAAATACAATAAGGGGGGGGGGGGGGCGTTTGTGGTGTAACCCTAGTGGCATCTCACTGCGTCCCCATCACACCGGATTGAGGCAACGCCGGAGAGTTTTTAGTTTGGGTATACCCCTTCGGGGTGGAGTCCCATATAACCCTAGGCATCCCCGCGCCTAGGGCATCCAAAAGATTTCCTCTCCGTGTATATATGTGTGTACTATCGTTATATGGACGAACGAATAATTGTGTGTACAGTAAGTATTTTCTGATAATCCAACTGGTGGATTAAACAGAGTCTCGTTTTCTTTTCCCCTATATATGTCATAGTCGTCATCCCTATAGTCATGGGATACAGAGAATAGCCGCTAGGTGTCTCTGCCGCTACACAGACCGTTAGTGAATTGATTTAAGTGCACAGTGTATTTGTTCGCCGGGTCTTCGCAGGGTATGCATTATGCACCCGATCGCAGGCGGTGAGACGAGCCTTCGTCGGCTTAAGGCCGTCTATCACACAGTTGCGTATTGTCGCTTTGTTGTACTTCATTGTCAAGAGAGGAGAAGACGAGCTGAAGACTAGGAGTAGATTAGAATTAAATTACAGATCCAGTTAATCTTGTTAACTAGTCAAAAGTTTTATTTGAGCCTTAGCTTTGTATACACAGATTTTTAGCGTGCTTTTAAATTGGGTCACTGTATTTAAGGAACACGAGTAAGCTGTAGTAGATATTCAAATTTAGGTTGATAGTAAGTATGTAAATGCTTTATTGTACAAATATAAAGAAAGAGATACAATAGTGATGATAGATTTAATAAAGACTTTTAAGTCTTAGTAAAGTTAAATAGGTTTAAGCGAGCGCGTTTAAGTGCATAGTTTATTCAGGTGCGAGCGCTCTGAGAGGAAGGACTACGAACTAGTCCAAAACATGTCGAGCATCACTCGACTTTTATACGTTATCCGTTTGTGTAATTATAGGTTTAAGCAATCAAAATATTTGTAGCAATTGTTACCAAACACACAAAAAAGGATAAATTTCTACACTGCGACAATTTTGAAATAAGAAAAAGACGTAATCCTGCTAATCTGTCTTGGACTAGAAATTACGCCAATGGTGATGTGCAAGAAACCGGCGCGATGTGTGAAGAAAATATCCACCAATAGGAATGCGGACTGAGCGTGGATATAAAAATAAAGTTAACCTATTGGTGGATTCATCCTTATTCATCTCTGGTGTGCTACACTCCGGTGTGACATGTTCTGCAGACCAACTCTGCAGAATGCAAATGTGTGCGACCCGTCGGAGCGCCGGCAAACATCGTCTGATTTTGCATCGTCATTTGTTGCATTCTAATCGAATAAGAGAATCTTGCGATGGATCACATTCGCCGCAATACTGTATACATTTAAACTAGTTATGTCACGACTCCGTCTGCGTGGAATTCGCTTATCGCTATTCAGCAAGGACTATGGGATTTTCCAAGATTAAATCCACACACGGACATAAATAACGTCTGTATCAGGAGGACAGAGCCCAAGGTAACAAGACCTAAAGCCTAGGCCATGTCTTAGCATGCCTTGATTCCGAGACAACAACTGTTCTATATCTTTCTTCGCGACTGGAACGATGATGTATTAGTCCAACTTCCAGAAACCCTTACATTGTAGTGAAATACGAAATGAAATTGATTTTTAAACAAAGTCGCAGTAAATTTGTTTCATAACTCATATATTTAAGCTTTAATACTCTTAAACGACGGCGCCATTGAAAACGTTTCGCAAATTTCAAAGCAACACGACATTTCTTCCTTAAAAAGTTCCGCGTCATAATAATATATCTTATTAGCGGTTATCTTTTTAGAAGATTAATAATTTTAAAAAAGGGTCTATTACACGAGTCCGTTACCGTTTAAGAAGAGGGAGAGTAAAAGTGGGTGACTCATAAATAATATGGAAAATGTTATGGCTTTTAAACTGACGATAAAGGCGCGTAAATTAGCTGGGAGTGAAATTTAAAATGGTTTCGTTTGGATGCGTCGTTGGAAATGAGAGGTTGATTAAAAACATCAACCAAAGAGCTTAAGCTTAAGTTTTTTCAATCGTTAGTGTAAGTTTTTGGTTTTAAAAATATAATATCGTCTATGTAAGCGTCTCAATTACCTACTATGGTAAACTTGATAACGCCAGTAGCGACCCGACACAGTTCTTGTATGAATGTGACAGCTAGCTGACTATGATGCCAATTGTCAGTCTATACATGAACTGTCAAAATGAACACGATGGTGATTGCAAGCGAGTTAGATAATACCCCCCTTATTCATAAACGTTCAGTAGGCTTCTGCTAACTTAGCTATCGTTTGTCCTTATCTGTCACTTTGACATTTACATTTCACAGATAAGGACAAACGATTGCTAAGTTAGCTGAAACCTATAGCGCGTTTATGAATAAGGGGGTAAGCCTACTGGTGACCCACTTGTTCCTTGCCTTCTTTGTCGTAAAAAAATAAATAATGTAACGATTGATTCAATCAATTTTATTGTTTATTTACATTTTCAGCCACGATCTACATGATAAGAGTATTACGGAGAATAACTATATTATTTAAAAAACAACCTTAAATTTGCAGTATTTCACTGCATCCTCGTCGAATAACTATTGCATTTCAATAAGAAGATAAAATTGGATTGCAGTCTCATATAAGCTAGAGGGCGAAATTCCTACAATCCAACGTTTACAATTTCGGATCTTGAAGGTTTTTATTGGATAGTGATAGCTGAGAGTTTTAAAGGGATAGGTTAAGTTTTTCAATTTTCAAAATAACCAATAAAAAAAAATTAAAAAAAAAATTGAGGCACTTTGAGTGTAAGTCAGTACACTTCGGTAGGACATACAATCTGCCAGGAGATCGAAAATGTGACACAAAATATCAAAGATACACTAAAAAGCTCTCAGATTACAAGTACCAATTTCCCTGTTATCTTCTTTTAGGCTTGCCTTTAAAACCGTTACTAATCCTGCATCATTGATATTGATAAAATATATCTTCTATCTGTATTGTTTCATTTTTGAACAAGATTTTCAGGATTTAATATGATCATTTTGCATAATTGAAAACGCTAACGGAAACCGTACACGTTTTGCCTTCAATATAGGTTTCACGGAATGATAAAAAAACGCAGTTATTCGCTTACTCAGTCTACACAATAGGCTATATCGTCGATACTGGCTGTTAACAATAAACTGCATTTTTCACGTGTTTTTTTTTCAAGTAGTCAATTCATAGGGTTATTGTTACGAGTATTCCAATTTTAAACGATATTTAGGAATAAAAGTTCGATCTTTAATGGAACCTTTGTACTCCGAAATTCGAAATTCGTTTCGTGCCGTTCCGCTCACACTAATAGCCATTAATAAGTAAGTAAGTAAGTAAGTAAGTAAATGCTTTATTGTACAAATATAGAGAAGTAGAGACAAATCACAAAAAAAGACCTTAAATATATGCACAAAGGCGAACTTATCCCTATAAGGGATCTCTACCAGTTAACCTTTGAGTAAATGAGAGGAGCATTAAGCGAGAGACCGACAAAGAGTGAGTTTAAAATATCCATATAGTCACAATAGAGCCACAATAGAGCGTACATCTCAAAATACAACAAACAATTCATAAATAAACTACTAAATATCATTAAACACGTGCATACATACACACTATATACCTACAATATGAGTACACACATACAATATTTAAGGAGAAGGTGCGAGCCACATCTTCTTCAAGCTCTCCCTGAATGACGCCACAGAGGTAGATTGCCTGATGGAGGTCGGTAACCGATTCCACAGCTTAGCAGAGTGAACTGTGAAGAATTTAGAGTAAGTTTTGGAGGATGAAAAAGGACAGGCTAAAAGGAGATTAGTATCAGATCGTAGCCGATGCTGGCTACCGGCAGCTAAGTAGCTAAATCGCTCGAAAATATACATAGGAGCAGAAGGATTGAAAAGAATGTTGAAGAGCAATGACAGAATGTGGATGTTCCTACGATCTCTGATAGGCAACCACTCAAGCTGCGTGCGGAAGTGAGACACGTGGTCGTACTTCCGGAGTCCAAAAATGTAACGAATACATACATACATAAGGGAGTGAGAAGGGTGATATTTTATTAAAATTTCGAATTTTGGAATTCGAAGTAGCCTTCCAAGACTCAGCATTAAGGAGGCAATAGGAAGGTAGCGTTTGCCAAGCAAACTCGGTTCTCGCCATAAATCAAGATATGAAGTGAATACCGATGAAATTTTCAATAGATGCTGGCTTCATGAAATCTAAGTAAAAATCAGTTTTAAAAAAGTATTTCCGCGCAAGTCTTAGGAGGATTATTTTCAAGTAAAAGTTGGCGAACTATGGAGACAAAAGTTTCGATGTTCTTTTAAAAACGGAGTAGATTACGCTGCTATAACACTTTGAACCGATTTGAATTTAGAATCTGTTTTTATTAATCGATTAAAAACTTGGCTTGGTTACCAAGTCGGTTGAGTAATTCATATTTTTAGGGTGAAACGAAACGGAATCCTTTTAGGATCCCCTGTTTAAGAGCCTGTCTGTCACAGCTAATTGGGCCCATAAAATGTGCGTAATTCAAATAACAAAATCCACTTTAGAAAAAACTAATATTGTTTGTGGGTTTTTTTATTTTATGAATAAGTGAGCAGGTATTTAAATATTCAACCCATAACCCTTCAATTGTGTTGTTAAGCAAGTAGCGTTGAAAACTAAAGTAATTTTACGTTTAGTACTAATTAGTTTAGTTCCCGGGTCGACCGCCGCTAATAATGAATGTTAGCTCAAACTTTTGGCTAGGCTGGCCTCGGCTAAGGACACGCCTTGGATGGTGCGAGCAGTAAGGATAAAATGTAAAAAAACACTTGTGTGATAAGCAGCTAGTCATGTAAATAAAGTTTGCAGTAATGTGTTTTTACAAAGCATCAACCGTTTTCGAGTTATAGTCTTTACAACACTTAAAACTTTGTAAATCATGATTATCAACATAATTGCACATCACATCACACATAAAACTAAACGTGGCTTTTAGGTCTTTGTTACCTTAGGCTCTGTCTACGCGGTTAGGGATAAAGACTGCATGAATATCACAAAGAAAATATTTTAGTTTTAAGTCTTCGCTTGATATGTTGTATCTTCATAAACTTAATTATGTGTGTGTATGTTTGCCAAATAAAAGTTTTATTTATATAATTATCTATCATGTCATTTCACACAGAGAAACCAGAATACATCACCATGTTCTAACAATATACTATCAATCACTAAAACTAAGTCGCTTTCCGCTGTCTGTCCCTATGTATGCTTAGATCTTTAAAATTGCGCAACGGATTTTGATACGGTTTTTTTTAATAGATAGAGAGAGTGATTCAAGAGGAAGGTTTATATGTATAAATCTACGCAGATGACGTTGCGGGCAGAAGTTAGTGTTATATAAAATACCAAGCGTTTTCACAAGCTATGCGGGCCGCTACCCGCTGCAAACCGACCGCAGCTTTACCATAGGTGGTCGTACGTTAGCAACTGGCTTGCTAATCTAGAATGCAAGCAAGAACTATTTGTGCAGTTAAACGGATAGTTTCGGCCCGGTCTTAGTTAGTGGACGTCGGTTAACCCCCGCGTGCTTATAACTAAAGTTCGTTTAGCGCGGACGTCGCTAACAAGTGCAATGTTCACACAAAGTGAAAATTTGGTAAACCTGCGAAGTGGGATACTTACAGGTAATACAAAGTCTCTCACTGTTAATAATACCGGAATATTTTAGCAGGTTTGAGTTCCCCCGTGCTGGTGGGAGTAATGAAAAATGTAGAATGTACCAGTTGCTTCTCTTCCCGGCCAGATGGTAAAGGCCCATCGAGGGAAAGGGCGAAAATCTTCCATCTATACGCCCTTAATCATGGTAAACATGGCCTTTAGGTCTTGTTACCTTAGACTCTGTCTACAAAGTCATGATTTGTGTGTGCGTGTGTGTGTGATCACTTATAGGAATGAGTTCACCTTTGGGCACATAAATCTTATCTTTCTTGTCAATTGTGTTTGTTTCCTTACTTTTGTACTTACATTTGTTAAGGTCCATTTTTATACACTTGGTAGACGACGTGCCCATCTATTTCCTTCTCTAAATCTGTCATATTACTGACGAAGTATACAGATACCTACTTCAACACAATGACATTTAACGGTCAGTCTATGTTAATTACTGAGTGAGTCCGGCATGTCCTCAGTCCTGCAATATTTCTGAAACGGCACTTCGGGGAACAATGGAGCCATAAACGGGTTTCATAATAAATTTGATTGTCCAAACCACTAGCAGTCTACATCCACTCAATAGAGTTAATTCTGCACTAACATTGTCTTAGGCAAAATAGACTTTAGCCTAGTTGACAGAAGGTGGAATTGGATGCTTTTGAGTTCTGTAACTAATGTTTGAGTTGGTTAATCAGATACACTGCTTTCGTATTTGATTTGATTCAGTTTCGGATTAGCTATTTTCCTTTGCCTTCTGTTTGTTCCACAACAACATTTGAATGAGTAGTTTGTTTATATTTTAACAACCTTGGTAGTCCCGCGGTTAAACCGATGGCCTCTCAAGCAGAGTTCTAATATGGGCTCACATCTCAGTTTTTAAGAATTTATGTGCGTTCTGAGTAGAGGCCTGGACCCAACAGGACGTTAAGTTGAAGCTTTCATTTAAAAACCACGCCGTCGGAAACTAGGCTTTGGAATAGCTCTGTTGATGCACACACACACACAAACCATAGTAGGTACCTACTGGCACGCGTTCTTACTTCAGTCGCAACGAGACACGTTAAATGCTTCTTTAGTCTAAGTTTAGTTTTTTCGGATTTTTCTGTGTGTTCTAATTTTCACAGACATTTAGAAATTAAATTTCTAACGGTAAAACTGTAAAAGTAAACATAAAAATCAAGAAATAAAAATTTCTTGGTTCATTTGATAGTACCTATCATTTGAAAAACAGCGCCTTCTCTCGTCCCTGGTGAGCAGTAGATGTTCCACGGGAGTTTGTAATTGTGTCGTACAGACACATCATTCAAACAGATGACGCTTAGCGACAAAAAATTCGCATAGTAACAAAGGTCACGTGACGGTTGGTAACAGGTAGAAAAATTCGGAGACTACCCACCTGCTATGGGTGGTGTAGGGGTATAGCACGCGTCACGGAATGACGAGGATCCGGGTTCGATTCCCGGCCATAGCTTTACTTTTCGGATTTTTCTGTGTGTTCTAATTTTCACAGACATTTAGAAATTGCTTCTTTAGTCTGTTTATTGAGTTTCCTGAGCGCTGTCTCACGAAAGCGGAAACAACTAGTATTAAAATAAATCATGTATTCCGCCAGTCTCGAGACATCGTTAATTCAACACTGCCGAAGCATTAAGTCCGCCGTATTTACCAAACATCGACATTATAGCAACGGCAGCAAAGTCACATTTTGGAAGCATGGTGACGTGACTAACTAATATTTGTAGAAGGACGTGTCGTGTCCGGAGTTCACGTTAATTACTAGAGTCCCCAAGGCACACAGCGGACAGTTATACCAACAATAAATAAACACCAAAGCCACATTTATCGACAGCAGAACAACCTTCAACGACTTTAATTGTGTACACATGGAACATTGTCATAGTCAGAATTGCTTGTTAGTTACAAACACTAGGGATTGGCGATGTTAACATGACATACAAACATAAATCACGTCTTTACTCTTTACGGGGCAGACAGATAAGAAGACAACAAGGCCCAAATGCCACGCATGATTGTAGGAGTATAGGTAGAAAGGGGAATCAAAATAACATAATTTTCGCCCAAGCTCTCGATAGTCTATCATCTGCGCGGGAAGAGAAGCAACAGGTATATTCTATGTTTTTAATTGCTCCACGCATGAAAAGATTAACATGCCAGCGTTTACAATAGTCTTTGAGGAGGAACAAGAAATTACGAGGACAGAAGAAAACATAACTTCGCAGTATGGTAGACGATCTTAATTAGAAAATATTGCAAACTGTGTGGCTATTGCTAACAAAATTGCTACTAGACTAGACTAGATACAGCAACCGGAATACACTAATCCACAGTATCGACGTTAATACACATACATAAATCACGTCTTTATCCATTACGAGAGCGTAAGGCGACACGACTTCATAATTACGAAAGAAAAAAGAATCTCGTTTACAAACAACTTTAATCTCTAAATAATTTTTATCCAAATGCTTTTACGCTAAGTTAAGACTAGTGTAGGTACTCCCAGTCTGGGAGTAAAGAAAAAACAAATAATGTACCAGTTGCTTCTCTTCCCGGGCAGATGGGAAAAGCCCATCGAGGGAATGGACAAACATCATAGGAATCATTTTATAGGCGATACGGCTAGCAACCCATTACTATTTTGATTCCTTTTTCCATCTTTACCTAGCCCCACAATCTTGCTAAACTTGGCCTGTAGGTCTCGTCACTTCAGGCTCTGTCTACCCCGTAAGGTATAAAGACGTGACTTGTGTATTGTATAATCACCTAGCAATAACCCCTGAAAAGGCCGCAACATATTTCTATCATAAACAAACTAATGAAACTAAATTAGCCGGTCTAATCCTAACATCAACAGGTTTAAGCTACGGCTTAGCGGCCTGACCGGGCTAACACCCATGCCCTGTCCAAATAAATTCTATATGAAAATCGGATTAACTGTTGCCTGTACGTGACCAAATTTCCAATCAATTTTGTGATTTACACCTGCATCTAGAACCGCTTATAACCGGTTATAACCGGTTATAAGCGGTTATAAGCGGGTTGCGAAGGTAAAGGTGAGATAGTCTTGTGAATGTTGAAATACATCATTGAACAGAAGGCAGAGGATTATGTACGTACTGTGGCTTCGTTATAGCAGAATTAACTTATCGCTGTCCCGCTGGATCCATGCAATTTTCTGGGATAAAACACTCAGACACCGACGTCCAACTTAGAACACCCTTCTTTTTGCGATGATGGTTAAAAATATGCTATAGGTCGGTATTAATGTAAGTAGCCGCTAGCCACTTACAGCATTAGCTACTAAACTCGTCTAAACACAGCATTACACTACAATAACGTAATACACTCGAACTCAACGAAATATCTCATTACACAACGAAATTAACAAGCATGGCTTCGTAATATCACCCTGTATCCGTTAATAATCTGCTCCCCCGTATAACCAGAAGTGGGGATCATATGACACTTTAAGCGGGTTTAATCTTGAATCTTTCAACCAGGCTTTCACCAAAGCGACAATAGTCGCTGACAAGTGACAACTCTGTTAACATTACAAACTTGTCAAAAATCATTTGGCTTCATATGGGGTTTTATTTTTAGTTACAAAACAAGTACAATATATAATACACGCAGATACTAAAACTACTACTAATTGTAAAACAAATGGTCATAAAAATATAAATAAAAAAGTTGCACTAAATCACTGGGCCTTTTGACTGGCAGCATTGCCGCGTTGTTTGGCAATGTTTACCCTTTGTGCTAAAAAAACCCACGAAGCTTCATATTGACTACGCATCGCGTTTCGAATTGTCACTTGTCACCGACTATTGTCAAGGTGGCGAAATACGGGACAGGTAATATCAGGATGCAATTTAAACTACACTGACGAGGAAAAATGTTACGGGTCCATTTCTTGTGTATCCATAAAAGGATATAAATCACCAATATAAATCACCACACAGGGCTTAAACGCCAAAATCCGAATTTCTAAGTTCGTCTAGTGCCATTCCGCTCACACTTTAATTATTTATTTGAAAGTGAGAGGGACGGACGATAAGAACTTCGAAAATAGAATTCCGGAGTGGCCAACTCAAACCATCGAGCATTAGGCATACGCTAAGAAAAAAATTGGCGACAGGGCCGGATTAAGGCGGTTTTTGGAGCTTCGCTATATTTTTTATTTTTAGTGGACAGTCGCGGGCAATGACTAGTTTTACTCAGTATTGAAAGTGACCACTTATTTTTGCTAGTATATGTTATCAATGTTATGGGAAAACGAGCAGGCTCGCTTTCTATCTATCTTTTTCTCTCTACTTTTCTCACCCAACTTTGAAACTATCAGTCTCAATTAATGTTCGATCATTATTTCATACCGACTATAATGCGCTAACCCCCGACCACACACAAATACCCAACCCACCCAGGCACGGATCACAAAACCCATGTTACCTCGTTCACACCATTAAAGTGTGAAAGAGACAAAAAATCAAGGTCGACCTTATGTAATGGGGTACTGATTTATAGTAAGATTCGCGCAAGACGCGTGAATAGTCTTTGTGCTTAACCCTTCCGATTGGAAGTGAATAGACCCAAGGGGCCTAATGGTCCCTTAATTGACTGTGATTTGTTGTCTCTATTGACCCCGTATTAATTTTATAAGAGTTAACTATCTTGAGCGTGGGGGTTATTGTGTAGTTAATCCTTGTAGACTGTAGAAACTAATAAAAATAAAACAATTTAAATTACACTGAAAAATCAACACGCAGCGCTGACAAGAGCAATGACACGACTACTTTCTTTTGTTTTTATTTCTTTCAATTTTTTTTGCAATTACATTTATTTGCGGCCAGGGCCAAAATAGGATAACTTTATAAAAAAGTTTTAACACGTAGTTGCCTAAATAGGCGCTTCGCCTACAATGCTGTTAACATTATAAATTTTAGCGATATAATAATAGTGTTTCTGTATGTGCCACGGATTTGAAGTAATTTGGCTCTGAGTTTGCAACCTCTGTGCATTAATAAATAAGACACTTTTTATCCCGGAAAATGGCATCGTTCCCGCGGGATAGCTATTAACAAATTCTTCGCAGACGAAGTCGCTAGCAACATCTAGGTCAAAATTTATTAATATACAAACTATTAAGAACTAAATAACAATAAAGAACACTAAAACTAGGAAAGTTGATTTAAAGTAAATATGTTAAAAATGATTAAAAATTAACTTAAAAAATCCCCCCCTGTTTCGTGCCTGGTTCAAAGATCCATTATGCTGGCCGCGTTGCCTCTTTGAACTGCAATGGCAACCCTTTGAACCAGCCAGAAACCAGAGCGGGGATATACATTGGAACATCAAGGTTGATTGTAGTTTTCGTGACTATGCTAAACATACACATACTAAATCTCAAGCCAATCGGATCAATTTTACGTAAAGGATTTGACTCAAACAAACAAACTGTGCAATGAACCAGCCAATGTTTTCCCGGGGACCACCTATACCGTAAACCGGACTTGAGAAAATCACATGTTTTTTTCGTGTTTACCTGCTTCCAATCGATGTCTTCATCGCCTTTGCCACATGACAAACCTTCACCGCATATAGACAATATCGATTTTATAGCAATTTTAAAACGATCAAAGCAGCCCCAAAATTATCAAAGTCACCCCGTTTAAGGGACTTAGTGGGGTTTGGATGGGGTTCTGTAAAAAAGGAGTGTTAAGATTTCCTAGGACTTGTAAGCGTCCATAGACTGCGGTAGCCGCTTACCATTACGCGGACCGTACGCTTGTTTGCCACCGACGTGGTATAAAAAAAACGAACATTGCTAGAACGCTTACGAGTAAAGACAGACGTTGAATAATTGCATCTGGTCGAGATTCGCTTTTCAAATTAGCATCCGTACGTTCCATTCCAAAACAAATGCTGACGTTGATAAGCGCCCGACAAATCGGGAAGCCGCGCGAAAATACAACCACTAATTTATATGTCAAATAAATTAGAGAGATAGTGCGCTTTGTGCATAGCTGGGCCCACGCGCTGTTATTACGTGGGAAACTGGCTCCAAATGGAGTCAGGAGCGCACATGATTAATTGCCAATCGCTTTTGATGCTGGTTTTGGCACGGTTACAAATTGACGCTCTTCTGTTTCTATTTATCACAAATTAACATACATTTTAGTCTGAACCAGCTAATAGATAGGTATTCATCACGAGAAGCTCGGCTTATCGTCGTTTGCAGAATTTAGGTGATATTTAAAATTGGATTCGTTTCCCGCTCAGAACTGATATTTTTTATGAAAGTAAAGAATGCTTAAATGTATTCATCTACAATCTATAGGTATGTTTATCTATTATAACCCCATAACCCATAGCTTTGCTTATTTTGGAACTCGGGAAATTTGTCTTTATTTTTCGGTTATTTTAGCTTCCCTGAGCTAATCTTTAGCCGTGTAACAAAGTCATAACATAATTTTGTTTTAACAACAGGCTAGCATTTTATGAATGTGGGGATTCGTCTTCCCTAGATCATCCCATTTCATCATTTTAATATTGCTGCGTGGTTACCATTAGTAATAATTTCTCTTCATAATGTCACATTCAAAAACAAAACCCAACAGAAAAAAGGAATACCTTCTAAGCGTGACTAATGCCACCCTTTTCAAACGCGAGCGCTGTTCAAACGAGTATCAAGTTCCTCACAAAATAATACTGGCCGTTTAGAATTTATTTTTCTTAGAATCCATCTTAGAGGAAGAAGACGCTCAAATTCTATTTTAAAACCTGCCATATTTTTATATAACCACTAAAATTGGCGTACGCTTAGCAACAGTCTTTTCACACCTGGCGTTCGCTTTGAATCAAAATGCACTTTGCTCCAGTCAATTTAAAGTCTTCTTCGGAACCCACTTTGACTGAAAAATCTTTGCATTATGTCATTCGTGCAATATTAAACGTTATTTTGATACTAGTAGAGTTAAAAACGAAGAGCGTTCGCGGTAAACGGTCCTTGCTGTCAATGAAAATGGAATTTCTGTGTCGGGATTGCATTGTCAATCGGGGGAATTGTGTGGTTTATTTGAAAGACGTGTTTTCTATAAACAATAAACAAACCCTTTACAATATGATGTGTATGAAAGAGAGCGCAGATACGTGGGGTTGTTACACGAAACGTCAAGGCTTTTCGACAAGACATTATCAGGGTATGCATGAATGAACGCATAAATTTGCACAAAAAATTTAAATGAAAGAATAGTACCTACTGGCGGTTGAAGTTATGAGTTTATTGATACTTACTGAACTCCCATGGAAGTTTACGAAATTTCTTTTGCTTTGATTTTTTGCGTGTACATGATTATAATATTTCAATTTTATTGTGAACTTTTTAATTGATTGTTTACAAGACCGTCAAAATGGACTGGGATGGGCTATACATTCAAATTGTCACCAAATCCAAGCGTTAAAAAACCTTGAGTGGCGTACTGGTGTATAAGGAAAAGGGTTTATGAAAGAGTCTGGTCGTACGTAGTACACATATATCGTGTCTAAATCATCAATCAATCCTACGCAGTGCGTTTTTATATGGCGACATTGTTAGCACGCATTGTTGGCGTTAATGCTGGCCGGAGGCTTGACAGCTTGAAATATCGTCGCCAGCGCTTACAATACCGGCCTGGCCTTACGTCCACATTCCAAATTCGAAATTCTCAAACCGTCCTTCTCACACTAATTCTGAACGCTATTAGCGTGAGCGGTCCGGCTAGATTCGGAATTCAAATTTGGGAGCATAACGTCTGGCCACGACTACGTTTTTGTTTACAGAGTTACTTTGACAGATTTTAGCCTATTTCTATCGGCCGGATTGACTTGTTTGGTATGTCTTAGGATAGATTCTCGACAGTTCATGTAGTTTTAGTTTATTGGCCAATAACTTATGGCTGTTTGGCATAAGAGTCTATTCAATTAAAAAAACAATATTAAAAAACTAAATTGTGAAGACTACGTCCCTAGGAATACGAGCGTTCTGACTATTTAAAAGTAACGGATCAAATCATACAGCCAGGTATTCTGCCAGACGAAGCCCCAGCTGCGGGCACACTTAAAAAACGTCGTTAAACACCAAAAGCAGTCTATAAATAACCCTAAATCTTCCATAAAGATATCCTAACAAGAATTATAATCCTTCCTGAATCCCCGAATCTTTTTACAGCTAAAATATAAAGGCAGGGTTCAGTAGGTATTTGAGAAATGAACCGGGTACATCTACTATTTATTGGGGCATACTTCAAGTAAATGGGGCTCTTAGTGGGCGCGGTGCGGAACCGTTTGAATTGTTTATTTTTTTTATTTGTTTAGCCGGGCTGGGACGGTTTTGTTTTTTAGAACGTTTATGCGGTGCAGGTGAGTGTTTTTAATGTTGGTAACACTAAAAGTACTAACCTAACAGAACACGCTTGTTTGTACTGTTACAGACTTGTTGTTAGTTAATTACTTTTAATTTTTATCTTCAAATTATTTATACTTTTAAATGGTTTCACTTGTAGGTATTACTGGTTCGGTTTCTTTCTATCTTAAGAGAAATAGAAAGTGTTCTTTACAAAATAATTAATTAAAAAGTCGTACATAATATAGATAGACAACGGAATGATGAGGATCCGGGTTCGATTCCCAGCCATAGCTTTACCATGCTTTACTTTAACCTGCTATGGGTGGTGTGGCGGTATAGCACGCATCGCTGAGTGATGAGGATCTGGGTTCGAATCTCAGCCATAGCTCTACTTTTTGGATTGTTCTGTGTTCTAATTTTAAGTGTCGTTTAGAAATATAATATAGATAGGATTGAAAACGTCATGGCGTACAATTATATCAAATTTACAATGCGGTTTGTTTAATTCATGTAATTATAGGCAAATACAAAAAATATTAATATACAACGGAGGGAATGGGCGGAAATCATAGGAAACCTGTTATAGGCGATACGGCTAGCAACTACCTAACTAATCACTATTTTAATTCCATTTTTTTTTAATTTATACGTCTACAATCTTGCTAAACGTGGTCTAGGTTTTACCACCTTAGGCTCTGTCTACCCCGTAAGGGATACAAACGTTATTTGTGTATGTATATATACCCTCAAAAACTAAGAATACAATTTCACCCAGATAAAATACTTCAGAAAGTAGTCAGCTTATCACCCCACCCCCCCACCCCCCAGTGTAGTCGTTACATTTCGCTCACAAAAATACCTTTCCCTTCGTCCCAATATCACAAATCATTATTACTTATTACTTACAATAATAGCATTGCCGTAAGAAACAGTGAATAGAGAAACAAAAGCGAACTCGACAATTAATATTAGTCCGGAAAAACAATAAAAAAGTCGTATATCTTTCATACAATTTGAATTATGTGATTCTGAGTTCATAAAAGAGCGAAAACAGTAATGCGACCGCCGCGCTGTGTCGCGGTGTGATTGGCTAACATTGTGTTGTGCCCTAGTTGGGAATTAATGGGCATTGTTTTCACTTGTGTAGGACGTGCTTAATTTTTGTTTGTGTGAACAAACATATGTTGCACGAGCTCTCTACTGTACAAACAGTAAAATAATAACTGTAAAATTGTTTCAGATTCAGCAGGTGGTAGGGCTAGTTGGATTCAATAATCCTGATATCTATCATAGCAATGTTTGATTAAAATTTACCTTGTTACTTCGTTATCATATATTTATAGATTATCATTATCACCAGTTTCCAGCCAATAATACGAAGAAGGTTTAATTAATTAATAAGTTAACATTTCAATTAAACGTAGGATGACCGAGTGTTTTGAAAAATTATTAATTTTAACAAAATTTAATTTGGTAAAATTAAATCGACAGATTCACAAAAACTTAGGGTTTAGACTTAGAAGTACTCCGTATACGTTAACCATAATTAAGAAATCCAGAAAAAATATATACAGAGGTGTTTAGTACCCACCCAGCCAGCTGAAGTTAATACCTATCCCAGATCAATTTTTAAAGACACAATTTACTGTTTTTTACTTTATCCAAGTGTCAAAGTCATTATCACTACTTACTCTCGGGACCAAAACACAATACATTGCTTAAATTATCTCAATGTTTTAATTACAAAGTAATTGCGGGCTGCTGTTGAATCAGCGCCGTGGTTTTACGAATGTTGTGGTTTGCCACACCATTGCTGAGCTGTCACCCCTTTGGGTTATCCCAATTTTTTTGTGGAACTGCATCTACCGCATTCCATGTGCCGGACAAACCTTTCTTTCAAATTTTAAAACAACGCTTACGATTCGGTACGGTACTCAAATTTAGGTTACTTTGACTAGGTACTATCAAATGAATCAATAAATTTTTATGTTTACTTTTACGGTTTTACCGTTAGAAATTTAATTTCTAAATAACGAATGACGGAATGACGAGGATCCGGGTTCGATTCCCGGCCATAGCATTACTTTTCGGATTTTTCTATGTGTTCTAATTTTCACAGACATTTAGAAATTTTATTTTGACTAGACTAGAACGGCCTTTCTAGATCTCTTCACAATATAGATTTGAACAATTCACCCGTGTAAACATCATTGTTAATTTGAAAGGACCCCGCATGTTTGAATTGTCTCTTTCAGTTATTCACATCCCATTTTTGTAATAGAAAAATGATAAAACAAAACAATTGATATCTACTCAGACATTACCTTTTATTCGCTTCTAAAATATTTTGAGCAACTAAAATGTAAATTAGTTTATTCTCAGTATCAGAATTAGGTAGGCGCGTATATTGTTTCACCCCAAATTTATTTGCAAAGTTGGCCCTACGGGTCGTGCCTTAAATTACACCCTGCGTTAGGCTTAAATTATTATCAAAGGTGTATTGTGAAATACTGTTCAAGCGTCATACGAAACGCGATACAACCATATCGCTTTCACGGCGGGAATTTACTTACAGTTTTAGAGAATTCAGTTATATTGAATTGCTTATTGCGCGATTAGCGATTGACCTGTGAATAACGCTCTAATAAACTATTTCGCTAGTGTATTTCTTTGACAAAAAGTACATTCGTTAATTAGTGACACTAGTCAAAAGTTAACATAATAGAAAAATAAGTAAAGCAAATGTAGAAGGAGGGCGGCGCAAGGAGTCTGTAAGACTATTTTTATGGAACACTAGCGTCCCGACCCGGCTTCGCACAGGTCACTAAAGTGTATAAACCTTCTTTGAATCATTCTTTCTATTGATGACAACCGAATTAAAATCCGTTATACCTATGTTTAAAAAATGAAGTGTTCATACATTCAAACGGTGTGCACTGATTTGTTTTGTATCGCGTAAAAAAATCTCTTATTTTATTGCAAGCATTTTCCGAGTTTTAAAATTTACTAGCGTGGCAACTAGATTTCAATCAATGCAATTGGTCGATTCTTCACGCCACTGGCCCTTAATAGAAGTCCGCCCTAAACCGGGTTAAGCAGGCTTTGCATACGTTACGTACCAAAACAACTGCATAAATCACCCATATTTATACCTGTGGAGGTAGGCTCGGAGCCTCTCATTTCCTCAATATATCTTCGAATTCGATTGAATTAATGCATATGCCTGAGGACACCCGTATATCCGTTACCAGCATGATTCGCCTCGAGCTAGCTTTCACGAACATTAAGCACTTTAGTGATGTTACAGTAACTTATTTGCCTATTTCAAGTTAACAACTCAAGGTAGCTTAAAATGAGTGATTCGTTTTCACACCTCAGTACTAAATGCGAAAATTACAACACTTTCTTTCACTAATTCCTTGGACTAAACTGGTTAGAATTTGGTACACAAATAGTTCATAACCACGCCTGCACAAACGTAGCTGTCTCTTATGGTCGCGAATAACTGGTCGATACACACATCCTTTTGAAAAGTCGTAAGAAACGTTTCAGAAAAGTTTTATCAGCCAGGTTATGGCAGAATCCAGATTATTTTTAAACGCCTGAATATCTTCCAGTGAATTAACCATATTTACGGCCGTCCCGGTGTTTACGAGACGAGCAGCAGCGGAGCGAGCCAGATAAAATTTAACAACTAAACTTCGAAGACTGCTGGCATGACACGGCAGTTCTCGGATATCAGTCGGTACTTCTTTATTCTATTAGGCAGGTTAGAAAGGGACGGACGTATGGAGATATATGCAGGCTAGTTTCGAGTATAATAAGTTTTGTTAGCCGCGGGTTTTGACGGGCATGACATTGAATTTTTTGCTCAAAGCTTCTTACGTGTCTATTTTGTGTAAGAGGGGCGTACAAGTCTATTTTTGAACGACTTCAAAGGTGGAGGCTCTAAATTTGTGGGGATTTTTCTTATGTTAGTGGTGCATACGTTTTCTTAACTGTTGCAAACAACAATTTAATCAAAAACTAACAACTCAAGTGCAAAAAGGATATTTCCAGCGGAACCGTGGTAGTACAACAATTATAATAAAAAAGGAAAGATTTCATTATATGTTTGCCTTAAATAGGCTCTGCAACACTGGACTGATATGAAAAATTCTTTCAACTTTAGAACTAGAACATAAATTAAATTTAATTATGTGCGGAAAACAACCAATAACACACACACACATAAATCATGTCTTTATCCCTTACGCAGTAGACAGAGCTTAAGGTAACAAGACCTAAAGGCCACGTTTAGCATGATTGTGGGCGTATAGGTGTAGTTATAATAACTATTGTCCATACTATATAATTATTGTCTAATAATCTTCGACCGATTTCTCCAAAAACTTATCAATCTGATACCTAGTGTCACCATAAAAGCAATCATTCACCCGTGCCGATGACCGCACATAAACCAGGCCTGCAATCGGCAAGATAAAATACCTCATAAAACCAGAAACAAATTCTTCGCGGGAATCTATAGACACCATGTGCTTTTACGGGCACGATGTACCAACTTTTGGGTGCTCTAATAGGTAATAAAAGAGATTTATTAAATAGTTTCTTTAAAGGTATCGTAGAAACAATGATGCAAGCTGCAAAAGCTAGTATTTAATGAAAAGCACTATCAAATGAATCAAGAAATTTTTATTTCTTGATTTTTATGTTTTACTTTTACGGTTTTGCCGTTAGAAATTTAATGAAAACACCACCACTGGTTACAGCATGCACTGTGCTTGTGCAAAAAATATGACCACATAATGGGCAAGATAGGCCTTACGTATCGAGGCGCCATTACGGCCTACTCGCCCATTTTTGGGCCATCGCAGCCCATTCGGGCCGCAAGTAATTGCCCTTCGCTATCTAACTTGTTTTTCTTTTTTAAAAGATTTACGGTGCGAGATAGTGCGAGGGATAGTGGGGTGGCACGGAATCAAATAAATTGTTCCCGGTGTAAACATGTAGTGCTGTGTTGTGTGTTACGAGTATGTGTAGCTCGCTGCGGTTCACACATACATATACATAAGTCACGTCTTTATCCTTAGGTGTAGACAGAGCCTAAGGTAACAAGACCTAAAGGCCACGTTTAGCATGATTGTGACCGTGTGAGAAGGACAGTCAAAATAGTGATGGGTTGCTAGCCGCACCGCCTATAACACGATTCCTAAGATTAAGAGATTAACAGTGGAAAATTATGTATAGGATACAGTTTAGTGCGGTGCAGAGATTGAAGTATTTTATTGGGTTTATAATCTTTATCTGTGGTAAACAAAAAGTATATATTATATTTATTGTAGAAAACGAAAATTACATTAAAACTGTACATTAAAAATTAAAAAAATCGTGGCAAATTGTTTGCCCAAAATAGCTGCCAGCCCGCTAGTCACTAGAAGCATCTATCAGGCGCGTAGATATTTCCCTGGAGATATCTCGCGCGCCTGGGCCCCACGGGCCCAAGGTCTCAACGCCAAACGGCGCAAAAATGTAGCCCGCCAAGAGCTGCCATATTTGCGACGTTTGAGTTGCTCTGCATTTGCTGCTGCCACGCCGGCATTACTGCACGTTGCTGGGACATGTGATGCAGGACAGAAAGTTTGAAATTTATGTTCAACTAGCGACCCGCCCCAGCTTCGCACGGTATATTGTGCATGTACTATACATATAAACCTTCCTCTTGAATCACTCTATCTATTAAAAAAAACCGTATCTAAATCCGTTGTGTAGTTTTGAAGATATAAGCATACATCGGGACATGAGGACAGAAAAAGTGACTTTGTTTTATAATATGTAGTGAAGTGATGATGATGATAGTGATAGTGATAGTTGTTGCAAATGTTATTCAACCCATCCAGCCGTTTTAGCGTGAAGAAGTAAACAACACATGACTTACCTACTTACATTTATAATCACAGTGAAGGTCAATAACACATCTAGGAATTTGAATAACAGATGTCAGGCCACGAGTATGGAAAATAGAACATGTTTCGCGTAGAGAAGGAACTAACATAAATAAACACATTTTCAAATTGGAGTCACAACACGTAACAGCAAAATATATCCGCGTTTGAACTCACTTAATCATAATAGACGAAGAATTACGTAACAGCTCTTCTACATACGCATACATACTAAGCCTAAAGTAAAAAGAGCCTAAAGTAACAAGGCCTCTAGGCCACGTTTAGCATGATTGTGGGTGTATAGGTGGAAAGGGGAATCAAAATAGAGATGGGTTGCTAGCCACATAGCCTATAACATGTTTTGGCCATTCCCTCGTTGGGCTTTATCATCTGCGCGGGAAGAGAAGGAACTGGTACATTCTATGTTTTTTCTTTGCTCCCAAACCAGCATGGAATTCTTCTACATTTAAAATAAAAGTGTCAAAACAAATAAGGTACATAATTCTCTGACCTTGCCTCAAATTGGACATTAACATTATTTTGTAGCTGAAACAGCGAATAGTTTCGGTCAGTGTCGACACAAGCGGCAACGCCGTTAACACCAGCAGTATGATAATTTATCCAGATAAGTCGTATTCGGAAACATGGCAACTATAACCCTAATCCGAACAACTGACCGCAGTTAGTTGCGAAACTAATTTGCATTAGCTACGGGGCTATGGGCGTGGATAGTAACAATATTGTAAAAAAAATAAAAACAGGGTGTGCATATAGCAAAGACAAAGTATAGGCAAAGACTAGTCTTTGTAGCTTTGCGAAGCATGGTTCCACTTGTGTGTCTGTGCACATGAAAAGGCGTTATATGAATCGACCTCACTTCACCATTCTTAGAAACGTCAGATTTATTATCCCTGCTCAGCCAAAATAAACAAAGTCTACAAAGGTGCAAATAAGTTTGCATCTCTTCTAAAAATATAAAAACAACTTCATTTTGTAGGTAGATCGCAAAAGGCTCTTACTTTTTTCCATCATTGACGCCCGGGCCTAGTGGTTAGTGACCCTGACTAGAGCTAGAGGTCCCGGGTTCGAATCCCGTTAGGGGCAGGCATGCGTATGGTGAATACGAATGTTTGTGCCCGAGTCATGGATGTTGTATGTATTTATCTACATTATATAAGTATGTTTATCCGTTACCAAGCCATAGTACAAGCTTTGTTTAGTTTGGGGCTGGGTCAATTGGTGTAATTTGTTCCAAGATATTTATTATTTTATTTATATCATCTAAATAAAAAAAAATACAGGTAAAAGAACCAAACAAATGAAATGAAATACAGTTTTTTTTTTTTTTTTTTTTTTTTTTTTTATATGAATAGGAAGGCAAACGAGCAAGTGGGTCACCTGATGGTAAGTGACCACCACTGCCCATAGACACCCGCAACCCCGGAGGGATTGGAGATGCGTTGCCAACCTAGAGGACTAAGATGAAATGCCTCTTGTGCCCGTAATTTCCCCGGCTGTCTTACTCTCCACACCGGAACACAGCAGTGCAAGCACTGCTACTTAGCGGCAGGATTAGTGAGTAAGACGGTGGTAGCGATCCGGACGGACCTTGCACAAGGCCCTACCACCCGCGAATCACCCGCGTACACCGTATCTATCCTGCTTACCGAATAACTTTGACAGCAAAGTAAGCAATAAGATACGGCGCGAGCGTGCGTGGTGGTTACCTGATTATACTGTCGTGTGTGCATAGTGTCTCAAAATTAGACACTATCGCAAAAATCTAGAGTTCAATAGCCTTCTTAATGCGACAGCGAAATCACGAGCATACACAGACAGTCTTTAAACCAGCTCAATACAAATCATATGCGCCAGTGTATCTTAGTAGACAAACTGCACAGAATTCGCCAAGACATTTGAGATCCCGCTGTTTGTTTTGCTAAGTGAAAGGAGCGTGCTATGCCGAGCGATCTGATGCGATTCAGCTGGATTATACTGAATGGAGTTTCACGACGAAATTAATGGACTCTCGGCATTAGTCCAGGAATTTATGTAGGTGTTACAGCTTATGTTGCTGAATGCATAATTTTGATAGTGAAATATCAGGTCTGTAAGGATTGTTTGTTGCTGTGCTAAAATGTAGAAATTATTTTACATTACGATCTAGACTACTTCCACGCTGGTCTGAGAGCAAAGCAAAAACATAGAATGTATCAGTTGCTTCTCTTCCCGCGCAAATGGTAAAAGTCGAGGGAATGGGCGAAAATCATAGGAATCATGTTATAGGTCTCTTTAACAATAATCTCTAATCTCTATTTTGATTCCACTTTTCATCTACGCCCACAATCTAGCTAAGCGTGACCTGTCTTGCCACTCAACACTCACTGGGCTCTGTCTACCCCGTATGGGATAATGACGTGATTTTTTGTATGAACATTGACTATTCCAACATTGGGCGAGCGCTCCAAGGGAAAAGACTTCGAACTAGTCCGAAACACGCCGAGCTTCTCTCGACTTTTATACGTGAGTTATCCGTTTGTGTAATGAACCCTTCTACTCATTAATTTTAAACATACTTCAAATAAATGAGGAATTTTTCGGCAAATGCAATCCCATCTTGTTGACCGAAGTCCCCGATTAGCGGTAGTTATCGCTTCCCCGAAACCCCCGAAAGTTGGGGGCTAACGAGCCGTTTAAATTTTTACTTGGGCCCCCGATTGTTTTTCAGTTCGCTTTGGCTTTGGGCACTTGTGGGTAATTTACAACTTCATTCGGGTTCGCAACAGGCTTTTTATTGGGGATTTGGGTAGGCATGTTGTTGCTAATGCCTCGCCTGGTTTACTTCTTGTTTTGCTTGAGTTTGATTTAAAATTAATACAATAATAAACTGACCGGTTTCAACTTGTTTTCGGGCACTAGAAGCTTTGGAGTTAGAACTTAGAAGGTCCGTCTGAAACGCTACCACTTTACTCTATAATCCGGCCGCTAAGCAGTAGTGTTCATTGCTGTGTGCCGCCAAGGAGAGTAAGACAGCCCATGAAATTACTGGGACATGATTCCATCTTAGTTAATTGGTAGAATAAAGTTTGGTAACTTGCAAAAAGTTGTCATTTCGCAAAATACATCAAGACAGTGCTTAGTGTAGGTTTTAGGTCACAAAATACATTTCGAACGCGTTTGCGTTAAAATGACAAATTGAGAATAGTTTGTTGCCGTTTCGATCCGCAAGTGGCGCTGCCAATTTTTCCATTGTAATTGAGACGGTTACGTGAACGCGTTCGATACGTTTTCATATTCGAAAACTTACACTAGAGGCTCAGAATCAAGAAGCGTCAGCGTTAAGTCATAATATTTCCATCATCACGCTAAAACCAATTACGAAATTACCTTGCATTAATTATGAAGAGGAATCAAATCAACAAGTCACACTTGCTCGAGATTCAAATCAAATATTCGTGCATCGCGTTCAAATCTAATTTCCTGTTGGAATTAAATAGTTTCTCGATTCCGAGATTGGATTAACGTAACGGTAAACACTCGGCGGTTTACCTCAAGGTAAGGTGAGCAATAAAATAAGTACAGAGCTGAAATACGTTTTCACACAAATAACCTAACCTAAAAATTTCATTTTAGACACAAACTTTTTTCTGACTGTACTAGCATTGTCATCCGTCCTACATATGTGAACCAAATTTCAAGTCAATCAAACTAACCGTTGAAGAGTTCCCTCCTGCCGACACGGTCCTGGCTGGACCATCAGAATTCTACTACCAGATTAAATCTCTGGCTCTGACTCTGACTTACACAAGTATGCAATATTTCAGCTCAATCGGATGAACATATCTGCTTCAAAATTGAGTCGCAAGATTCCACCCGGACAAACATACATCCATAATACTCGTATAGAAAGAAAGAAAGATATCCATATACTCGTATACGTTGCTAGCTTGTAAAAAAACGTCTCGAACGCCGTACGTCGCCATTCCTATGGAAAAATTGGCAGCGCCACCCGCGGATCGAAACGGCAACAAACTGTTCTCAATTTGTCATTTTAACGCAAACGCATTCGAGGCGAAATTTGTCTTTAACCCGGCTACGCTTGTTTCGCTCGTTTCGCTTGGCAGTAAAAATCCGAGAGGTTACACAAGTCCTAGTGCGTTTCTGGCGTTTGATGGTAGGACCTCATGTAAGATCCCTGCGGATCGCTACTACTTATTAATCTGGCCTCCCCCTGTTTTAAAATATACAAAGTTTGAAATACTTCGACAAAATACATAATGAAATTTGCTCTAAAAATGCGGCACTCCCGGCCATAGCTTTTCGGATTTTTCTTTTTTTAGGCAAGAGCAACTTAACAGGATTGTTATAGAATTAACCTAACTTACGGTAGCCGCTTACCATCAGGCGAACCGTAAGCTTGTTTGCCATCGTATAAAAAACCATAAACCAATCTATTAGGTTGCGCCATCAAAAAAAATTTTGAATTATTATGAATTTCAAACTTTACGTATTTTCACAAATGTTAATTCACCCTTATGAGCCAACAGAAGGACTTTTTGCAGCAGCAGGGTTCGGCTATTTCAATTACAAAACTGTCAGAACTTCAGCAGACTCCAAAATCATTTACTACCCCTATAATCAAGCAACTTTGATTGACTTTCGCTGCCGACGCTACAATATGATACGCCGAGAACGCGAGGGCTTACATTTGTTTAACAAAGTGGTAAAGTACATCGAAATATATCATTTTAATGGATTTGGAACCAGGAAATAATACCATCTACGTTACGATTGATTTGATAAAGCAAATAAAATATGTGATACTACATACATCAATTACGTATTTATTCCTTACAGGTTAGACAGAGCTTAAGGTAAGACCTAAAGGCCACGTTTAGCATGATTGTAGGCCGTTTTACTTTTGCGAAGACACACAACGCTGATGATCTATTTTTCATGTCTATGTTTTTTTGTTTTACCTTGTTTATTTTCTATAAAATTGTGTATATTGTCTTATATTTGTGTCTTGCAAAAAGGAATAAATGTCTTCTTTCTTTCTTTCTATTGGTAGAAAGAGGAATCAAAATGGTAACGGGTTGCTAGCCGCATCGCCTATAACTTGGTTACAAGCAACTAGTACATTGTAATTTTTAGTTAGGTCTTGTTACTTTAGGCTGTCTACCCCGTAAGAGATCTGGAAGTGATATGTGTATGTCTATGTATCTATTAATCCCGTGTCCATATCTTACTCCAATTACAGTTTAGCACTCAATAGTAACTCAATTCAAACCCGTACACTACCTACACTTAAAATCTATATGTCGCGTAACTCAATCCGCATTTTTCACCCATCACGGTAGCCGTGCTGTCATCGCTGCACGCTTCGCTTCATTACTCGGAGTGCAGGCTTACCGTTCAAAGCAATTTATTTAATGCCCGCACTGAAGACTGACGTTTTTTAAAGCCTAAATGGAATGATCCTGATTGCAAATTAAATATAGGCTTTTCGAACAATCGGCGAAAAAGCCACGGTTAATATTCCTGTTGTAACCAATTTGCTAATTGGTTGGCAACCGCGAAGCGGATTTAATCATTTAGCGTTTGTCAAACGCATCGTTCGGCGAAGTAATCGGTTGGCGAACTTTTATTTTCTAATTAGTAGTAGATAAATTTAACTAATCTTTTTTACTACGCGTAGTAGGACACTTTTTTACATTTATACAATACATGACTCTATTACGGGGTAAACAAAGCCTTTAGGTCTGGTTATTTTTATTTTTTGTGAACTGTATCTGCTTCTTTATATGTATTTGTAAGCATTTACTTACTTACTTGCTATCTTAACAAGACGTAAAGGCCACATTTAGCATGATTGTAGGCGTATTGGTGGAAAAAGATGAAAATAAGATTTTCGCCTACATTTGTACATTTTTGGTTTATTTTATATTATAAAATTTGAACTTTATCCTTTTGGTAGTTTTGTAAAATGTGTTATATGAGGGTTTTTAAAATAAAGTCCACATGATATTTTTTTCTAGAATTTAAACTGTTTTGGGGTTGTCTTACTCAGAATCGTTTACTCTAGCGATTCTTTGCAAGAAAATATGTGTCTCGAAACTTCCATTTCAGTTCGTCAGTTTTTTGTTCGTCGTTTGACATACAGGAAAAAAAAACCATAGTAAAATCAGGGACTCATTTTTTTTTGTATGAGAGTCGATAGGGTAATTGATACAAAATAAAAAAAAAAACAAAATAGTTCAATTCTGGAAATATAGATTATGTAGACTTTTTTTTGGAAAACGCTCATTTATATGTTTCAAATAGTAAAAAAAGTCGGTTTACGAACGATAGTTTTACGTGATAACGTCGTAAAGAAACATTTGAACTGCTAGTTCTGACATCACGCGAGAAGATCGCGCCTCTCTATCGCTTGTTCCTCGCTCTCGCTTGCACACTCTAACGTCACGCGGAACGTTCCGCAATGAGTCATGCTTTTTCATGAGTGCAGCCGGCGTTCATCGATTTATAAGACGTTATCACGTCAAAACATCAAGGTTTTGTGTAAATTGGTTAATATGTCACGATAAATATAATTCTGAACGGACGAAGTCGTTGGCGACAGCTAGTTTATAATAAACAACACGTATATCGTCGTTATCAAACACCAGTCACCTAGCAGTTAACTGAGGCAATTATAACTTGCATAACGTGCGAAAATGCTAACTAGATGGTAACTCAACTGACCCGCGCTCTGAGCCAAGCCAGAGTTGCCCGAGTTCAACAGATCGTAATTAACAGACACGGCTGACGACGCATTCTATATACCTATGTAGCGACTTTAGCGCCATCTAGTTCTCGGCTATATAAACTGCCACGACGCACGAATAGCTAGCGGCGATGACGCTACAATGCTCTACATCGCACCAGCAAAGTTTCTTGACGTGGACACATAAATACAATTTCCAACTCTCTTCTTTCGGACTTCGGTCCCCAGGCATAACCGTTGGTATCACAGACGTTCCATGCTGGTCTGGGAGTAAAAAAAACATTGAATGTACCAGTTGCTTCTCTTCCCGCTCAGATGGTAAAAGCCCATCGAGGTAATGATCGAAAATTTCAATGTATCACAGACGTGCACTTCTTCTTGAACATAAGAGCTAGTCTCTGGTCGGTGGAGTAATTTTTATGCGTTCCTTCTCTACCTTCTCTTTCACCCCGGTCTACGAATGTTCTTCTTGGCCTTCCTCTTTTGCGCACGCGTAATAAGAAAGGGTGGGAAGGAGAAAGCTACGACCATAAACAAAATTAACCTGTGTTAGTACGCTGGCAGATTTAAAACTAATAAATAAATAATCTATACTTATATAATATATAATATAATATTATAAAGAGGAAAGATTTGATTGTATCTTTGTTTGAATTGAATAGGCTCCGAAACTACTGGACCGATTTCAAAAATTCTTTTGCCGTTCGAAAGCTACATTATCACTGAGTGACATAGGCTACTTTTTACCGCGGGAAAATACCTTTTCCTACGGGAAAATTATTTTTTATAAATGTGTGGGTATATCTTATCATCATCATCATCATCAGCCTATGTTAGTCCACGGCTGGACATAGGCCTTCCCTAATGAGCGCCACAGCGCCCTGTCTTTAGCTTGACGCATCCAGCATCTGCCTGCAGTCTTTCGCAGATCGTCATCCCACCTGGCCGGAGGGCGTCCTACACTACGTTTGCCAAGTCGCGGTCTCCACTCAAGATCACGTTTCCCCCAGCGGTTGTCGGTTCTTCGCGAGATATGGCCGGCCCACTGCCACTTCAGCTTACTAATTATTTGAGCTATGTCGGTAACTCTGGTTCTCTGTCGGATGTATTCGTTACGAATCCTGTCCTTCAGAGAGACTCCGAGCATAGCTCTTTCCATAGCTCGCTGAGCGAC
This sequence comes from Pandemis cinnamomeana, assembly GCA_932294345.1. Taxonomy (NCBI): domain Eukaryota; kingdom Metazoa; phylum Arthropoda; class Insecta; order Lepidoptera; family Tortricidae; genus Pandemis; species Pandemis cinnamomeana. Next base: position 15,506,834 of record OW028705.1, read on the forward strand.
TTTGAACTGGTGGACCAACCCTACCATGAGTGTCCACGTCTCAGCTCCGTAGGTCATGACGGGTAGGACGCACTGATAAGGAAAAAACGGGAATTATATATTCGATTCCGAGTGACGCTATCTCAGTAACTATAATAACTAGACTCTTCAAATTTGATACAAAAGTAAGTGATTACAAAACTAAGAAACTAATTTCAGGATGTTTGGAGATTCCCACGGGATAAGGAAAAATCGGGATTTATATATTCAGTTCTTACGGGAACGGGAAAAACGGGAACAGGCAGAAAGTTGAAATTTGTCACGTAGGTTTATTCGGGAGTCTAGGGGAACACTAAGAAAGGATTTTCCGAAACGCCCACAGGGACGAGAAAAAACGGGATTTTACGTTTCGAGACGAAACAGCTGAAGAAAGAGACTTAACATTTATAACGTGTGTTTCTTTAAAGGCTTTAAGTGAACTCCGAAAGCACTCCCCAAAATTTCCACGGGAACGGGAAAAACTTATTTTTTCGTTTTACATCTTAGCGCGTACGAAGTCGTGGGCAAAAGCTATTTAGGATATATTTTAGGACAGCCCCATAGGTTAGGTTAGGTTTGTTTTATAAAAATCCTGCAATATTTGCAGTTTCAGAAAAATTAAGGCAGCGGGGCAATGCGGGGGCTTGCTTGCATGCTTGCTTGAGTCCTTGCTTTGCATGCTTGATTGCATACTTGCTTTCATGCATGCTTGCTTGCGAGCTTACTTGCATGCATGCTTGCTTGCACGCTTGCTTGGCATGCTTACTTGCATGCTCACTGCGTGCTTGCTTGCACGCTTGCATGTCATGCTTTCATGCATTCTCGCTGAGTGCTTGCTTGCACGCTTGCTTGCATGCATGCTTGCTTTGCCTGCTTTTATGCCTGCTTGCGTGCCTGCTTGCATACTTACATGCTTGCATGCTTGCTTGAAAGCTTGCAGTTTCGCTTTCTTGCTTGCTTGCATGCCTGCTTGCATACTTACATGCTTGCATGCTTGCTTGCATGCCTGCTTGCATGCCTGCTTGCATACTTACATGCTTGCATGCTTGCTTGAAAGCTTGCAGTTTCGCTTGCTTGCTTGCTTGATTGCTTGCTTCTGTGAAATGCTCATGGTTCACGCGTGCGAAGCCGCGGGCAACAGCTAGTTAATTAATAAACATATAAATATCACGGGACAATTTACACCAATTGACCTAGTCTCAAACCAGGCAAAGCTTGTATGTACTATGAGCATCAGCCAACGGATAAACATACTTATATAATATAGATAAATACCTACAACATCCATGACTCGGGCAAAAATATTTGTATTCGTGTCTGCCGGGATTCGAACCCGGAACCTCTAGCTTTAGCCGTCGAGATTAATAGTACATTACACTCCGATAGATAGATAGATAGATAGATAAAACGTTTATTTGGTACTGCCAACACACACAATCAAGATTACATAAAATATCAACATATCAAGCAGAAACTTAAAACTAGAACATTATCTTTGTTTGTGTGCGCTACAGTAGCACAAAAGGGCCATGGCTCAGTGGTCAACATTGCTCGTAAAAGCAAAACACTGGTATTCTGCCACAACCCACAATAATGGTGAAATAAAGAATGTTTCAGACTGCAGGAACTTATCGCACGAGCCAAAAGCGAGGGCGACAAACATACGACCTGAGGCTTTTTTTTATCACCTCGAGGGTACACAATTTTATGTGTTTGTGGCCAGAGAGTGGAAATTTACTTACGGCCCGGGGCGACGTAAAAGTGCTTAAAACAATACCCACGTCCCCAAAGCGTACCTCATCGCCACTGACATCGTGATTACAACAAAAGGATAATCCACAGAAATCCACCCTTTCGGTGCCATCCGTGATTTCCATTGTGAGGAAAGCGGAACGCTTTGAGGCCTCGCTAACGACGTACCGTCAAAAATGCCTAATTTGTTGGCTCGTTATGTTTTTAACGACGTCGTTCTGTCAAGCCGTTAATTGCCTTTGTTACGTTTTTTTATTTGTCGTCGACTTCTGACGTTTACGTATAAAAAAAGTTTTGACAACTAATTAAAAACTTCATAGTATCCTTGCAAGTTTGTACGAATGGAGGTCGGGAAAATAATTTACTATTTCTTTTTATAATTTGGTACTGCATGACTCACTCATTAACTCATTTCAAAGTAAGTAATTTAAATCGCTTTGTTCAACTGTTTTGTTTTGTTACACCTTATCAATAATATTGAAAAGACAACTGAAAAGGCGTAATTTCTTTACTCACGCTACTACGTTCGAAATAATTTTAGCGGCTCTCAGTGACATTATAAAATTTATTCTTTCACTGGAGCCAAGCCATGGGAATAAAGACAATAACATAATTATCTGTCTCAGTTTTAAATGTATCCACAATACAAAATTATTTCGGGAGTACAACAAACTGATAAAAATTGGCCTAACTTCAATTTTAGGAATGTGATCTCGAAGAAAGGTTTTGCAGAAGATTTTGGGACCAACTTACAGAGATGACGGGAGTTGGAGGGTCAGAAAGAACCGAAAAATTGAAGAGCTAGTATCCGAGTCCACAGTGGCGTAACTATAGGGTGGTAGGGGTGGAAAAATGCTAGGGGCCCCTAGCTCTACGGGGCCCAGAACTGGCTTGTTTTAAAGCACAGAAGGGACGCTGATGCACTTCTTTATATTGAGGAAGGAGCCCCATCTGACGAATTTGCCACGGGCCACAGACGTTATAGTTACGCCACTGCGAGTCCAATATTTTTGGGGCGACTAAAGCGGCCAGACTCCGGTGGCTTGGACATGTGGAGAGATTGGGTGAGGATCGAGCCGCGAGAAAAACATACTTGGGCCGGAGCTGGCGTAGACCGTTTGGCCGTCCTAGGGTATCGTTGGAGCGACTTGGTTCAAAAGGATCTCTTGGATTTCGAGGCCGAGGCCAGAGGGCTGGCTCAAGATCGCAAGGCGTGGAGGACTCTGGTATCGGAGGCCAAGATCCACTTTGGGGCACTGGGTCCAGTCAGTAAGTAACCTCGATGCCCCCGGAAATGTTGCTTTGGGATTTGGGACACGGCAACCGAGAACAAAAGCAAGCTACATTCGCCTTTCATCTTGACCACGTTACGAACAATCGGCGTCGCAGCTAGCGGTATTTTAATACATTGCGCGTATTACGAATTAAACGTTTAGCGGGTCTCGTCTGGACAGCGCAATGGACGGAGAACATTGCGGAATGCCATCAACTTTCACCGTATAATTCCCAGGTCCCCGGTGCAATTTCCACAAATTCGCTGTTGACTTTTCACACGTTGTATCAGAGTTCGCGATTCGCGTTTGTTTTTAATTAAATCCAACGTAAATTTGTTTCCTGCAGTGATTAATAAATCGATTAATCAAATAGGTTTTGTAACCACATTTATTATATGTAGTTAGAAATCATTGACATAGTTTAATATTTTTTGGACGGTCATTCGTCAAATTTGATAAGTAATACATACATGAATATACCACGTCTTTATCCCTTACGGGGTAGACAGATCCTATGGTAACAAAACCTTAAGGCCACGTTTAGCATGATTAAGGGCGTACAGGTGGAAAGAGAAAAACAACAATAAGGAATAATAAGAATAAGAGGAATAGTAAGGAAATAATATAGTGAAGTACAAGAAACAATTCATAAATATAATTACAGTGACAATTATATTCGGACAAATGTTAGGCCAAGCGATAATGCCCCTAAAACACTTCATTACTGACCCTAAGATACATCCAGCATAATCATAATTAAATCTCCGGCGATTCCAACACCCTGTACAAAATAAAGGATGAATCAAAAGTCGGTGCGTTATCGGACCCATTACCACCATCGGCCACAACTCAACCCGATAATGAAGGGACAAAGGGATATCTATATATAACCACGTAGCTATACTCGTATCTATGTAGGGTTCTTCCATGCTGGTCTGGGAGCAAAGAAAAAACATAGAATGTGCCAGTTGCTTCTCTTCCCGCGCTGGTAAAAGCCCATCGAGGGGGCGAAAATCATAGGGATCATGTTATATAGGCGATGTGGCTCACCCATCACTGTTTTGATTCCACTTTCCAACTCTACGTGGCCTGTAGGTCTTGTTACCTTTGTATCTGTCTACCCCGTAAGGGATAAAGACGTGAGATGTGTGCGTGTGTGTGTGTGTGTGTGTGTGTTTTATTTATATTTGTGCTAGGTGTCTTCAAAATATTAAATTATAAATTATAAGTTTAATAAACCCGTTAAGGTTATTTATAGTCATTCTTTTTGAAACCATGAAAAACAAAAGATTGAGGCGTTGCTTTGCGGAGTTAATGTCGAAATAAATGGATAGCTTTACTTTGCTACTCCGCAAAGCAGAAATACCGCGGAGTAGGAAAATAGTTGTGAATTATCTTGAAAAACATTTAGGTATTAACCGAGCATAGTGAAATTATCTGCTTCCTTTTCCCTCCTTATTTATTCTTGGTTAAACTAAACTATTTCTTCATACATAATATAATATTTATTTCATATAAATCTCTACATAAATTCATTATACCCAATATTGAGTCAACACAGCACATCGCTACACATGGCCAGTTTGTTTCGACCCCTAGATCACACCTCCTGCCTCCTCTCTCGCCCTTTCTCGGGAATAAGGAGGAGGGGAGGCAGGTCTGCGTATAATAGACACGCTATCGTTGAATCTAGATAATTGATTGATAAAGATCTAAAGGCGGACAGAGAACGGGTTCGGGTGCAGTGTGGTAAGTAACTGGATAGTGAGGTTTAAATAGTTAGTTATTTTTTACTTTCGATTTTTAATTCCTATAAAATATGCTTATAGCAAATCCCAAAATACTTTATATCTTGATTATCCGGCGGGATTGGAAAATCCCGAAATGTGGTACCAATAAAGCTACATACATTAAATTTGGCATAACTACATAATATTATCATTCCTTGACTAGTATTATAAAGATGCAGATTTAAAAAAAAATCCATGGGATAAAAACAATAGGTAGATAATAAAGAGTATAATTAGTAGATAAGTTCCTAGAGGATTACATAGATGCTCTAAGAACGGATTTTCCGAATTCCCCACGGGATGGGAAATAAAAACCTTATACTTGGAGACATGAGTGGACGTATGGGCTATGTAGTCACTCAGACGTTATCTGCGCAGACGAAGTCGCGGGCAAAAGCTAGTTTTAATTAGTCTGTGTGTATCTTATAAAACTCAGGTTGGAATAGTTATGCGAGCAAGTGTATTTTCTCATTGTTATTGCTGAGAAAAATACATAATCGATTAAATGCGTTAAAATATAAATATCAGTACCCACATAATTACACATAAACGGATAACTCACGTATAAAAGTCGAGTGATGCTCGACATGTTTCGGACTATTTCGAAGTCCTTTTTCCAAGAGCGCTCCGAGTGAGCTGAGTCCAAATAAGAGTCGTTACGCTGCCAGTTGCAACGTTCAACCTTTTAAATTCCTACTTTAGAAAATAGTTTAAGTGTAAATTCTGTGCCGCCGCTCTCTCTGCGTGTCATCTGGCTACAAACCCAAAGGCTAAGTGCAGCATTCGAGGTAAGAGTTGACGGTAATTCCGAAGAGCTGAAGACTCCAACCAACGGTGCCGCTACCGATGCCCCCGGGTTCTGCTGAGCCGCAGACGCACAAGGTTCAGGTGAGAGCTTCTGGCGGCAGCCTTTCATTCTTTTACACTAAACCACTTTTATTTCGTATTTACTCGACGTTCAGGCAATATTCCTGCTTCACCTTTCTTTAATTTCACCCTCACTTTCCTTTTTTTGGCTCTTACGAGCTTTCGTCTATACAGTCCACTCCCATTATCGATCATTTTATGATCATTTTTTTTTTTCCGAGTGAGTTATCCGTTTATGTGTAATTATGATTGAGTCTCACGGGAGTTTCATGTTGAAATCAGTACCCACAGTTGGGTATGTACACAGGTAATGAACGTCTGGTGTAAAATCGTAGGCTTATTGTCTATCTCGCTCGCAATCGCCATCGTGTTCATTTTGACAGGTCTTGTATGAATGTGACAGCTAGCTGATTCCGATGCCAAATGTCAGCGCATACATGAACTGTCAAAATGAACACGATGGCGATTGCGAGCGAGTTAGATAATAAGCCTTCTTCCCAAAACCGGAGCAAATCCCTGTTTATAATAATTAATGTCATTTGCACAAAATTATCCAAACAAATCAAACGAAACCAGAACAAAATAGGGAAGGCGCTGTTTTCCCCAAAACTTATTATAAAGTGACATTTGACACCGAATTGAGACTTTAAATCGTTTTATCCATTAATGTTTATTGAAACTTGATTGAGTGGTCTCAAATAACAACGGGGCCATTTTTAGCTTGTTAACTCGATTAATTATTTTTAATATCTGTTTGTCGATACAAAAAATACGGAATTGTAGCGTCGACGGCCGCTGTTTACAAAATTTTTGTTTTGTGAAGTACAATCTCCGACACACCGAACTGATCTTTTATACGTTTAGTGTACTGTGATATATGTTATGGAAGGACGGTCACTGTCAATAAGTGTGTTGGTGTATATGTTGGCGACTGAACTGCTTCGCATGTGTGCAGATTTCCCCACGATTTTTTATTCTACGAAACTTTCACTTTTATGAAGCACAGGTACACGTCTCTCTTTTCTTATCTAAGAATATGTGTTTCTATTGTTTAAAAAAAATTAAGTCACACTTGCAAGTAATAATATCTTATCAAATTAATTTACATTACTTCTCTAACCATTTCATTTTAAAAGCTGTTGGTTCTCATTAGACAAATAAATTAATATTACCTTTTTTTTTATGAATAGGAAGGCAAACGAGCAAGTGGGTCACCTGATGGTAAGAGATCACCACTACCCATAGACACCCGCAACCCTGGAGGGATTGCAGATGCGTTGCCAACCTAGAGGATTAAGATGAAATGCCTCTTGTGCCCGTAATTTCCCCGGCTGTCTTACTCTCCACACCGGAACACAGCAGAGCAAGCACTGCTACTTAGCGGCAGGATTAGCGAGTAGATGGTGGTAGCGATCCGGACGGATCTTGCACAAGGCCCTACCACCCGCAAAAAATCAAATCTTACCTAACCTACTCTTAGATGGGATAAAAAAAAAACCCACGCAGTAACTTACCACACCGCCGCTGGCGGGATGAGTTGCCATTCGCAACTATCGATTCAGTCTGACACAGACACGCTATTCATTACGCTACGAGCTACGAGCTACGGCTACGAGCTCTGCGCTACGAAGTTTCGTAGCACTGTTGAGTACTGATTCTGATTGCTCAATAGGATTGAGTAATTTGAAAATGTCGTTGGAGAGATTTAGTAAAAGTGTTCTAATTTAGTAGGAATAGCAAAGATTATCTTTTGAATAATTTCTTCCATGCTGGTTTGGGAGCAAAGAAAAAACATAGAATGTACCAGTTGCTTCTCTTCCCGCGCAGATGGTAAAAGCCCATCGAGGGGGCGAAAATCTTAGGGATCATGTTATATAGGCGATGTGGCTCACCCATCACTGTTTTGATTACCCTTGCCATCCATACGCCCACAATCATGCTAAGCGTGGTCTTTAGGTTTTGTCACCTTAAGCTCTGTCTACCCCGTAAGGGATAAAGACGTGATTTATGTATGTATGTTAATATTATAAATGGGATTGTTTTTGTGTCACAGTCACAATAGAGAGGTTTTTCGGTGACATTTGACATAAAAATAGTTTATACCACGGTACTTTTTAAAAGGTCGTTCTGAATTCTTCTTACCTAAGATACCTTTTTTTTAATATTTATAAGCCATAAGAATTAATTTACGGAATTCCTAAAACGTTACACTCTGTTGTAACAATTGTTTTGTCTTTATTTGACGAAGGCAAACGTCATAGTGATAAATAAAGAGGAACGAACGTTTATTTTTATGGTTGGAATGCTACGGCGCTACGCCAAGTGCTACGAGCAGTGCTACGAGCTACGAAACTCTTCTGTTGTCGTTGGTTCTTACTCTACGAATGTGTATTTCAACTAAGTTTGTGTTTGACTTGAACTTATAATTATGTTAGCTTTCTTAAGTTATTGTAAGATTAATATAGTAATTGCCTTTTATGAGGTAAGCTCGTGGATGAAGCCATTTCGCTTAAGTAAGTGTTTATGCCTCTACTTTCATAACAAATTTTAAACTTCTAGGATACACTCATACACAAATCACGTATTTATCCCTTACGGGTTAGACAGAGCCTAAGGTAACAAAACCTTAAGGCCACGATTAGCATGATTCAGGGCGTAAGTCGAAAGGGAAATCAAAACAGTGATGAGTTGCTAGCCGTATCGCCTATAACACGATTGCTAAGATGTTCACCCTTTCACCGCGGGAAGAGAAACAGATCAGCATTGAAGTACGGTACCCTAAAGAAAATTGGGTTTTGATAATAATAAACAAGATTTCTTCAATAATTAAAGATTTACTTCAACAAATAAACTTGCACAATAGTATTCTAGTTTGCAACACACAGATAGTAGCGACATCTTCAGTACAAACTAAAATAAGAAAAAACAAAAGGCGCAGGGGAAATACTCTCACAGCCAAATAAAATTTAATTCCAATAAAGAACTGTAGAGAAAACGTTCCTAAACTCAAAGATACAGAATCCCGATTTGAAAGAGCGATGATTTGCATATCGAGAACAATCGTCAGAACGTTGTAAGTGCGCACTTTGTTCGCGCTCTCCAATCGCGCCGACAGCCCGATTTGATTCGATTACGGTGGCTCGTGTGACGCGAGTGTCACTTGACATTACAATAGGGAGTGGTCAAACTGTTTGACGGTCAAGCTTTGGAGTGAAACAAATTGATATTACTGGATCTCGCTTTTAGGGATAAGTTCGCCTTTGTGCATGTGTGTTGTCCTGTATTCATCTTGTGTTGTATGTACAATAAAGAGTTATACAGACATACATACACGAGGACCTGTCGACGAATTACATTTCGCCCAGCTAGAACCAGGACAAAATTCGGAAAGGCCCTTCCACATTACCGTATACAAAAGTAATTCAACGACCTAATCCTAGCAAATCAATTCAAATTCGACATCTTTCAAGATCCAATACGGTCAATTAAGCGTAAAATGCTGATTGCATCACACATGCCTCAAAATTAGTTCTCTTTTTTGCCAATTTTAGTCTGAGTTTAGAATCTGAGGAATCGTGTTGTAGGCGATGCGGCTAGCAACCCATCACTATTTTGATTTCGCTTTCCACCTATACGCCGTTAATCATGCTAAACGTGGCTTTAAGGTTTTACTTAGGCTGTACCCCGTAAAGGATAAAGACGTGATTTTTGTATGTATGTATATGTACATGTTTTTTGGTTGTTATACGTGGTGTTCAATAAAGAGTTATTGTAATGTATTGTAATTTTACAACTATACTCGAGAGCAAAAAAACCGTGTCACTATCCGTACAAAGTTGTATGGTAAATGACCGGTTTTTCGTTCCCGAGTATACAATCATCAACGTAGAATCAAAACACGACCACATCGAGCGAAAAGAACTAAGAAAACAAGCTCAACCACCCGCCATATTCCATATCTCTTGACAATGCCGGCAAATGGCTACCGTCCTAAATCCCAGCACACACGTATAGTGTATACAAAAGACGTATACGCTATATTGTATACTTGCAGCGTTTTGTCCACAAGCAGATTAAGTTGTAAGAGGATCAGTCTCCCCTGTGTTAAGGAATAAAATATTCGCTAAATTAGTTTTGCTCCGTTCTGCTTCTATTTGAGGGTAATTGGGAAGTTTTTTTGCTTTTGCGAGTTTACTTCACTAATTGCAGTGTAAATGTGGACTGTGAAAATGTTTTTGTGATAAATTTTTAGAATGGAATAGAATTATATTCGCAAAGAATAAGTAAATATACCAATGTCATTGGGTGGCACAGAGACAATAGGTTCCTTATTCTGGTATTTGTACAATGTTATTATACTAGCATGCAAATTTATTAATTTTATGGGTTGCTTACATTATACAAAGTTATCTTGCAAGAGGAAATCATTTACACTATAGTAGTTTCTTTCTAACAGTATCTGCATTAACCTATTTTTAAATATATTTTCAGGAGGAATATTCTCATTTAAGTTAATTTCTGTAAAGATGGCTCCAAAAATGTAATTACATACATACATACACAAATTAAGTCTTTATCCCTTACGGAGATGACAGTGCCTAAGTAACAAGACCTAAAGGCCACGTTTAGCATGATTGGAGGCGTATAGCTAAAAAGGGGAATCAAAATAGCGACGGGTGGCTCCCCGCATCGCCTATAACGTGATTCCTAAGAATTTCGCCTATTCTCTCGATAAGCTTTTACCATCTGCGCGGGACGAGAAGCATCTGGTACATTCTATGTTTTTCCTTTGCTCCCTAACCAGCATGGAACCTAAACCTTATGTATACCCTATCATACATAACGTTATTCAATATTAAACCGTTTTGTGATCTCAAGAGCCTTGAAACAACTAGGTTTACAGGTAGATTCTCACTCATTTCATTCGATAAACCTACGAACTTGACACTCTTTCACATTTTTTCTAACTGTGATAGCATAGACCTCATTCCCTTCGGCCCTGTTCTTCCCTGTCTTAATTAGCGAATTAAAAAAAATATGGCACTGCGTGTATCGCAGCCTTTAGGGCCAAACATTACGGGGATAGTAGTATCGCGTGTGCACGCGGCATTAGCGCTAAGCTGACGTGTAACGCTGCCTAATGCCCCTACGTAAACATGCCTTAAGACGCGTTTTCGTTTAGTTTTCGTTGGTTTGTTGATATAGAAAGCTATTTATCGGTGTTAATTGCATGGTTCATTTTGACCATGTTTTACTAATTTAATAATAAGACGTTTTGGAAAAAGGTCAGCGAGACGAGCATGTATGAAGAGATTGATGACTGTGGATGAAGCGAAAGAAATATGTCAGGACCGTAGCAAGTGGAATAAAGTAGTAGTAGGGGTAGGCCCTGTGGGAAAGAGGCGTCACGGTATGTATGTATGTATGTTTAATAATGATTCTTTAAAAAGGTAGTAACAAACCTTGAGATACCGGCACAGATAACAAATATACCATATCACATTTCGCATGTCCAAATTCCGACCAAGGTCGAGGTTTGTACCATAAATTTTGAAAATACTGGCCGTAAGTATTATAACATCCTAGTGTTGCTACTTAAAAAAAAATGTGCTCAGTAAAAAACCAGGCCCGTACAGAAAAAACATTTTATTATTTTTCCACTTCTCCGAACTCTGAAAAGCCATATCTCGCGATGATATTACATCGGGGAGTGCTGCCAATTTCCGCTAAAACCAAGAAACAGGATATGACAGACGGACGGACAAAAACACGAGTCATTATCGTTTTAATATTAATCAAGGGGCGAGCGGTGACTGGCAGTTTGAACTGCTTTTAGCGAAGTTGGGTGAGGCGGTACTACGGGAACTAGGCGATAGGGTTGAACTCACTTTGAACTCACTGTACTTTCCATCAGGTGAGATAGGTGTCAATCGCTGCTCAGTTTAATGTAGAACTAAAACTCCAAAGTTATTAATTTTGCCAAGCGAGGTCTGCCCCGATTGCTACCTTCGACTTACCCGCTAATTATATCATCAAGCAGTGTCGCTGCTGTATAACGGCATGGAGATGAAATCAGTCGGTGAAATTAGGCGGGTATTTTTTACATACGGAACAAAAAGCTATTGTTAAAGTTGACGAATTTTAAAAGTTTCATACTTTAATTTCAATCTCCATCCATTGTCACAATGCAAAGTCACTATAGCTGGTAAACTCAAATTGAAATCACCCGATAAAGGCAAAAACTGATTGATATTTTCCAAGCTAAACTCCAAAAGCCGGTAGTAAAACGGCTAACTCCATAATACCCTCTAACAAGTTAAGTCGATGATCTGAAACCCCTAGTAGTGTCCATGACAAGGCAAAGTTGTAAGCACCCATATACTGCGAAACTTATCTTAGGGAGTCGGGCGTTATCTCCAAGTTGGTAGCATTGGAAGCCTAAAATGTTTAATCTCGTCTTCAAATGTACGCCTCTGATTGGGTTAAGTGAAAATTGAATTGGAAACTTTTTTGTTGCGACTTTTTTTCAATTTGGGACTGGCCGGTTTTTGTTCCTTTTTAAGAAAGAGTTTGAATTAAATAGAATTCTTTATTTGAAACGGTCCGTTTTGGAGGAGCGCTATCTTCGGTGAGCTTCGGTGTTCTAAAGTTTTTGGTTAGGATATTTAGATTCATAATAATACCTGGCAACAAAAACAAGGAGTAAGTAGAATATTTCTCAGTCACATTTTTAGTCCACTTAATCCTTGAGATTTTAACCAAGTGCCATTACTTAGAACATGGTATGGAAACAATTTTGTCATTCATAATTTAAAAAATGTGATAAAAATGTATACGAGTTTTCAGTTAAGTAAACCCAACCAGCTTCTGAACCACTCCAGATACATTTTAAAACAGTGTTTGTAGGCTGAGGATGACAAAGATAACAATTGTTTGATGAGTACTTGTGTTTCACCACTTTCTGTTAAGTTCCAGTCGCATACATACACATACATATATCACGTCTTTATCCCTTACGGGGTAGACAGTGCCTAAGGTAACAAAACATTAAGGCCACGTTTAGCATGATTAAGGGCATACAGCTGTAAAGTGAAATCAAAATAGTGATGGGTTGCTAGCCGCATCGCCTATAACATGATTCCTAAGACTTTCGCCCATTCCCTCGAGGGGCTTTTACCATCAGCGCGGGAAGAGAAGCAACTGGTAAATTCTATGTTTTTTCTTCACTCCCAGACCAGCATGGAAGATTATCTATGATTTATTACTACAAACCAGATCGAGACGTCATCACAGATACCTGACACTTAAGATGACTGTAACTTAACAGAGATTGGTAAGACAGGCCTTTATTCTATCAACATGACGACGAAATACGTCTCATAAAAATATTTACTTATGCCTACAAGCTTTAATTTCCCTTTATCCACTTTTAACGCACTAATTCGAACATAAACACATCAATCGTTTGCCGATTTACTCGAACTCGCTAACTACTTTCAAATTGAACAAAGCGCCATCTATCTTCGGCGTGACAAAATATTTACTAAACGCTACGAACAAACAATTAATAAATCATAAACATGTGACAAGGCACTATAAATCTACGTTAATACGTGTAAGTTTGTACTCACTCAATTGTATGTATAATGTATACAGCAATAAAGCAGGAAGCTTTAATATCCCACTTGTTCAAGGCTACATGAACAGTAGATATAATTTATGGTTTTTGTTCTTTTTGTTTGTCTATGGTTAACGGTTTTTGAAGTGATAACTTCTTACGCGAGGGTAAACCGCTTCGTAACGTAACGCGTTACGGCGCCAGTCTGTCTGGCTTCTCTTTCTCTGACGCATACGGCAGCGGTAAGCAGGCTCTTCCTCTCTCACTCAAACTAACAGTGCTAGTCGTATTTCGGAGAGACGGTTCCCCCTCTCTCTACTCAGTGTTTAGTGTGCGATAGACATATATTGTTAGTAACGTAGTTTCTTTTTTTGATTTGTCATTCTTCTTTTTATTCTATTTAAAATGTGTAAATAAAGGAGTGTTCTATAAAATACAATTTCATTTAATGTAATCGCGCATAATCCATAGTATTTAATAGCCACGGCCAGCGGCTGCGTCGGTAACATAAAATTTGGTCCTTTGAACCGGATCTGAACCAGTGATTAATAAAATTAAAATTATAATGGTTGAACCTTTGTAGTAGAGCTGCATGGATTTGGATAAAATTTTGCAACTACAATCGAACAAGTTGATTTTTGATGCAGCGACGAACGTTCTTACAATAAACGTCAATATGACATTTACTGTGAAAAGGTTCCACGGTGTATCAGGAATCAATTTGATCGATAGTACACAAGGTGGCTTAGAATTATTCTGGAACTAGCTTCTGCCCGCGACTTCGTTCGCTTAGTTAGACTTAAGAACTGATGTTGAAAGTATGTTCTGCAATAATTACTTACGACTATGGGCAGCTACGACCCTACATGTTTATCGCTATCCCACGGGAACAATGCAGTTTTAAGGGATTTAAAGTAGCCTATGTTTTAATCTAGGGTACCAGCTATCTCCGTTCCAAATTTGATCCAAATCCGAAGTGTCGTTTCAGCGTGAAGACGAAACAAACACACACTCACTCACCTCGTCACATCCTCACAAACTTTCACTATACTTACACCGTACTTCCAGTTGTCAAATTTCAAATTGAGCATGTACTCACAGCAAAGCTATTCGGTAAGCAGGATAGATACGGCGCGAGCGTGCATAGGTGCTTACCTGATTATATTGCCGTGTGTACCTATGTAACCAATATAAAATGACCTAACACTTCCTACATCTCGCTTAAGAGCAGGGCTCTACTAACGCTGCATAACTTGACGAATTTGTATAAAACCCTCGATGTCCGAGTCCAACTCGCATTTGGCCGGTTTTTCTAGAACATTCTTCCACACAACACCGCAAGCAACACATCGCAGAACAACGCGTTAGCATGCGTTTGTTTGCCTTTACGCATCGTAAATTGGCATTACGCGGGCAAATTACCGCGATTACTTTGAATTACAGTTAATTACGCCCGAATTGTAATTTTGTTATGCGCCGCGCTATCGGTAGGCGTTATGGTAATTTCAGGTTGAGTTCTTCATTAAAATTGTTGATGACGAATTCGTTTCTACAGATATGAATATATACAAGTACGCTATGCTCTGTGAAGGCTACATTTGTACATTTCAAGACGTTTATCTAGAGCGGATACTTAATTTAGAAATACAATGCATCCATGTATGTCATTAAGTTGGTATTTTTTTTCTTTTTTATTGACTTATTTGGTTTTATTCGTTGTTGGGTATCAGCCAATTTTCACAATTTCTTGTGAAATAAAACTGCCAAGTTTCTCCAATGACGGTCAACAAACACATGTATCACATTTTACTTTGTTCGGCGCTGTCATTTTGACGTTGTCTGACTGACTCATCAAAGCTCAGCCCGAGGCAGTTGAAGAATGCGAAGTTCTTAGATGTGAATTTAATTTTCTGTTTTTTTTTACAATGTTGCTGTAATTTGTAATTGATAAACAACTAAATTAATTTATATCGCTCATGACAACTGGCTTCCGGATTTACCCCACTCACAAATTTTCATATACAGGATGTTTTAAGTTCAACAATTGGCAGAATAGTCGCGGTCCGCTGGCAGCCGTGTTACCAAAAACACGTGACGGCCGCGAGCTGTTACTCGGCCGCAATTTGAATTTGCCGCAGCATTGTGTAAGGGTGGGGTTACACTGAACGTAATAAATTATGTTAATAATTGAGTTTTTGTTTCTGACTGTATTTTTTGGACTATACTTACGTTTTCATCCAATATACATTGCATCCGGTATTTTAAGTCAATCCGACTACTGAAGGTATGAGAAAATTATTCGCAAATTTCGAAGCGGACAACTTGCGTAGGTACATGTAGAGTCTGATGTAATTTATGTATGTATTATACTCTTTAATGTACATAAAACACAAGAAAAAGATGAATACAGGACAGCACAAATGCCCAAAGGCGAGGTTTAATAATATGTATCTAGTCAAAGTTAAATGTATATAGTTTGTTTTGAACAGGGCTCGTCTATTTAGTAATAACAACATAGGCTACTTTAAGCTCTGGGCTTAACAGCAGGTGCTCGCGCTATATTGAAGCTATATTAATGCTCGTAGAATATAATAACAATGGGAAAGATTATTCAGTGATGAATTTATAGAGTTTATATCGCAGAAGAATTTATATCGAAGTTATACTTTTCCTATCGACATATAAAACCAGACAAAAGCGAGTCGGATGATCTTCGTGTCTTCAAATGACTACAAAATACTAAACCAACTAGAAACCTTCTAACTGGTAATCGCAATGTCTTCTTATCCATCTCTTTATATGAACGCTTTTATTAATAAATATGGAAAAACTCACAAAACAGCAGCATCCAAGAAAAGCCGCCGGCAATGTTCACGAAACAACCATATTTTGCTTGTTTACATTTAATTCCGCTCCCAATGAGCCCCCGGCTTTAGGGCGACGGATTATCTCATCCCTGACAAATGTCGGTAGCTACTGTTACTGTGACAGACGGACAGACGGCTTGTTTGTCCGCTGTTACAGGGATGATGTATATATATGCATAAACAAAGGATACAATGTCATAGGAGAGCTTAGGGCACTACAGTGTCACATCGTGATGAATAAAGTTTTACACTGAGTATTTAGGAACACGCTGTAGGTGCGTAAAAATTAAAAATTCTTCTGAAAATATTGTTAGCAAAATGTATTCAAATAAATATTTTGAATGTAATAAAAATGGTAGAAAAACAACGAAATGTTTTAATGGATTATAATTTTCAATATTAATACTCGTAGTAAGAGTCATTGTGGCCTATGTTTTTATAATTTTGTCTTTATCCCTTACGGGGTAGACCGAGCCTAAAGTAAGACCTAAAGGCGACGTTTAGCATAATAATTGTGGGCGTATAGGTTGAAAGGGGAATCAAAATTCATTTTAAAATGATTTTATTTTGTATTTTTATTCAAGTTTTCCGTGGTTTAACATGGAACACATATTACGTCGACTTTACATATATACATACATACATAAATCACGTCTTTATAAAGGCCACGTTTAGCACGATCAAGGGCGTATAGATGGAAATTTACCAGCGATTTTCCATAACATGAAATCTGATACAGATAGTAGAAGCCCATCGAGGGAATCGGCGAAAGTATTAGGAATCATGTTATAGGCGATGCGGCTCTGGCAACCCATCATTGTTCTGATTTCCCTTTCCACCCACAATCGTGCTAAACGTCGCCTTAAGGTTTTGTTACCTTAGGACCTGTTTACCCCGTATGTATGAAATTCTAGAAACTAGACGATCAAATTAAAACGCGAATGCAAATACTAATTCATTTTAAATACCAAATCTTAGCATAATATGGACATAGGCTCTCAAACAATGCCCCTTATCGGTCGCATGGCCGCCCTCCACACAAAAGGTCTGACAAGATTAATTGACAATTGTCACTATTGTGTAACTACACGTCTAATTTTGCCACCGAATCAAGGGATTCTAGATCTTAAGCCGTCGCCCAAGAGGGCACACGGCTCAGTTTCACAGCCCACGGATTAAGAGAATTAAACGCGGTCGATTATATTGTTCTGGATGCTTCAGATATTTCCTGGGAGATTCAATCACTTCCTTGATATCATAAGCCTTTCCATTTGTGTACTTGCAAAATGACCAAGCGCAAGCGGTATAATTGTTTTATATCACTACATAGTATAAAATAAAGTCGCTTTCTCTGTCCCTATGTCCCTATGTCCCTATGTATGCTTATATCTTCAAAACTACACAATGCAATTTGATGCGGTTTTTTAAATAGATAGAGTGATTCAAGAGGAAGGTTTTTATGTATAATTCTACGCAGACGAAGTCGCGGGCAGAAGCTAGTTAAATAATAAATTATTCATTATTAGTAGACTTACCCATCGAGGGAACGGGCGATAGTCATAGGAATCATGTTATAGGCGATGCGGCTAGCAACCCATCACTATTTTGATTCCACTTTCCACCTATACGTCCAGTGTCTTGCTAAACGTGGCCAAGTAGGTCTTGTTACTTTAGGCTCTGTTTACCCGGTAGGGATAAAGACGTGATTTGCGTATGTATGTAGTAGACTTAATTATTGTAGGTATGTATTTAGTACGTATGCAGGTGTGTACGAATAGTTGATTATATTTACGCTCTATTGTGCCTTTCATTATCTGTAATTTTAAAGTCTCTCTTTGTAAGTTGGTACCTCGTTTAATACCTCTCTCATCTACTCAAAAGTTTACTGGTAGAGAACCCTTATAGGGATCAGTTCGCCTTTGTGCATATATTTAATGATGTTTTTTATGAATTGTGTCTGTTTCTTTATATTTGTATAATACTGCTTCTTTTCTTTTGTTTTGAAAAATTCCTGTCGTCAACTCTGTATATTTTTGTTACACTATCGTTTATGCTCTTTATACTCTTTTTGTGACTTTTTCCCGCGCAGACGGAGATGCGGGTAGCAGCTAGTCCATAACATAAACCCTGCATTCGCTAAACTACTTCTATCCAGTACAAGACCTCTTCAACCAACACAAGACTTACCTACACCGCGACCTTATCAATGAAAGCCGTGAGATCACCAAATATTGGCCTCCGAAATTGAGTGTCGACCGGTTGGGGAGTCGTTTAATTACTGCCATCCTTTGGTCAATATCCATAAACTTAACCTTAGCTATGGTTCTGTAGCGACACAGGATTGCTTATTACCTATATCCGATCACTCCGTCAGTTCTGCGGCCAGTATCATTATGCGTAGTGTAAGTTTTCGGCCTCAAACGCGTTTGCGTTCAAATGTCAAATAGTATGATAACGTATGCTTAGTGTAGGTTTTCGGTCATAAAATACATCTCGAACGTGTATGCGTTAAAATATCAAATACTATGACAACAGTTTGATGCCGTTTCGATCCGCTAGTGACGCTGCCAATTCCATAGCAATTGAGACGTTTAAGTGAACGCTTTCGAGACTTTTTTATATGCGAAAACTTACACTAGAGGCTTAGTTTGTTGTCGTTTCGAGTCGCAAGTGGCGCTGTAAATGTAAATTATTACTATCATGATCAAGATATTCCGATAGAACACAGAAGCTGACTTTGACATCTCGATTTCAACAGCGTATCGACGACGTAAGCATCCTTGTCTACCTCGAGGCGATCCAAACAAATTCATACAATTCCATTTCGGTTGCGCAATAGTCGCACTGCCACGTATTTTACTGGCAAACTTAATTAGTCCAAAGCAGGCCGTGATATACGAGTCGAGCCGGGTTACCGGCGGAAAAATACATTTATATCCCTTTGATTTACAGCCGGATGCGTTAATTAGTTGATATCGGCTTATTTCGAGAATTTAGGCAACAGTTTGTTAATTAACAAAAGGGCTATTTTAATTTGAAACGACAGGTACGGATAGGGTTTTGTGTTTGGGGTGATTTTGAAATATTGCGATGTCGGCGGCGAACTCGATCCAATTTTAGATACTAACTCTACAACAGGGTGTTTAAAAATGCACCGCGTCGAATATTTATTGTGCCTCTGTTGGGGTGTAAAATAAATACAGTGTTATATGTGCCATCCCATTTTTCATTTTATTTCAGCTGAAATTAACATGATAACCTTTGTTTACTTGATATATAGTCAGGCAGTTTTAAAACTCTGGGAATAGTAATTCAATTACGCTTAGCGTCTTTACCTCCTGGAAATCACAAGTAGTCAAATATAAAGTCTAACTGTAAATTAGATGCCTGGAAACATGCTTTGATGAAAAACGAGAAGAGTTTGCCGTCAAAAAGCGTCGCCAGAGGCGCTGTCCAATTGCCTATAGTAATTCAGACGTTAACTGGAAACGTTTACGTGATTATTCCGCCACTAACTTACACATGAGCCTGATATGGCCTAATTTCTGTGGCATAGGAAATGTTTCACGAGTAAGTGTTGCACTGCGGGCTAGTGCAGATTTACATTTCCACGTGATCGATCCAACGCAGCAATGTAAGTTGTTGAAGAGTAAAGCTACGACACTGACCGATAGATCGCCGCCGTAGAAGGGGTGTATGACGAAGGTCTCGTTCCCTATGTGGATGACCCCGGACACGCCGTTGCACGTGTGGAACGCCGCCGAGGCGCCCGGGTAGTCTTTGACCGTGCCGTGGTAGTAACAGTGCTCGATTTCCTGGGAACAAAAAAAAACGTTTTTGGAGCATCCTGTTTATATCGCCGGTTAAAAATAAGTACTGAGCGTGGTTAGTATGAAGCCGAAAAATGTAAAACTTTTTCACAATCAAATTTTGCACCTTGTTGCTTGAAAACAGGAAATAAAGTATGCATGATTTTTTATCACATTTCTAAACAAAGTTTGAAAATAATCGTAAAGGAAACGCCAAAAAGTGAAATAAAAGGTAATATCGGTTAATAAATACGGAAAATATAAGAATTTTAAACTACTAATTAGTACGATGTCAAAAACACCACTATGCCCTTATAAATTCCATATTAAATTTTGCTTTTCTAGAAAGAGGATATAGACGAATCTTTGATAGCTAAATCTGGGTTTTTTATAGTTCTTGAAATATTTTTTATATTGTTTATCCACATCCATATAACTTCCCTACAATACGTTCAGGAACAATTAGCAAATGGCCTACATTGGGAAACCTGTACCTATGATTGTATTATAACGTTTACTTTAGAGTATCAATATCGATACTCTAATGTTATGGTTGTATTATAATATTTACATTAGAGTATCAATATCGATTCTCTAATTACATTCAAACTTCAAACATCTTAAATAACACAATCTCTATGTCTATTGTCTTAGAATTTAAGAAAACAATATAAACGTCAGTCGTTTCATCTGTTTCGAACTATCGAAGAGCAGAAAATAATATTACCTACGTATTTAGACGTGAAAACATTTATTGTAGAACACTTATGATATTAATGTAGATAAAGTTATGTACGCGACTGTACATAATTAGGCATTAAAACACTCGTGCTATCTTTATGACACACAGCTTCGCTTCGTTTCATGAAACGCCACTCGTGTTTTAATCTCTCTCATTATGCACCAGCCACATAAAAAACTATTGTTACATAAATGAGCTTTTATTAAAGTGATTTCATCATACATACTTAAATATTCTAGTTTACGTACAATCGCGTCGGGTTTGCATGTCGCTTATAGAGATAGTATGTCCAACATACATCGATTTAGGTCATGATTGCAACTACCATGTTGTGTGCTGATGTATGACATATATGTATGTATGCTTCCAGCCGAACACTGTTTTCATGCGATACAGTTAAAACTATCAAGGGGGAACAGTCGAAAACTCATGAAGCAAGTGAAAAATTTGCGCATGGGCAACATTGATTTCATTTTTAATTGGTGGTGAAGGGATAACCTGTCAATAAAGTCAATGTCAAATGTCTATGTCGCACGTTTGTCTATGTGAATTGAAAGTGACAGGTGACCGACCTGTACATTATATAACTAAGTAGGACAATCCACACACGCACGTAAATCTCGTCTTTATCCCTTACGGGGTAGACAGATCCTAAGGTAACGAGACTTAAATACTACGTTTAGCATGATTGTGGGCGTATAGGTGGAAAGGGAAATCAAAATAGTGATGGGTTGCTAGCCGCATCGTCTAAAACATGATTCCTATGCTCGATGGGCTTTTATTGCGCGGAAAGAGAAGCAACTGGTACATTCTATGTTTTTTCTATACTCCCAGAGCAGCATGGAAGAAATGCATGTAAATAATAAAGAATTATAATCTCACGCAAATAAAGTTCAATTTGGATCGCGGTCGCGTGCTAAATAAATATATCAGTTTAAAAGACAAATGAAGCCATTATTTATGTAAAAAATAAAAAAAACTCTCGTAGAGATATTCGATTGACTACAGGCCTATTTCACAAACGCTACAATAGTCGCTGACAAGTGTCAATTCTGTTAACATGACAAACTCGAAAAGAATCTTCGCCTTGCTTTTCGAATTATCACATGTCACCGACTACTGTCGAAATTGTGAAATAGGGACCAGATTGCAAAATGCCTTTTAAAGCCCGATTGGATAAGCGAATCGATTTAAATACCGTTTCAGCGAACAGAATAATATTCTGTCGTTATTTACTATAGCCGTTTAGCCGGACAAAAAGACGATCTTTAATTTAAAACTCATCTAAAATTCGTAATCCCTCATAATGGGAGCGACCGCTATTCATAGCTAATAATAACCGAAACACGGGCGACGTTAAAAATTACAAAATTCAATAAAATACTCAGAGGGAGCAATTTTGCGCTCGGCGGGGTCTAATTTGTCATTCACGAAGTATCGTCCTTTTGCGGGAGACGTTCAGAGCGGCTTTAATGGTATAGGAGGAGCGGAAAGTAGAAACTACCACGTCACAATTACAAGCCACTGTCAGACGTCAATCATAGGCACAAATATTATTAAATATTAATTCACTAGCTGTCGCCGCGATTCCGTCATCGCGAAATTCGCCTTATCGCTTTCCCGCGGCAACTGCCTCTGCGATTTTCCGGGATAAAAGCTATCCCTTGCAAGGGCACTCTTACTGTTAACGATTTTAATGAAATTTGGTACAGAGGTAGTTCAAGACCCAGGGAAGGTCCTGGGTCTTGAACTACCTCTGTACCAAATTTCATTAAAATCGTTAACAGTAAGAGTGACAGACAGAGTTACTTCCGCATTTATAAATATTAAGTACGGATTACGGATACACTATCAGAAATTGTAAAAAATGCAAAATAAAGTGACCCCAAAACTCGCCAGAAAAAATTGCTAGATCATTTTGTCGCGAAGACTTAAGCAAGAGTCGCCATTTCTAGCGACAGAGTTGCTAAATTGGCAGCACTGGCAGTGTGCATAGAGAACGCTTTCCGCATCGGTTCTCTAAGCTTTGACAATCATTATGTACGAGTACGCGTGAGAGCTATGTCGCCATCTTTTTCTGACTGCTCGTTCTAGAAAGAGACGGAAAGCCTATTTCACGCAGTGCAGGCAAATCGCATTGAGTACACCTTAGTCCTTACCTAAGTTACGTTTACTTTGATTATAAAGTATCGATAGTATTGTCACGTAAAACGTTACCATACTTGCTATTGCAATAGCGTATCATATCGCAACTCCGTATCCCTTTGAAGACCGAGAAAGAGCCGCTTTGCGATGGATCACGGCGTATGACGTATCATATTGGTGGTGGTGCTCGCTCACCATCAGGTGAACACTTTTGCCTGCTTTGGCTTCCTTGTCGTAATTTTTTTGTTTTACGACTTCGTATCATGATCATCTCATCTCTTCTTCAGCCTATATACGACTCTCAGAATGAGAGGGCTTGGGCTATAGTTCCCACGCGGGCCCAGTGCGGATTGGGAACTTAACACGCGCCATTGAATTGCTTCGCACATGTGTCCAGGTTTCCTTTCCTCACGATGTTTTCCTTCACCGAAAAGTTTAAAGATATCGCACGTAAATTCCGAAAAACTCAGAGGTGCGAGCCCAGGCTCGAACCCACTCCTATCATGATACAGTATCAAATGGTTTTCGGAGTTCGTTACGTTCCATTCCGCTCACTCCGCAATTTCAGACCGAGAAAGACGGTACGATACGAACTTTGAAAACCGACTTCAGAGCAACCCCTGGAATAAAACACTCACCTTTTTTTTCTTTTTGTCAACTCCTATCGGCTAAAGCTTAACCACCTTACGGTACGTTACCACATGCCCATGAGCTTCTCAAACGACATTCGGGTCGGCTAATTCAAGTATCAAACCCGTAAGAGTGCGCGAGACAGCAAGACGGACCCGAAGGCCTTTTTACTCTCTTGTACTAAATATCGTATACCCGTAATAAATATGGCATGACACTCTGATGTTTCAATGTATTTGCGCCACATCGGACCACTAAGCGTTAAGCACAAAAACACGTAACAACTGCCGCTTCCTTTTTTCCCCGCAACCCGCTCGGCTCGTAGACTTAGCCCAAAAGTCCTGTTCGCAATTAGGTTGCGTTCTTTTTTCGTTCTGCGGCACCGCCAATTATGGCGAATGAACGAATGAAAGACCGGCCATCGGGCTCGCAAGAAATTGTAAAGGCTCCCATTCACCGTTAAGATGAAAAGGGATACTGGAATACCTATGTGAATTCGATTTCGGACATTTTTCGGGAGTACCTTGTCTTGGATACGCGCTTGTGTATTTTGTGTATTTAATGTGAAAATGTAGGTACTATTTAGCTATTCGAATTGAAACTCCAATTAAGACAAGTGTTCTTTTGAATTTATAATGTACGCTGCCACAAAACGGGAACTTGGAATTCTCGCAATATTTTGTGAAATTGGAAGTGGGAACGCGTATATGCGTTTTCTTGGTTAGATATTAAATAAACTTTCGCTTTTGCAGCCATTTGAACGCACACGTGCGTTTGTAGGACTAGTAGCAGTTCGAGTTTGATAGCCCGCGGCGAATGTGTTGAAGCAATCACATGAATCTTGTAAGAGTAAAAAATGTGTCCTATCATTTAGCGTTTCGATAGTGACAAGATACGAAAGATAACATTAAATGTGTATAATGCCATCGAGCGAACGCGTTAGTTATAAAAACTATGATCGCCAATCTCAGTGATTCACGGTAGAATTCTTTAAAAAACACACTTGCACCGATCTAGTTTATAACAACTGATGGAACGCGATTTATCTCCAACTTATCTCTTAATCCTTATAATCGTAGACGCCTGAAGATCGTGCAATATTATTGTTGTTTCCAGCGCGAAATCATTTCATATTTCGCTCCGTCCGCTCTTCCAGAAAGTGGAAAATAGATAAAACGCACAGAATCATCCACCAGGGAGCGGGTCCGATCGCGCGTGAACTATCCCGGCTATACCGTGTTGGTACGGGATTATCGTGCTCGTTCTATTCCGCTACGGTACAATACCTGAAAAATTTTAAAGGTTCCGTACCCAAAAGGTAAAAACGGAACCCTATTACTAAGACTTCGCTGTCCGTCCGTTTGTCACCAGGCTGTATCTCATGAACCGTGATACTTATACAGTAGTAAAATCGGAATGACTTTTTGAGCTATTTGGTTGTTACTTTTAACACGGCATTTTTTTCTTCACCAGCAGAATTAAATAATTAAATAACACCCATAACTTTCCTTTGTCAATTCTGTTACTCGGCGAACTGCTAATCAAGGAGCTTGCCAACGCCAACATAGGTACCTAGGTAGACGATGAATACGAGAAAACTTGAACAATTATAAAACCGTCTAACGTCAAAGGCTCGTCGCAAAAAAGCCGTAACGACGTCATAGCCGAAACGAACACACTCAAACAGCAGTGATTAATGGCTCGCGCCGCCAAAATTGTTAAGACATAAATTTATTACCACAGAATTTTTTCCGGGAATAATGTTATTGCAATAGACGTCGATTAATTCTGTCGCCGGAACGAGAGCTTGCGAGTGCGAGTTTTTGTTTGAGAATTATTTGGGCGCATACGGGCTTCTGTGTACACAGAAGGTTTATTAGTTTAATTGGCATTGTTCACTTTTTTTTGTATGCTCCAAAAACCATTTGGAGGAAAACAACTAATTATACGATTTTTCTTGTCCGATTTCAAAAATACGATTGCAGATATTTTTGACCTTTGTTTGACCTAACGACCCGGGCTTTTGGCTGAAGCCAAAAGGCTGAATCGGGCATTAAATGTTTGTCACGAAAATTAAAAAAAGGTAAGCCACGCTAACTGTCAGACTGTCACTGTCAAATCTACATCATAACATTACATTCCTACTTCATCTACAAACGTTAGAAATAAAAGCGATTTCAAAGTATAAAACTGTGAAATATACAATGGATATTTATAAAAAATGTTTTGTGCCGGGGTGCAACAATGACTCGAACAACAGCTCCCACAAAATCGAAGAGACGCAAGCTAATGTGGAATATTTCAAAGTTAACACGATGTATTGTTGCGAAGACCACTTTAATGTAAGTAGGAGTCGGGAAAGATGCGCAGGGATCAAACGCTTTGTTCTGTGGTCAAACGAGAAAAGCAAAAATAGCACGGAAAACAATAACAACAGCAACGGACGGAACGATATGAACATGAACGTTGGCTGACGTTGACATATAGACAAAACCATAGACAAAACAATTTTTTTTGCTGAACAAAGACGATTGGGATCGTGCCAAAGCTACCAAATTATCAAACAGCGTAAAAATATTTATTATTATTAACAAACAAAGCTACGTAAAAGCTTGATGTAGTCCATTTTATCAAATAAAGGTGTTAAAAGCACAGCTTAAAAAAATTAACAATACCAATTAATAGTTTTCTATGTCAGCATGTCAGCTACTCTCCCTAGCGAGGTTTAATTTTAGCTTAGAGTCAGAAGGGCACCTAAAAACCAGCGTCGAGGCTCCACGGCTTGCTTTGCGGGTTCCGCTTATGCTAAGCTGGTCTACCAATTGATTGTTTTCTATGTCAGCATGTCAGCTACTCTCCCTAGCGTGGTTTAATTTTAGCTTAGAGTCAGATCAGAAGGGCGCCTGAAAACCAGCATCCATGGTTCGCGGCTTGCTGTGCGGGTTCCGCTTATGCTGGTCCCTTTTGCCACAGAAATGTATCTTTGTGTCTTTTTTGATAATTTTTTCTTTCTTTCTTTCTCACTAAGTTGCTAACGCTCCAGCTGTGAATGAGCGCCAAGGATTTCCCGAAGGACTACAGTACGGGGTTATGTAAGAACACACCAAAGACGTTCATACATGAATCACGTCTTTATCCCTTACGGAATAAGGAACGCCTAAGGTAACCAGACCTAAAAGCCACGTTTAGCATGATTGTGGACGAATAGGATAGAAACAGGACTCAAAATAGTGACGAGTTGCTAGCTGCATCGCCTATAACACGATTCCTACAAATTTCCGGACTAGACGGACGTTCCGTGACCAAATTGGGGACGTTTTGTTAAGAGTACCCGAAACCGACGAGCATGTGTGAAGAGATTGATGAATGTGGATGAAGCGAAAGAGGTATGTCGGGATCGTAGCAAGTAGAACAAAGTAGTCTCTGCCCACCCTGGTTGAAAAGAGGCGTGACAGTATGTACGTATGTCAACATTTTATAAAAATTACACTATGATATTACATTTAAATTTTATATGAACTTGGGGGACTTTTGTTTACGAATACGTTAAAATAGATTGGAATGGACTATAACTGTGCGAGTTTCTCGAACTACCCGCACATTGTCTTTTTTATAATTTCGTTTACAAGAATGTCAGTCTTCTGACACACACCGTTCACATCACAACGTCCTGCGACTCTTCGCACTAAATCTGATGCCCCTAACTTACCGAACTTAATCTTTTCTAGATTCCGCCTGAAAAACGTACTTTTAAAATACAGTTAACAATAGTGCTTAATCTGCATTCCAGACTTAATTGAAATCGCACAATTAAAACCGGAATATTTAATGTTCTTAAAGACCGTCTCAGAGAGTATTCCTTTCTTTCATTCGTTAGTGTTTAGTTCATTGATCTAGAACGGGCAGACAGTTTAAAAGTTCGCAATCACGTAGTTGTTCATTAAATTTGGATCGAGACAAAAACCGAACAAGTGCGCCTCAGACTAGGACCCGTCCCTACTTATCATCATCACTATCATCACTACATAGTCCTACTATCCTACTAATATTATAAATGTGAAAGTTTGTGAGTTTGGATGTTTGTTACTCTTTCACGCTAGAACGGCTGGACAGATCTGGATGAAATTTGGAACATACATAGATTATTGTCTGGAATAACACATAGGCTACTTTTTATCCCGGTAAATTGCGTAATTCCTGCGGGATAGCGATAAACGAATTCTATGCAGACGAAGTTGCGGGCAACAGCTAGTATAAAATAAAGTCGCTTTCTCTGTCCCTATGTCCCTATGTATGCTTATATCTTTAAAAGTACACAACGGATTTTGATGCGGTTTTTTGAATAGTTAGAGTGATCCAAGAGGAAGGTTTTTATGTATAATTCTACGCAGACGAAGTCGCGGGCAGAAGTTAGTAATATTATAAATGCTGTTACCTTTTCTGTCTCCAACCGTTGGACAGATTTAGTTGAAATTTGGTATACACATTGAGTTCCGAGGGCATAGGATAGTTTTTATCCCGGAAAATTGTATAGTTCTCGCGGGATAGCGATGTGACTTCTGTTAGTACGTACATACATGTTAATTGCGTAAATATCCCTTACGGGGTAGACGTAGCCTAGGATAACAATTCCTGAAGGACTCTTTTAGCGTGACTCGGACTCGTACTAACAAAAATATTAACATATCTATATAATTTCGACTTATTTTCTTAACGGTTTTAGCTACCTCAGCGTAATGCTGAGCCAGCGACCGTTTCACTTTTGCGAAGACACACACAACGCTCATGATCTATTTTTCATGTCTTGATTATTTCTATAAAATTGTGTATATTCTCTTATATTTGTGTGTCTTGCAAAAAGGAATAAATGTCCTCTTTCTTTCTTTTCTTTCTATATGCCCACGGGCGTTCTAAACTCCACTCTTTTTTTTAGCTATCCGTCTACAGGCCTATTTTTGAGGGCCAACCTAGATACTTTTCGGCGACACAGGATTGCTTAACATGCGATATGGCTAACACGCAGCGTCAATATTCTCTCGTCTGCCTTTGATAAACAGTAATAAATGGGGTCATAATGAAAGACGATTTATTATTTGGAGTAACCACAAAACCTAGACACCTTCAACGCCTCCTGGGACCATGAGAACTTATGTCAGCCGTGTCAACCCTGAAACTGAGGGAGAGGTACCAAGCTCTTGGTACCATGGAAGTTAGCACTTGGAGCAAGGAATCTTCAAAGTACTCATTATTTTTCATTACCAGTCTCTAGGTTGAAAAATGAAACAGCTGTGCATGCCCCGTTGGGGTTTCATCTCGCGATTCCACAACAAAGACCGACAGAGCTATAATTAAGAAACGCTTCTGATGAAAAATGGAGTTTACAGTGCTGTAAAGGTTACAGAAACCGGCGATCCTTGATAATCTTTTGTTAATTAAATAAACAAGCGAGTTTTTTTTTCTCGTTTCTAGGGACCCCATTACTAAAGACTTCGCTGTCCGCCCGTCTGTCATTAGGCTGTATCTCATGAACCGTGATAGCTAGATGGTTAAGATTTTCATAGATGATGTATTTCTGTTGCCGCCATTACAACAAATACTAAAAATTAGAATAAAGTATGTATGTCTGCATATATCTTTGACCAATATAAAGTGACCCCACACTGCGTACATTTTACTTTGGAGCAAGACTCTGCTTACACTGGTTTATAGATATTTATAGATAATGGTACGGAACCCTACGTGCGCGAGTCCGACTCGCACTTGGCCGGTTTTTTGTGGGCGAAGTCATCCTGAGCCCTTTAGACGATGGAAATTAAAATGTTACCTAACTGCCGCTTCCAAAGATTTCGCTAACCTTACGAAGCAACGCAGATCTATGCAAGATGTTCAATATCTATAAGGTCCAAATTTGCAAGTTGTTTGCCGCCTTATTCCCTTTCGTTTATATGTGGGCTAACCACCACCGCAATGGTTAAACAAAATTAAGCAGTGGGTGGGTTAATTGTATGCTGGTTAGATAAATAAAAAGATCTGCTTGCCCAACTCTAGTATCTTGCTTGACATTGGGCCAGCCATTCAGAATGCAGGAATCGTAACTGTAATTTCCAAATGTCTGTGAAAATTAGAACACATAGAAAAATCCGAAAAGTAAAGCTATGGCCGGGAATCGAACCCGGATCCTCGTCATTCCGTGACGCGTGCTATACCCCTACACCACCCATAGCAGGTGGGTAGTCTCCGAATTTTTCTACCTGTTACCAACCGTCACGTGACCTTTGTTACTATGCGAATTTTTTGTCGCTAAGCGTCATCTGTTTGAATGATGTGTCTGTACGACACAATTACAAACTCCCGTGGAACATCTACTGCTCACCAGGGACGAGAGAAGGCGCTGTTTTTCAAATGATAGGTACTATCAAATGATAACTGATGGTAACTGTAGATTGACGTAACTTTTTGAAAGACGAATTGTCAGTTTCACTTTATTCGTATAGTCTGATTTCTCCTCACTATGGATCGACCGCTCAAATGAATCATCGCTCGCGCGGGCACAGGGGCGCAGGCTAAGACGACAAAGGGGACAGAGAGCGGTGCGGGCGGGTAGTGCGCCTGCCGCCCGCACCTCTCTCGGCCCCCTTTGTCGCGCGGGGGAGGACTCATTTAAGCGGACGGTATAGTTTTCATTAGCAGAAAATTCGGATTGTTGCCTGATAGTTTTATTTCTCCTTAGTGTCCAAAAAGACTATGAGGGAATGTTTGTAATTAAGCCGTTTTGTTTGCTTTGGCCCTTCTGTGTGGAGTAGCTAGTGCAATTTTGTTCATGAATACCTTCGATCAACAATACAACTAGATTCACGGTGATAGCTCTGAAAACGGCTCCGAGAAATAAGACCACAAAATAAATTTGTGGCCTTATTTCTGACAGTACGCACCAACCTCGGCCAATGTGAGGACGTGTCAAAATGCCACAATGTGCGTTCAAAAATTGCAAAAACAGCCACCGAAACACTAAGGTTTCGGAAGGAATATTTTTCTTTAAGTAAGTACAAGTCAGTATTTCATAAAGTACGTAAAAATTTGCAGTTTACATTTTAAAATCAATAATTTATTGTTTGGCCAATGTTGGCCCACCATCTTGACAATAATCGGTGGTTTTAGAACAAGAAATTCATGGAGTAGTTCTCGTTTTAAAATAAAATATATATTGTGTCTTTTTGTAGATTCTGATTTCCTAGTGATCCTTTTTGCTGAGCGGAATGGATAACTATTGTTGCGAGAGAAAGAGAAGAAGAACTTTACAGGACTTACAGAACTTACAAAAATCTGCTATACGTTCGATTCATTTTGCCAAATTCGACATAACTGGAAATAGCCAAATATATTGTAAAAAAGAATCCTCTCAGGCAAAAAACTGCTCTAAAAGACAGCTATATAAAAACTAACTTAATTAATAAACGGATAATTTCACAGCCATCATTTAAGTTCTTCGCCGATCTGTGCAGGTTTCCTCACGATGTTTCCCTTCACCATTAGCTTATAGTGAATTTAAAATTAAATTTTGCACATAAATTCCGAAAAACTCAGGAGGTGCGAGGCCTGGTTTGAAACCACGACTTTCTGCTTGAGAGGCGGTAGGTCGAACAACTAGGCTATTACGGCTGTTGTCTGGCTGGGCCTGCGTGGGAACTATGGCCCAATCCCTCTCGTTGTTAAAGGAAGCCTGTGTCCAGCAGTGGAACGTAGATAGGCTTAATTATTAAAATTCATGTTATTATTTGTATTTGTAAATATCTGTCAAATAAAAAAAAACGAGTTATATACTTAATGCGATTGCGACTCCATTATTACCCTGTTCCTCAAATAGAATGACATCTTTTTGAAACGAAGGTAGTTATTTTGTTTATCGAACGCTTTCGCACGTCTTGTGACGAAACGTCGTAAGTATTATATACAATTATAATTATTTGGATCTTTGTTGCTTAGACTTAAGGTTTATTTTACGTTAATAAAGAAGGTAAAAAAGATATAGCTATAAGCATAAGCAACACGACCACTTTTTCGCTTTGATTTTGTATGGGACCGTGAATCTAGTTGTATTGTTGATCGAAGATGAATACGGAATAAAATTCACTCGGTGACGGTGTTAGGGAACTATTCTTTGTTAAAATGTTGGTCGCGGCTAGAGCAGTACGTATTTGAAAAAGAAACAAAGTGTTTACTGACGGAGGACGGGGAAGCATAATGCGTTATTAATAAGTGGTAATGGGTAGCGTTTCTTTTTTTTAAAGGGGAGTATAAATGGGTGCGTTGGAAGGGGAAGGCGTAGACGTTCTGTGGACAAATAGAGGACGTTTTGAAAAAAGGCCAGGACTACCTGAAACTGACGAGCATTTATGAGATTGAAGAATGTGGATGAAGCGAAAGAGGGCCAGGATCGTAGCAAGTGGAACAAAGTAGTCTCTGTCTCTGTGGGACAGGGGCGTGACGCAAACGAGCTAGTAACTAGTAACCTGATAGTACCTGATCACCACCACCTATGGAAACCCGGAATACCAAAGGACTTCAAATGCGTTGCCAAGACGATAGAGGGCTAAGATGGAATACTTCATATGCTAGTAATTTCAGCGGCCTTATCACTCTTCTGTTCTCTGTTCTTCAGAAAGCGGTACGACAAAACGTCGCCTCAGCAAAAGCCTTCGTGCAAAACCTCCAACGCTCGCTTACCGATCGCGTAAGTATGTTTTAATATAACCTTTCAAAGGTAAAACCGAAAATGAAAGCTCAATCCTCTCAGGCATAAGAAAATGCGAAACAAAACCTGCCTGTAAGCTTCTACTTATGTATTCACATAAACAAAAGGAGACCAAATTTGTCGCTTTCATACAGTGTATCGGCAAGGCTGAGGACGGAGGCTTTGATGTTGTAATTAAAACGTATTGTTGCCAGTACAATACAATACAATAACTCTTTATTGAACATCACATATAACAACTAAGAAAAAAGGTAAGAAGTAATAAGGCGGTATCGCTACAGAGCGAGCTCTACCGGACAACCATAATGTACTGGAGAAAAGAACAGATCTGAGCAGGTGGTACAATTTCGAGTATATGTTAATACTAGCTAACCCAGCGAACTTTGTTCCGCCTTAAATTTGAAAAATTCCAGTGGTTTGGGCTGTGCTATCCCGCGGGAACTATGCAATTTTCCGGGATAAAAACTATCCTATGTCCTTTCCCGGGACTCAAACTATCTGTATACCAAATTTCAACTAAATCGGCCCAGCGGTTTAAGCGTGAAAAGGTAACAGACAAACAGACAGACAGACCGACAGACAGACAGAGTTACTTTCGCATTTATAATATTAGTAAGGATTAGTAAGGATACCTAAGTAGTGAAAATACATAATAGGTACATTATACATGTAACACACGTACTGTACTTAGGATTTTAAAGTGATATAATTATCGCATCTAGCGGCAAAGGCGCTCGCAATGTAAGGCTCGATTTTTGTAAGCGTCACTCGAGATTGTTAATTGAAAGTAAATATATACTTAAATACATCCATGACTCAGGCACAAGCATTCGTATTCATCATACAACTGTCTGTAACGGGATTCGAACCCAGGACCTCTAGCTTCACAGTCAGGGTCACTAACCACTAGGCGGTTGTCGCATTAAGACGTCATGGTAAGGTTACATGCGATACTTTTACCATCAAAACTGTCCACTATCGCTGAAAGTCTGAAGAAAACTTGCGAGCCCCACGCAAGAGATCGTGCACGTCAGGCCCGCCCTTACTAAATTAAACAAGGTGGTGGGAAAATTCAATCCAATCTAAACTTCCTTCAATCCAATTTGAATTTCCTCACCTCGCCCCCCTCGCCCCCCTCGCCCCGCGAACGGTTCACATCCAAGCAATTTATTTCCAGCCCGCCCTCAGTGCGTATACGTCAATTTGTGTACTCACTTTGCAATATCAGTGTACGCACTTGTTTTTCAAGGTTCCGCCAACTAAAGAAACGGAACCCTTATAAAATCGCTTTTGACTGTCCGTCAGTCTGTTAGTCAAGATCCGTTTACTCAGGAACGTGTAGAGGTATAAAGTTGAAATAAATAACAAGTATTTAGCTAAAGATGCGCCGGCCGCCTGTCCCGCCATGCTTCCTTAAACAATGTCATCCGGAGGCCCTTGCAACTGTCAACGTGGCGGCCATTTTAGAGCCGAAAGGAGTCGCACATGACGATGGCAAGTCAATGGCATGTCACTCGTTCCTTGGAACATTTCCTATCAATGTTTGAAAAAAACATTAAATCTGCCTCAACTGGCCAATGCAGGATTCGTAACATTAAAAAACACTCACCTGCGGTTCGTGTATTTAAACAAGTTACTTCCATGCTGATCTGGGAGCAATGGAAAAACATAGAAAATACCAGTTGCTTCTCGTCCCGCGCAGATAGTAAAAGCCCATCGAGTGAATAGGCCAAATTCCTAGGAATCATGTTATAGGCGATGCGGCTACCCATCACTATTTTGATTCCCCTTTCCACCTATACGCCTACAATGATGCTAAACGTGGCCCGTACGGGATATAGACGTGATTTGTGTATGTGTATGTACTCATCCAGCAATTGGGTACTTCCCAGGCCTCGGCATTAATCTACTGTTTTTATGTCTAACTGTATAAATGTCGTAACCAATATAAAATGACCTCGCGCTACATTCACGCAACACTAGATTTGTCAATAGCTCAGTTTGTACGGGAACCTCGGAGCGCGTGTCCGACTCGCACTTGGCCGGTTGTGTGCTTCGGCCGGTAATACGGATTTTTACCTCTGAAGCCCAACAAGTAAGCGCTTTGCAATTTTTGTTGACAGCTGCGCTCAGTTGCTGGAAAATTAAAATAAATAGACGTTTTGGCTGTACAAGTGATATTATGCTCTAGGGTGGCAAGTGTTCCTTGATCGCTTACTAATCCCGTTTTTATACCTCACGCGGTAGACAGAGCCAAAAGTAACAAGATCCTAAAGGCATGCAATTTTGGAGTGATGGATTGTTAGCCGCATCGCCTATACTTAACATGAATTTCATAGATTTTCGCCCATCCCTTCAATGGGCTTTTACTATCTCCGCGGGAAGAGAAGCAACTGGTACATTCTATGTTTTTTCTTTGCTACCAGACCGGCTTGGACCAGCATGATAGAATGCATTCTAGGGAAATGTTAACGGGAATTTGACTAACAGTTTAGTAGTTTCCCAATTCACACAAATACCGCAAAAAAATCAGTTGCAACAATATGTAATTAATTATCTTTTAATCTGTAAACGTGAATATCACGCCGTACAAATCCCATTCATCCAATTATTCCCTGTAAATATATATTTACGATCGAAATGAATATCCATTTTCATCTATAAATTGCCGCCAAATATTTGGCAACACTGAAATATCCCAAAACAGATACAACATTCGTTAAAATAAATAAATATTATCATAAATCATTACAGAGGTCAGAATGAATAAATCAAAATTAATAATATGCGGCTACCGCATTTTCTGCAGTATTCGAAACAATAGAATGGAATTTAAGTGTTTTGTGTGTGCATGGCTGTGTGTGGTGTGGGTTACGTTGTTAGTGTGTGTGCGTGTGTGTGTGTGGTGTGCGTTGCGGTATTAGTGTGTGTGTGTGTGTGGAGGTTAGGAACATATATATCAATATATCTATCTGTAGTTATTTCACGTTTTGACTATAGATGCTGGCGGGAAAAATTCCGAATCATTCCCGTTGAATACTTCGGAAGTATTCGGAAATATTCCGAAGCTTTGGGAATATTTCAACTGTCAAAAAAAAACCAGGAAAATCGACCTTACTACCTATTTCGCGCTTGGAAGTTGTAAAACTCACCCACCACACTACAAACAAACACGTTTATTCCCATTGAATTATTCAGGCGAAATATTCCGCGGAAACATTCAAATCAAAATCAAAATCAAAAGCAAAGCAGCGGCGGCGACGATCGACGATCGATGCAAAATACGATTTTTCAGCAAAAAAAAAATCTTAATTAAATTCATTTTGAATAATTCTGATTTAAAGAAACTTTCCCAGAAGTATTCCGGAATAATTCAGAATTTTTCAGAAGTTTTGCAACTGTAGTTTTGACTAACCTAACCTATAGGTTAAGTATATATTTCTTACACGGTATACTATGTTACTACGAAAAGAATCTTTCAAGCACATGAGTATCAAACAATTATTGTGAATAAATTAACAGATTGTTATTTCAGGCACAGACACAGACGTCGTATATTGTTATGAAATCTGACTATTGGAAATAATTCTG
Organism: Pandemis cinnamomeana; assembly: GCA_932294345.1. Classification (NCBI taxonomy): domain Eukaryota; kingdom Metazoa; phylum Arthropoda; class Insecta; order Lepidoptera; family Tortricidae; genus Pandemis; species Pandemis cinnamomeana. Next base: position 15,542,689 of record OW028705.1, read on the forward strand.
AAAACTATTCTTCGAAATGTTTTTTGAATCAGTGTAGTTACATTGTAAAAAATAGACAATCCCAATTTAAATTTCTAAAAGTCACTGAAAATTAGAACACATAGAAAAATCCGAAAAGTAAAGCTATGGCCGGGAATCGAACCCGGATCCTCGGCATTTCGTGACGCGTGCGCCTACACCCATAGCAGGTGGGTAGTCTTCGAATTTTTCTACCTGTTACTAGCTGTCACGTGACCTTGTTACTATGCGATTTTTTATCGCTAAGCGTCATCTGTTTGAATTATGTGTCTGTACGACACAATTGCAAACTCCCGTGGAACATCTACTGCTCACCAGGGACGAGAGAAGGCGCTGTTTTTCAAATGATAGGTACTATCAAATTAATCAAGAATTTTTATTTTCCCAGTACCAATTTGTCAAGGTATTTTGCAAATTGTTTCATACATATAGGAAGGTAATCTGTGGCAGCGGCGTGTTAGTATCAACAGCATCCGTACGAAGCCGGGGCGGGTCGCTAACATCTAAAACGAACTCTGCATTTAGAATCGTTTAAATAGAAATAACAACCGACAACCGAGGCACAATAAAACGCCTTTGCCCCAAAAATGTATTGTTTTTGCGGAAGCGTTTTTATTTTGTATGTTTTCTAAATTGAAAACATTTCTCATTTCATCGTCCAGGATTAAATTGCGATTGGCTTTCACGATTGCACAGATCCCATTTCCCTATCGGAGCACGGGAACCTCAATTTAATGCATCCCGAAACCGGATCGGCGTATCCGACAGAGGCGACCGCGAGCCAAAGACGCCTCTGGTCCTTCAGCTTAGGGTGCAAAGGGCTGTAGGTGTCGTTATCACGGAAATACTGCTGATGATGAAAAATTGCAAGGGCATCAGTTAATGTCTTAATTTTTCGCGAACATTTTTTGGATGGAAATTTAAGGCGTTCTCTCGCCGTATAAATCAAGCTGTCGCGTTACAAATGTGAAATTGATTTCGAGTTTTTTTTTAAGAACGTGTTTTGTGACAGCTCGAATTCATTTTTATTGTGTTGCCAGCTACTTCTTTAGTGACTCCGTTCGTTTCGGAATAGTTGAGCACGTGCTTGGAATAGTTTGTCTTAGTAGCCCTGTAAACGTTTTACAGGATCTTCGGATCATAGTTGATAAATATGTATATTTACATTGATCATTCTTCCATGCTGGTCTGGGAGCAAAGGAAAAACAAGAATGTACCAGTTGCTCCTCTTCCCGCGCAAATGGTAAAAGCCCATCGAGGGAACGGACGAAATAGGAATCATGTTATAGGCGATGCGGCTAGCAACCCATCACTGTTTTGATTCCCCTTTCCACCTATAAGCCCACAATCATGCTAAACGTGGCCTTTAGGTCTTGTTATCTTAGGCTCTGTCTACTCCGTAAGGGATTAAGACGTGGTTTATGTAGGTATATAATTTTAAATCAAAATTTATATGAAACATCTTTGTAAGGGTGTTGGGTCAAACTAACATATCCGTCTACTAAAATATTCTAGAACAATTTTAAAAAACCTTATATCTCTGTTGTACTTATACTATGAATGGTTGAAAAAATCTCTTGGTGTATTTTTTAGCATTACAATGAACATTACATTATATGGAAACACAGATAAAAGGAATATAATTCATGAAATGTATCCTACGACCGCCTATCTGTCAAAGACTGTAAAATTCAAGCAAATAATTAAAAAAAAATCGACGAAAAAATATGGTTTTACTGGCGCCATCTATTATCGAGTAGATGAATTTGCATCACAGTTTACTTTTTGTTACTGAAGTGAGACACCCACAAAATACTGTAGGGAAAGCGCTATTTACCATCATTTGTAGGTACAATTTTGAAACACATCAAAGAATCATAGCCAATAGACTCAAAACCAAAACCACCGCCAATAGCTATGTTTAAACAAGGATGAGCAACGTATTTCCTTGCGAATTTCCGCATCGCAAACGGATTAACGTTGAGACGTCCAGCTGAACTTACAAACATACTATCGTTCTGCTTACACGTATACCCAACATGATTTACCAGCACGAGACAGCATGAGCTTATAAGCTAAGCTATCCGAAAGTTCTAGAATGTTCCGTTTATACAAAGGGTAAGTGTGAGGGTAATCGTAAAAGTGTATCGGTTTGCGAACGCTAGAGTATCAACCGGTCTCTCGATTCGAAATTCGAAGTTCGTAAACCGTTGTCCGTTCCTCTCGCTCTCCCTTTGAAAACTATTAGTGTGAGTGGGACGGCACGATTTCGAAATTGCTGAGCGAAGCTGAGCTGTAACTTGCATGTCTTGATTTGGATTTGGAACAAATTCAGGTTATTGACCTTGGAAGTGCTGTTCGGAAGGGCAAGTAATCTGATGCTTCAATCAGGTTTGTGTGAAACGTATTCTGTGTAACGTTTGAAACGATTCTCGAAGGAGCAGTATGTAAATGTGTTATGTACCTATGTCTAAGTGTTTATTGTACCTAAAAAAAGAAACAAGAACTATCTAAAAAAAAACGTGAAATGTTGTCACATACGAGTAACTAGTGTAACATAGTGGTGGCCGGATAGCCTAGTGGTTAGAGACCCTGTCTATGGAGCTAGAGGTCCGGGTTCGAATCCCAGTAGGGGCAGGCATTTGTCTGATGATGTATACGATTTTACATTATAAAAATATGTTTATCCGATGCCTTGGTACATAGTACCAGCTTTGTTTGGGTCTAGGTCAATTGGTGTCAGTAGGGAATATTCATGATGTTTTTAATTACTTACGTTTAAATCTCATTTATGTAGGTATTTTTTTAATAACTGTAAAAATATCCGAGATATAATCCATTACGTATTTTGTCTCTATCTAGAAAATCTTAATTTTAATATGGTCACATGTCATATCGGATCTCTCTTTCTAATCACTGACTAATTAGTAGTTTAAAACTCTTTTATTTTCCGTCTTTTTGGACCAATATTATTTTTGATTTCACTTTTCGTCATCTCTTTCACGATATTTTCATATTTTCATAAAAAAAAGTTTTTTTAATTCACAATTGATTGGCGAAATGATTGTATCTCCGACGTTACGAAACCAGGAAAGAAAAAGCTTTGGAAGGCTCAAGTAAAAAAAAAACGATTTGCAAAGCTACGTTGCAATTAAAGTCAACAGCACTGCGAGTTGGCTGTTTAATTAAAGTTGGAACCATCGATCTGTGCCGGCCACTAGTGGCAGGTGGGGAATGGGCATAGAGCAAACAACCTAATAGAGAGGAAATGTCATATTAGATAAAATTAGGACAAGCTGTTCCCCGTGGCTTCGACCCGTTACAGTTTTTTAATATTTAAAAAAAAAGTGTATTTTCTGTTAAACGAATACTTGAAAAAAATAGCCAAATTGATTCAACCTTCTCGAATTTTTGCTTAGCAACATTTATTTTTAATTTACAACTAAAGAGTATTTACTCAAAAAAAAAAACTGTTACAAAATAAAACCCCTTTCAAAGTGCTCTACTATTTTGAGTTGATACTTTTTGTATAAGGTGTGCGATATAGATAACATTTAAATAAACAATAATAATTAAACAACACTAATATCGAAAACAATAATCAATTAAAATTGAGATCAAATTCATCAACTTCCAATTATTATTTGTTATCTAAACATGACATACAATAAAATTATAATCAACTTACTATCTAACACAATATTCTATTCATTAACAACGACAAAAATAATACATCCAATCCGCTATCACCACCTGCTTGGGAAATGCCAATGAACTCGGAACACTAGTCACACGTTGCCACCCGACGTTGAATGGCAAGGCTTAGCCATTGGGAATGTAAGAGCCCGCCCTGTGATCTCTGGAGGAGACGACCAAGCGTGTCGACAAAGGCTTGCAGAACCCGAGTTACCTCACTAGTTAATTATTACGCTGTCACTCTACCATGCTAAAAGCGTGCTACCTAATTTATTTTACCATAAAAGCTAAATGAGCTGTAGAAACGAATGTAAAATAATACTTAAACGAAGCGGTTTAAGTGTTAATTGTGTTTGTTCAAATAGAAATCGTGTTTATCGCTTTTGGAGTACCAATAGAGTTCACTCTTTATTAACGGCTCGATTTTAATGACCACTCGATTAGATCCGTCTAAACTAATCAGAAAGCCAAAGTAAACGACACCTGATACTTGAATTTAATCTGTTTAATTTTTCAAAAACTTTCACTTTAGTCGAAAACGTATCTAATAATTAAAAGTTTATCCATCGCTCATTGCCCTGGAGCGGACCTGTCGTCCTGTCGTCCTTCGGCCAATCATTTTAGCCGAACGTCGATAAAACTTGGACGATTCATCAGCGAGACAATTAAAGTGTTGAGAAGGTCCTAATTGAGTTTCGTGGAAATTTTCGTATCGGAACTTGGCTTAAGAACTCCAGATTAAGATGGCCGATGGCTTGGCTCTGATTGTTTTTCAATAACTCCGCGATTATACCGGAGCTTCGGACTGAGATTAATACAGTCAAGTTTTTGAACGGTTCGCGAATGATACGAGTTTCATTAGTTAGATTGTGTAGGGGATTGCACATTCAGGACAGGGTTGCCTTCCAAAGGATTCCGCTTACAACATTAATAAATATAACACCATCCATGCTGATTTGGATGTAAAGAAAAAACACAGAATGCACAAGTTGCTCTTCAGGTAACCCCATCGAGGGAACGGGCAAAAATTTTAGGGATCATGTTATAGCCACTATTTTGATTCCCCTTTCCACCTATACGCCCACAATCATGCTAAACGTGGCCTTCAGGTATTGTTAACTTTTGCTCTGTCTACCCCTTAAGGATATAGATGTGATTTGTGCATGTACGTAATTGCCAATACGACTTAACCTTTAAAGTTTAGCATAGTTCAACAATGATGCACTACTAGAGATGTCAGCTTCCTAGATTGGGCAACTGCCGGGAATGCAGCGGGGTAGGGCCACCCCTCCCTCCTCGCTAATCCGCAAGCGCTTAGTCCTTTCGACCTCCAGGGCACGATAGTACTGTACAGATTTTCTTCGAAACTAAGGAGTGCGCTCACTAAGTAATTAATACGCTATGGTTCAATCATTGTACACCAGGCGTAAAGCCTTAAAATTATTTACCCAGTCTAATGACAATATAGTTGAGACTTCGTAACGAGAATATTAAATTCAAAAACACAATTTCCAAGTCTGTTACAGCGACGTGCGTTTATTAATTATAATTTTACCTTAATTAGTATTTATTAGGTAATAAAAATACCGGCTAATTCGGCGTCCGTTGAAAAGCGTAACGTAATTGAAATTAAATAGCGACCCGCCGTATTATTACAGTACACATTTTAAATTAAAATTATAAAATCATTTTAAGGCCCCGAACACTTGAACGTTTGAATAAAGCTTATTTGTCGCTTGGCAAGTCACTTCCATGTTGGATTGGGAGCAAAGAAAAAACATAGTATATACCAGTTGCTTCTCTTCCCGCGCAGATGGTAAAAACCCATCGAGGGATTGGGTGAAAATCTTAGGGATCATGTTATATAGGCGATGTGGCTAGCAACCCATCACTGTTTTGATTCCCCTTTCCATCCATACGCCCACGATCATGCTAAACGTGGTCTTTAGGTCTTGTCACTGCCCTGTCTACCCCATAAGGAATAAAGACGTGATTTATGTATGTGTATGTATGTATTGGCAAGTCACGCTATTCTCTACAGCGTTTTCGACTATAAACACATCTGGGGTATTACCATGACGTCTTAATGCGATTTAATTGCGATTCAGTTTAGGTTCGCTCGCTGTCAAATCCGTACAGACAGTTAAAACCTGAACTGAGTCTCGCATTAACACTTCATGGTAAGGCCCCAGAACGGCAATATTCTACTAATCCACGCGTAGTTCAATATCGATCATTTTTCAAATGTTATTTTCTTTCCAAAGGTATCTACTAAATGGAAAAGAAAATGAATCGGGTCATTTGTTTGACAATTCGAATAAAGGATTAAAGCTTGAAAAAACAGCGCACTTAAAAAAGCGTAAAGACACTTCCACTCGGACGCAACTTAGCGTTTATTGCAAATAGGAATTTCCACCAGTCCATAATAACAGAGTCTAGTTAAGTGTCCTTCAGTAAAAACGGTCACGGAATTAAGTGCGTCCCGCTCTGCCGTTTCGAAACAGTTATTTCTCGCAATATTTCCCTGTTATTGTCAACTTTCTAATATGGGAGTTTGTATTGCGAATAATAATTAAGTGCCATGCTCCGCGCTTGTCGAGTTCGGCCGCTGTTCTTTTGTTATTTTTAAACGTGGAACATTAACGTTTCCGATGTTTTTGCTATTCTTATTTTAACTTTCAGCTCTTTGCTGGTATTGGTAATATTTTTTTCTTTGTATTGGACACTTATTTTGTCACATAAGGTATGAAAACATTACGGAGATAGGTACTATCAAATGTATCAAGAATTTTACTATTTTGAAAATAAGTTTCCCGTCCCAAACTATGCTGAAAGGAAATAAATTGGTTTTGGCAGAACATTGTAAGGAATGTAGAAGAACTAAGAACGGCAATAGTTATTTAATACGAGCCAAGATATTCGCTAAACATCGGTTACCTTTACACCGTATCCAACAAGTTTAATAATGACCCATTATCAAAGCAACATTGACAAATTTCACTAAGCCCATTTTGTTGCACATCTCTGCCACGGCGTGCGCTGTGATCGTTTTCTATAACCCCACCATACACTTCGCACGTTCCCAATACTTAGATACGTCAAATTTTGAAACTAGCGGACCCGACAGACTTCGTTCTGTCAAAAAGATTTGAAATGTGGCAGCTTTTTGTTCCTACCTATTTTACAGTCGGGGCAAAAAATTCTCCTGAACAGAACTGTCACCCTGGTGGCTTAGACAACAGGTGAGTGCCGGTAATTTAATATGAACTTTACTGAAAAGCAATAAAGTTCAAATTTACTCTACATTTTAGTTAGAAAACGTTTGTATGGGAAAAAGAAAAGGGCTGTTTTTATGGTTTTCCCGGCAATTATTCGAATTTTTCTCTCCGTAAGAATCATCCTCAAGGAATATTCTAAAAAAAGAATTAGCGAAATCGGTTCAGCTGGTCTCGAGATTTTCGCTTAGCAACACATTTTGCGATTCATTTTTATATTATGGATGACAGATCTTTAAATCCCATTCTCCAAGGTTCAGTACACACTAACGATTCACCAATACGTCAATAGCCCCTCAATCTCAAAGCAATAAGCAGTGCAGCTCAGTAACTCCGGTAAGAGCGCTTCCAAAAATCTAAAAGATTGCCTCCCTTTGCATTGAGGCAGGCCGCAGTATCTGCCCCCATTTATTTGATGTTTCATCGATATGGCGGATCACCGGGATAGGACGGGCTAATCTCTCACTGTGCCCGGAGACGGCTCCAAGGATAGCGTTGAAACGGTTCATTTAAAGAAATTACGGATGTTTCCGTGTTTGACATAGGGTTTTTTTTTTATATGAATAGGAAGGCAAACGAACAAGTTGGTCACCTGATGGTACCTAAGTCAGCATCACTGCCCATAGACACCCGCAACCGCGGAGGAATTGCAGATGCGTCAACCTAGATTACTAAGATGAAATGCCTCTTGTGCCCGTAATTTCCCCGACTGTCTTACTCTCCACACCGGAACACGCACAAGCACTGCTACTTAGCGGCAGGATTAGCGAGTAAGATGGTGGTAGCGATCCGGACGGACCTTGCACAAGGCCCTACCACCCGCGGGTTTTCCGAGGTTGTCCTTCATTGTTCGGCCCATATACATAGAACACTGGAGGTACTTAAGGTAGGAAAAAGAATGACGTACGCGTTTCAAAACGAGATAGTCAGACGGCACCAGTTTAACTTGCGATGTATGTAACTACTAGCTGTTGCCCGCAACTTCGTCTGCATATAATTCGTTTATCGCTATCCCACGGGAATTACGCAATTTTCTGGGATAAAAGTAGCCTATGTGTTATTCCCGACTAATAATCTATCTATGTTCCAAATTTCATCCAGATCTGTCCAGCCGTTCTGGCGTGAAAGAGTAACAAACATCCAGACATACTCACAAACTTTCACATTTATAATATTAGTAGGATTTACGTTTGTCCCGGTGGAATCTTGCGACTCAATTTTGAAGCAGATATGCCCGACCCAATCCCATTTAAGCCTAAGTTAGAAACATAAACATTAACGATACATATTTATTACTTAAACTAGTTGTTTATTACAAAATAACTGCTCAAAAGGGAAAGCAGACACGAAGACTAATTACAACGTGGTTGTTGCGTAACTGTAGTGACTTCTAGGCCAGCCAATCAGAATACAGAGCTGAGCTGGCTTGGTGAAATTTTGTTTCATACAAATTGTACGCTACTTGCACTCTTTCAGTTATCCTCTGTGTTGGGAACGCAATCCTATACGTGCACAAACATGTTTCCCAACTTTGCTTTCCGTTTGATGTGTTCGAATTTGCTTTATTCTTTTGCATTTGTTTGACATCGTAGTTGCGGAATATCGGAGTGAAAGGTTGAACGACGGACGCAGCGGGTTCTCAATTTGACTGTTTGTTATTTTTAAATTGTGTGTGCACATCTCCCAGTGGTCCCATATAAATTTTGTCTGAAATAAGCTTAATAATTATTTTTTATTTCGCAGTCCGTTTTTTTTGTTTTGTTTCTGGCAGCGAACATTTGGCATATTATGTCAAAAACATATTCGATATTTAAAAATCTTACTTTTCCGTTCGCGCTTCACTCAATAAATTATAACGACTGAAACTGCCAATAATGCGCATTTTGGTGTACAAAATAAAAAAATACTTTTAAAAAATCCTTGTGAACTCCTAGCAATAGCCATTCTCAAACTTTTATACACTTGCCGTAATGCTCCTTTCCGAGCCGCATTTTATCTAAACTGCAGTTTTCTTTCCACTTTGCGGGAAGCAATCTATTTACAGACTACTTAATCTCGGTGCAAGTCAGAGTTTTGTTGCGAACGATTAAAAGTTTCTGCATAAATCCGGTAGATGGTGTTACGCCCCCATACGTCATTCGGGGATTTTAGTGGAACATTGCGCCCGGGGGCTGGGAAAGGGTTAAAACTTAGGTCGTTCTTTTATTTTTCAAGTTCTACAGATATGGTGGTATGTGTTAGAGGTAACTTAAAAAAATTATAGATGGCTCTGTACGTAGCCTCTTCTTCTACAAGCCGAGCTATTAGGTTTGGCAACGTCGCCTGTGAACCTAAGCGTAAAAATGTGATGTTGCCAAACTTACAGCACGGCTTGTATATGACAATAGAGAAGGCTATGCTCTGTATCTTATATCTGTCTATATTTTATAAGCAGTCACAGAAAACTCACTTTTTTAACATGAAAAGCCTTTTTAATCAGGCGTCAGGTATGAGGTGATAGTGTAGTAACAATATTAATGTTATGCAATGTGTATGTTGTCACCATTTTCTACTACCAACCAAACCTAAGTAAACAATAAAATAAAATCTTGAGTAACCTTTCGAAGAACAATATCCATTCGAAGTACAATCGGCGAATTTTAGCGGCTTGTAACTGTTTCCGTAAGGTATAGTAGAAATAAATTTTGTAAACTTAGATAATATAATTATGATAGAAAACTCACCTGTCTTATTTCAGTCTCAACTCCATTGGAAAGGAAGTGGGTTTGTTTCAGATTAGGCGCTAGCAGTTGTCTGTGGACAAAACAAAACGAATTTTATTAATCAGTCTATATCCAACGTCACAACCCTTTTCCTGATGAAGTCGGATAACAAGATGTTAAGCACGCAAAAGGCTAAACACATCTTAAAATCTATGAACAAAAAACATTAAGCTTGCTACTCCGCTACCACAAGCGGCAAGTGCTTATCCACTAGAGGCAGCCTCTGGTCGAGCGGCTGCCTCGAACCGAGGCCACGTTTTTTTTTTTTTTTTTTATATGAATAGGAAGGCAAACGAGCAAGTGGGTCACCTGATGGTAAGTGATCACCACTGCCCATAGACACCCACAACCTCGGAGGGATTGCAGATGCGTTGCCAACCTAGAGGACTAAGACAAAATGCCTCTTGTCAGCATTATGCTGAGATGGGACCATTTCGTGATGTATGTACTGATTTTTTTGTTTTTTTTTTCACTCTTTTTGTTTTTGGTAACCCAGTATACATATATCGCGAATAAATGTTTTCTTTCTTTCTTTCTTTCTTTCTTGTGCCCGTAATTTCCCCGGCTGTCTTACTCTCCACACCGGAACACAGCAGTGCAAGCACTGCTACTTAGCGGCAGGATTAGCGAGTAAGATGGTGGTAGCGATCCGGACGGACCTTGCACAAGGCCCTACCACCCGCCTCAACATCTTAGGTAGCGTCTCCACTTGCGCGGCCTCGGAGCGAGGTAGCCGCTCGACGCGAGGCTGTCTCTAGGGGATAAGCGACTTTAGATGTCGTGCAAAATACTTTCCCATCGTATCTTAGAAATGTTCGTATTAGTATGGTATTTGTCACGCTATTTCAGTCGGAGTCAACACGTCGCCATCATTCGGAAGTAGAATAGTGTATTCACGACGGGAAAGGATTATTCGTTACGTCTTTATCGGAGTAGCAAGGTAGAATTAATGTTTTTTTGTTAATTAAAATGGACATCCGCAAAGTACCGCCTGATAAAAAAAATAATGTAGAATCTATGTCAATGAAAATACATGAAAGTAACATTAAATTTAAAAAATGCATTCAAATCGATCTGTCCATTTCAGCTACAATGCTGCAGACAGACACAGATACACATAAAACTCCTATTTTGCGTCCATGGTTCATAAAATAGTATGAAACAAATCAAAACTTCCCATAAAACTCGCCGTATTTAAATGGAATCAGATTCGGCGAGAGATTGGGTCTAAATTCCGTGATTGCTTAAAATTCATCCAACAAACAGTTTTGATATAATTTGTTGCCAAAAGGAGGGCAAAAGTTTTACTTTTAGTACCCGCAGAGTTATTCCTCTACGTTTATAAGCCGAAACATTTACCGTTTGTAACGTTGTGTTTTACGGTTCGCCATTAAATATTACAAATTTGGAGTTTTTATTAAAGCCTCGAATAGCTCCTGTCAAATGGTGATATGACAGTCGAAAAGTAAACAAACGTCAAAAATTAGTGACAGCTTGACAGGTCGTATTAGGGTTACCATTGAGAGTATAATCGCCTGTTTGGTGGGAGATAAATGGTTTGAATTTCAGGAATAAGAATTACTGAAACTATAGATAGAAATATAAACCATTTTGGAAAATTTAGAGATTTAATAATCGGATAGTCTGACATTTGTTCTTGAACTAGAAACAAGGGTTATTCTTTGTCATAACATAACCATGGTGGTTAGTTGCATCTTCTGATACTGGTATCACGGCTCAGGGCTTCAATTCCGCTGGTCATCGTAGCCCGTGGTACTCCCGAGCATCTTTGGGTTCGCCATTAAAAATGCCTGCTACTCGAAGAGAAGAGGAGATTAGTTGTGGCTTTTGGAGCCGACTGTGGTGGCTCAACAAGTGGAAGGAGCAGAGGAGTTTCAGCGGGTTGCGTCGGCGAAAGAGTAAGTTTTCTGGTTAAATCTTTTAACCTAAAATACTTCGTTATTCCTTGAACTGTGCCTAGCACCTTGACAGTGTTCTGACTGCTTGATTTATTTCCAGTTTGGTCTGCTGAAGCATCCTTCGGTTGGGGTGGGTGCGTTGGCTGAAGTCCTGCGGTAGCCGCGGCTTCGCTGGTAAGAGAACAGATTCATTCCGATCCTCCTTGTATTCTGCTTTGCGAGACAAGACACTAATGACACCAATTTATTTCTTTACAGACGTTGGGTTTTCTTTCCTTTATTTAATGTTTTTGCCTTTTTCCCGTGTTCGCTTCGGCGCTATTTAATTTCTCCAGTACCTCATTCATGAGTGCTTAATTTTGCTCCTTCCACTTCATCTCTCCTGTTTGGGGAATTTGATAATAACCGAAGCTTCCAACTTCTCCAATTTCCATACTTTAGAACTTCTAAGTTCCGACTTACAAGTTACATTCCCTCTAATTTCATTTATCTGCCAGTGTACCTTTCGCCTGAGTTTTACTCATAGTCCCAACTACCTTATGTAGTTGAAACTCCTTAGGATTATTTCTCGGTCCTTGGATTTGTTCTTTCCGTCATTTCAACAACCGGAAGGTTCCACGGACAACTGTGGCCCGATCGATCAGCATTCCGGACCATTCCACCTGCTGTGCAGCCCGTGATACGTGGCAGGCTCCTGGCGCTCCAGCACCATCTCCCTGGAAGAACTTGGCGGTAAATGCTTTGGAGTGAAGGTCGGTCAAACTTTAGTTGTTTAATTTTATTAGGGAAGTAGGATTTAGGTCGCGTTGATACACCTTTGTATCAACGTTAGCAAGTAGTTTCAAGTATACCTTTAATGTTGGCACAATAAACCCTTAGGGACTAATATTTAGAGTAGCCTTGGTGAGGCACAAGTCACATAAAAGAACTCTTGGTACGCCCAGTTCTAACGCTGAGCTTTGGTTGGAAATTTAGCCAATAAGTATTTCTATGTTAATTTAAACCTGAAATTGTGATCAAAGTGTTTCACCAAATAACTGATGTTATCTTAGGAAATAAAAACCAGTCTTAAGAAACTAACTCTTTCCTTTATCTCCTACATTTTGTTCCCTGGAATTGCAGACAAGCCTAGTTTTCATAGTCGGTTTGGCTAAGTTTATTGTTTTTTTTTCCTGACGCCCCCGCCGGTTGTAAATTTAGTCGGGCCAATTTGGTGGGGTGTGACACGTTCAATTCGGTTACGCAACGTAAGTAATTTACTAAAAGGTTTTTAAATCGATCATACTTTTAGATGGGCGCCTTTATAGTGCCATGAAAAGTGTGTTAAAAGGAGAAAGTCGATATCATGCTGTCACTTTTGTTTTTCCGTGACAGGTAGGTAGGTGTATACGACATAATAATCGTGTGTTCGTAAGAAGTTGGGGTTCGCAAGTTACTTTCGCACGCGTGCCAGCGTTCTTACTATGACCTTTCAATGTGATGCAATTCCGAACCAATTCAATTCAATTTTTGGTTATAGCTTCATCGATACTATCGATGATTCCGAGCCAAAGTTGGATCGATCGCTGTCAGATCCTTACTAGATGTGTCAAAAATGACGGCTAAATAATCTGAATTGAATAGCATTAAGAGGTCAGCGTGCGAGTTGGGTTACCTCCGCGTGCGAGGGGAAGAGCAGTGCTTGGTCCGATGCATCCTGGGCATCGGTTAATGATTTCCTGGCTGATTCTAGGCAGTTAGTCCTGCCAGATAGGGATATCATTATCCGTTGGCTAAGAGCCCGACAGATCATCATCTGACTGAGACATCACAATATCAAATCACGAAGCTACCACGGCTTTACAACCATTTTAGTAAAATTTATTGACGTAGATACAAAAACAATGAAACTGGTGTACAAAGTGTATGTACGCCTAAATTTCAATATAAATTCTGAACGCAGAGCTTCAAACTGATGGCCACAAATCCATGTGTTGTCATACTGAATGGAACCTAAACTAACTCTGCTTGGAAACAATAGGGCTTAGTAATCAAATTTTACAGGCTGCTATTGGTTTAGAGCGGTCTAAGGCACTAACTTTAGCGGTTTTTAGATGAGGATTGACAATAGACAATAATATAACGTGAAAAGTTACGCTAACAGCTTTGCAAGGTGTTGCAATATTTTTTCAGCAGCTGACGCCTCCTGTTTGCATGTGTGTGTAAGACCCTAGTATCTGTATAAGGCTGTTAGTGACACCAGCGTTTATGCAGCTATTCTTTAATTGGTGCATTATTACCATTTGAGTTGTCTCAAAATATCGGCCGTATTAAATTGTCTGCGCCAATCAATTGATAATCTATAAGTGTTCTAAGAATCTTGTGAAAACTAGAAAAAACTAAAATATTTACTATAGTGTCATCTAACGGGACTTTTACATTGTGCTAGTTTAGTTTGTGTGGCACTTATCATAAACATTTACTGCGGAAGACTAAAAATGGATCGTTGAAATATAACCGGTGTCCCAAAAATAACGTAAGATTTCAATTTGCCACCATTTCTACATTTTAGTGCTGGCAACCCTAAAAAAACTATTTGACAGCTGAATGTTTAGGACTTATAAAAATGGCGGGTTATACAACAACAACGCATTTTCATTATACTGTATCGACGCGATGTAAAACGCTTATTATGCGTCTGCGAATGCGCAAGAAAACAATATTCAAAATAATAAATATTCGATCGCTTATCGCTACCGCTTCAGCTCAAGCTTCGCACCAAACAGCCTCAGTTCATTTATAGTGCTTTTAGCGCCCTCTAGCGTGTCCATGAATACAATAACGGAGCACGCTTCACGCTGAAATGATCTCTATTCATTAGTCATCATAATAGTAAATCGGACAACAATGGATTACTAATGTGACTATGGTGAAACAGTTGACATAGGTGCGGCATATTGCATAGTGTTAAAGCATGGTATCAGATCACAGTTTAAATCATATTAGGTACGTAATAATAATAAATGCAGAAGTGTGTCTGTCAATCCGTTACCTCTTTACGCTTAAACCGCTGAACCGCGTTAGTTGGTTTTGTTGGATTGAAATGAAATGAAATGAGTTTATTTTGTTGGAACATACACAGGTGTTACTTATACATGTCAGTTGGACGCAGTCATATGAATGCACGCTCCGCCACAATATGGCACGCAAAAGTCTTAATCTAAATTATTATAATATAATCAGTTTATTCGTATAATTTGTCAAAATATTCTTTTAGACTGTACAATGGTCGTATAAGCAAAAAAAAATTAATAATTAATTAGAAAATTTTAGCTGGATATTGATGAATGTTGTTAACAAGAGAAACAAAGTTGCTTCTGGCTACGCCTATAAGAAAGAGGCATAATGGTATGTACGTCTGTAATGTCAAGACCCAAAAAAACTGTAAAGGCATAAATCAGACCTCATGAATATTATAAAATTAACAAGAGAAGGATTCTTTATAAAGTCTTTGCTTAAACACACGTCACACGGAGGACTTTGCCGGCTTACAAGTTTAAAAGCTATGAACATCCCAATAACTCTCACGTGTGAAACGCCCTAATACTTGTTCCGTTGTTGTTCGTGTGCACACGCTCTTATAATGTATGGAATTTAAATTTTGTGAACACAACTCAAATAATGTTTCAGTTAGGAAATTTAGCAAATATCATATCTATTGAGAAGTTTCCAATCCGTATAGGGTTACCATGGCGTCTTAATCCGATTCAATTCCGAGTCAGTTCAGGTTTTAGCTATCATTTTTAAGTATGGATCTGACAGCGGCGAGCGAACCTAAACTGGATCGGGATTGAATCGCATTAAGACGTCATGGTAAGTCCTCGGGCTTTTGTACGGATTTTTTCCTCTCACTCTGAGAGGACGCCAGTGCCTAACAGTAGCACATATAAAGGCTTGTTTATTATTACGTACATATTATGATATATGTATATCACGTCTTTATCCCTTATGGGGTAGACCGAGCCTAAGGTAACAAAACCTTAAGGTCACGTTTATCATTTTTGTGGGCGTACAGGTGGAAAGGGGAATCAAAATAGTGATGGGTTGCTAGCCGCATCACCTATAACATGGTTCCTATGCTTTTCGCCCATTCTCTCTATGGGTTTTTACCATCTGCGCGGGAAGAGAAGCAACTGGTACATTCTATGTTTTTTCTTTGCTCCCAGACCAGCATGGAAGTACTATTTGACAGCTAATAACATAAATATTTAGAGTTTTGAAAAAGTTCACGCCTTAGACAGATAATAAAGTGTTGTCTAATTAATTTCTTCTCGTATTTGGGTATCTATTAAAAGCACAAGCTTTAATGCTAAGACTTCTTAATAAGGGACCTCGTGTTTCCAACGACTTACATACATACGTATTGGGCGTATAGGTGGCAAGGGAATCCAAAATAGCGATGGGTTGCTAGCCGCATCGCCACCATTATGATTCCTAAGATTTTCGGTCACGCAAAGCTAGTATGTGTATAAATTTCAAGTCAATCGGACCAACCGTTGAAGAGCTCCCTCCTGTGGAGACGATCCTGGCTGTCACCAGAACTCAATTACCTATTGTATTGATCTGACTTACTCAAGTATGCTAAATTTCAGCTCAATCCGTTGGAGATGTCTGCTTCAAAATTATAAATAAATATCTTGGGCCAAATTACACCAATTGACTCAGCCCCAAACTAAGCAAAGCTTGTATGGGTACCAGGCAACGGATAAACATACTTATATAATGTAGATACATAGGTCGCTGGTTCAGATCCGGCTCGAAGGACCATTATGTAGGGGTTACGAAGTTCTTGTTTGGATGTTGTTGAAAGATAGATAATGGTGAATTGGTAGATGATAGTTTATTAGGAAACTTATTCAAATGATACAATGTTAACGCGAATGCACCCGGCTGTTTTGCTAGTTCAAAGTGCACTGGCCGCGCGGTCCGCCTTTTGGTAAGGCGACGCGATGCGGTGTTTGGTTGCATTGCACCGAACAAATACATACAACATCCATGACTCAGACATAAACAATCGTATTCATCATACAACTGTCTGCCCCTACCGCACCAAGCTTCAACCACCAGGCTATCCGGTCGTCAAAACTGACTCGCAAGATTCCATCCGGACAATACGTTGCAAGTTAATGTAAGGCTTGTAAAAAAAGTTGGATCGAGCTCTTGGTCCTTTCATGTTGCACAGCTTTGATGCACACATTGATGAGTAAAGACCTTTGATACACACATTGATACGCTAGTCTTGGGGCATGTGGCCCGTCATCGGCTCGATCAAAGCAGACAATTTTCCGCGCCACGCTCACGTGCTCAAAGTGTTTCGGGTACTATGTGGAGCGCAGTAGAATGTGGGATAACAGTACGGTAATACATGCCAGTGGCGTGGCGACCTCGAACTCGATTCCCACCGGCTTGCCTATTTTAAGGCAGTTGGTGCAAAATTAGAGGTAAAGGCTTGTTAAATTCCCTTCGGCTTGCCTTCTGATATACTTGACGCCACGGTACTGATACATACATACATATTTAAACGTCACAGGATCGAAATGCCACGCTTAGCATGATTGTGGACGTATAGGTGGAAAGGGGAATTGAAACAGCGATGGGTTGCTAGCTACATCGCCAATAACATGATTGCTAAGATTTTCATCCATTCCCTCGACAGGCTTTTACCATCAGCGCGGAAAAAAGCCACTGGTCTACTGATAGTGCCATTCTATCTTTTTTCTTTGCTCCACAACATTATTAGCAATCCATCACTATTTAGTTTTCCTTTTCCACCTATAAGCCCACAGTCATGCCAAATGTAGCCTTTAGGTCTTGTATCTACCCCGTAAGGTATATAGATGTGATTTGTGTATGTACGTATGTTGAATTACTTTAACGGCAATCAAAGATTATTTCCAAACTCTAAGTTTCCTCTTTAAAAAACCATCACCATAAAACTAAGACACTACCAAAAAACTCCTAAATTATCATAAACGATGAGCTGTTGTTGCCCGAACCCGCAACTTAGTCTGCGGATAGTTAGTTTATCGCTCGCCTGCGGGAACTAAACAATTTTCCGGGATGAGAACTATCCTATGTCCTTCCCAGGGTCTCAAACTATCTTCATAGATACCAAATTTTGTCAGGATCGATTGAGTAGTTGACGAGTAAAATGTAGCAAAGAAACAAAGTCACATTCGCATTTAAAATATGAGTTAGGATGAAAATGATGACCATCACTGTGCAAATAAATACGCGTTGCGTGGGAGACGTCTACATTGCACAGAATAGGAGCCTTACAAAGCAGATAACTCCATCACACGTCGACTCAGTGTCACAATTTAATTTTTTGGCTATATTTGTAAATAAAAACGGCACAAACTTTGCGCGGTTGCGTATTTATGGGGTAAAATTTCAGGTGGAACCGCGAGACAGACGCATTAGAGTCAGAGCCGAGCTTTCTAGCAGTTAACACTATGTACAATCAGACTAAGTGAGCGAGATAGAGAGAAAGAGAGAGAGAAAGAGATAGAGGGGGCGATAGAGAGAGATTTACAAACATCCGATACACGTATATAAAAGGAAGAGATCCAATATAATTAGGAATGCTGCTCGCCTGTTCTGGCAGCTTGAACTTTGTCTAGATATAGTACCGATATGGTTTAAAAAGGTAAGAAAAGTATTTGAAAAAAGTTACTGACCATACCTAAACCTTGGCCGCCATTGTTTTAGTACTGCATCCAATCTGTGCACCGCCCCGCGTGTAATTTCCCACCGCCGCGTATACCATTACGTGGATGCCTCCAGATTATTTTCCTAAGAGACTACCTGCTCAGGAATCCATGTTAATTCGACTGCCAGGTCACCGCCTAATATGATAATCAAGCCATTTCCAATTCAAATGGGAGGCTTATAATGAGAGTGTGGAAGGCGTTGGAATAACATCGTATGTAGGGTCGAGTGGTGAGTGTGTGGGACTAGCTATTCATCGTGACTTCATTCAGCAGTTAACGAATATTTCGTCACTACATAGATAGGGGAGACCGAGGCAAGTTGAGACAGAGGTGAGTTGATACAGCCTTTTTCTCTGCACCTATGACAGTTAGCGAGGTCACAACTTCACACAAACTGTGGAGCGTAGAAAGAGCAACGAATTTGCGAAGTTACCAGCCCGATAAACTGTCACAGTTCAGATAAATCGGCTTTGTATCAACTCACCTCTGTCTCAACTCTCCTCGGTCTCCCCTAAAACAAAGTCGCTTACCTACGCTACCTTACGCTTGACGACCGGATAGCCTAGTGGTTAATGACCCTGACTATGAAGCTAGAGGCCCTGGGTTCGAATCCCGGCAGGGGCAGACAGTTGTATGATGAATACGAATGTTTGTTCCCGAGTCATGGATGTTGTATGTATTTAAGTATGTATTTATCTATAAGTATGTTTATACGGTTGCCTGGTACCCACAGTACAAGCTTTGCTTAGTTTGGAGCTGGGTCAATTGGTGTAATTTGTCCGAAGATATTTATTTATTTATTTATTTTACCGCTGTCTGTCTGTCCCTATGCATGCTTATATCTTTAAAACACGCAACGACGCAACTACGAAACTAAACGACAGATCATTATTATTAAACTAAAACTCTTACCTTCGCAACATTTTTTATCTATAAAAATCAACTTGTCACTTAAGTTTTTTTATCGAGTTTTGAATTTCAATTTTGTCCCTACTCACCCCGTTTTACACAAAAAGACACAAAGCAACACAAAAATTACTCTCAATCAATAAAATTATAAATTACATCGTGAGAGCTGTCTTACTAAGACAAAATACATTATCATTTAATCAAGAAACAACACAACATGGTCATATCCATAAGAAAATATTTGTGTTCTCTTACAAATAAAATATCCAAGCGTTGGCTTCAGCCCCAGGCTATTATAACTGTCATTCTTACTCTAACCTTTACCGTATCCTCATACATTATTAACATTTCTATTGGCCTATTATAATGATTGTTTTCCTAAACGTGGGCATTGTACGCGGTTTATTTACCTTACCTTTGTGATCCAAGAAAATTATTTAAGAGAATTATAAAATTTAAAATAACTATTATCAAATTGTTCAATTATAATTCACGTTACGTCATTTGCTTCTCTTCCCGCGCAGATGATAAAAGCCCGTCGAGGGAATGGACATAGGAATCTTATAGGCGATGTGGGTAGCAACCCATCATGATTTTGATTTCCATTTCCACATATACGCCCACAATCATTCTAAACGTGGCCTTTAGGTCTAGTTACCTTAGGCTCTGTCTGCCCCGTAAGGGATAAAGACGTGATTTATGTGTGTGTGAGTGTGTGTGTATAATTTACGTTTTTTGACTATATGTTTTAATTGCATTGTCAACATGACAGTGTGAGGAAAAATGGAGTCTTTATAATGACGTAGGATTACTTTGTTGTCCATCTTTCAGTCTGTCACGACCACTTACCTATCTCAGGAACGCGTAAAGGTATAAAATTGAAATCAATGACAAGTACTGAGATTTGTCATACTTTAAAGCTGTTAAATCCACCCTCTATGCTCGAAATCAACTCTATCAAAGGAAGTCGATTAGATAAGGTGTTTCCAGACAAATTGCGGAGCTCCCAAGAGGGTACTGCCAGTTGTCCTGGAAATTTGAAATTTGGTATGAAGGTAGCTTATTATAGCACAATAAATGAAATGAATCTAATAAGTCCATTTTTTTGTCTGTCTATGTAGAATAACGTTCTAAGATTAAAATGATCTCACATAGCCTACATTTTGCTTAGGAGCAGGGCTCTGCAGGCTTATTACCTAACTCGCTCGCAATCGCCATCGTGTTCATTTTGACAGTTCTTGTATGAATGTGACAGCTAGCTGATTCCGATGCCAATTGTCAGCCCATACATGAACTGTCAAAATGAACACGATGGCTATTGCGAGCGAGTGAGGTAATAAGCCTATATACTGAACACTGGATTTGACTTTACTTGCTGAATTTGTTTGACTTCGGAACACTTGAAGAATGAAATGTTACTTTATGGCAGTTTCACCAATTCAGTTTAATCATTGACTCAGTTTAATTCCGATTCAGTTAATTCGCTCGCTATCAGATGCATGCTAAGAATGACAGCTAAAAACTGAACTGAGTCGGAATTAAGTCGCGTTAAGACATCAATCACAATTTCTCCTGAGACTGCGGTAATTAGAAAAAAAACTTCTTCGCACCGAAAACAGCCTAGCGTTAGGTTCCACAATCGACCTCATTCTGAAAGTTGGGACCCACCTAACTGGATTTCTTATCCTAGGTACGGCTCCACACTTATTCTCGGTAATTAACTCGTTACATTTCCGAGAACGCTGATGCCGAGGAACTGGGCAGAAATCCATTATCTAAAGCCTATTTCACGACCTCGCAAACAATCCTTTTAAATTATTGGGTCAAGCCCAACTATCGAGGCCGTTCGTCTGAACTGTGGCATTTGAAAGCTACGTACTTAGCTCGCACCCGATGGCTCAACTCAGACCGCATTTTACTCTACAATAGCCTCACATAAACATGCTGTGTAGAAAACAATCAATCAACTTATGTGGTATTCCCCTTTGTCTGAGCATTTTCAAGCGCTTCGAATCGTAGCTAGGAAAGTTCTTCGTTTATTTTACTTTGTTAATGGCTAAGTTATTTGTTTTTAAATGAACCTTTGAACTGTTAAATAGTTTTAACGTGAAACAGCGATATTTAAACAGGCCTCAAGTAGTCCGGTTTTTAAAACATATCACATAAATCCTATCGAATTAAATCGGTAGTCCTAGTGGGTAGAGAACCTGAATATGAAACTTGAGGTCCCGGGTTCGATATGTATTTAATTATTTATATTTATCTATACAAGTATGTTTATCCGTTCTCTACTATCCATATTACAAGCTTTGTTTAGTTTGGGACTAGTCAAATTTGGTGTCAATTGCCTCAAGATGTTTATTTATTTGTTTATTTTTAAAAGTATCATTCGAAAGGGCTGAAAAATTGTGCTTAATTTACATTAAGACCAGATTATTCTGTCTACCCCGTAAGGGATAAAGACGTGATTTGTGTATGAATGTGTATGTAGTAGAAAAAATTATCTTCCATGCTGATCTGGGAGTAAAGAAAAAACATAGAATGTACCAGTTGCTTCTCTTCCTGCGCAAATGGTAAAAGCCCATCGAGGGAATGGGCGAAAATTTTAGGAATCATGTTATAGACGATGCGGCTAGCATCCCATCACTATTTTGATTCCCCTTTCCACCTATACGCCCTTAATCATTTTGTTACCTTAGGCTAACACATGAAACACATTATTAGGATAAAAAACTCTTACAGAACTGTTCAATGGAACTAATCCGACCTGATATTCCAAAACAGATCTAAAACACTTTGAACTACGTATATTCGAACAACATTAGTCAACTCGGTCCTTTAAAAACATGCTTTATTCATGCTCTACTAACAAGCTATTGAGTAAATTCGATTAACTTGAACAGCTACAGGATAAATTCCCAAAGGAATGTCTTTATGATATTGTCGTATCCGGAATTCCAATTAGTTCCGGATATTTCTCGGGCAAACTGACGCGAGAAAAAGAGTCGCGCAACAGGATATTAAGAGTTGGGATTGAACAAAGGCAGCTTTAAAAAAACATATAACTTTTGATAGACGATATAGTGACACAGTGTTTTACCATATTGTTTTGTACTTCCATGCTGGTCTGGGAGAAAAGAAAAACATAGAATGTACCAGTTGCTTCTCTTCCCGTGCGGATGGTAAGGCCCATCGAGGGAATGGGCGAAAATCTTAGGAATCATTTTATAGGCCATGCGGCTAGCAACTCGTCCTATTTTGATTCCCCTTTCCACCTATACGCCCAGAATCATGCTAAACGTGGCCTCAAAGTTTTGTTACGTAAAGGATAAAGACGTGATATATGTATGTATGTATGTATTAAGACACTTCTTTTGACGCCACACACAATGAACATCAATCAACCGATGAACAAATTGTCAAACGCAATTAGAAAATACTTACAATAATATCTTCATTCTAGACACAAGATTTATCTTCGATTGTTTCTCGGACAAATATGTATTCGCATTGAACTGCATTTTGACTTTTATTATTCTCAAAAATACATACATACGTCTCAAACAAGATGCACCCCATTCTACCTGCATACCTCATAAAAGGGTAAGTATTTAAATACTTAAATTTTGAAATGCTTAAGGGGTAAAATACACAATGGTCCAAAATATATAATGCGATTTTCTCAGAAAATGGCAAATTAATAGGATTATTACAAAATAAACCAAACCTAAACCAATATATAGGATAACACTATCAAAAAAGTTCATGTAGCTAATAGTTTCACAGAAAATACCATTATAAATTTTGAACAATTATGTATTTTAATCCGTAAACTTTGTATATTCTGATCCGCACCCCTCACTTAATTAGCATTAAGTTTTATTCACCTATTTTATACCCCGTTCACAAAGAAGCCTACTTCAAATTTTATATCAAAAGCGTCATACGTTGTCGGCTTGCGTCACTGCGTCATTAGTGAGGCCGCGTCACGCGTCGGCGCGTCATTTTGACGCACCACCGACCCGGCTTTGACGCGTGTCTGCGAATTCAGGATGCTATGCAGTCGTACATAGATCGGATAAGGTTTTACCTAAACCTGGTAGATGAAGTAAGGACCAGAAGGTATCAAGCCATTTTGGAATTTCCGGGCGATATCCCATTTCAAACTTATCATAGCTTTTGGATGAAGAAAAAAACCGCAAGGAAATTAACACACCTGCGAAGAAATTCATGGTGTGTGTGAACTTCCCAATCTGCAGTGGGTGTGGGAACTATAGCCAAGCTCTTTCATAAGGAGAGGAGGTCTGTTTCCAGCAGATTTAATAGTAATGAATAAGGAAGCAGATGAATTTGTGTAAATTGCCACCTGGAATAACATATTTGTTTCATGTTTAATAGTCATACATCAACATAATAACTTGAAAATAATAATTTTATACGCCAGAGTCGAATCAAAACAAAGGTTACTATGAAGATTGTAAATAAAAGTTGAATTTTATGTCAATTAATTTAGAATTGTTGACAAGCTTTACTCCAAATAGGTACTGTAATTGAACAAGACGACTCAACACAAACACACATACATATATATTTATGCTACTAACATAATTATACAGGGTGTGTTTATTCGTCGGAGATAATCTTTGAAACCGACCCCGTTGACCTTAGTAACCCTTACCCCTTTAAATATAATATAGACCGGCAAATACAGTAGGACGCTAATCCACGTCACTATATTATAGATACACGAGTGTTTATCTAAATTACCAAGTCGTATATTGTTATTTTCAAGCCATTCTGAGAGAATGCGTGTGCCGTTATGTAGCAGGTACGTAGGCTGGAGAAGATCTTTGTTTTTAGTATGAGTTGAATTCAGCCCACGTAATCTAAAAATAAGTTCGCGATAAGCTAGACTTGAGTTAAACTTTGTTTCTTATGCGTCCCACTCTTGGCCAAATCGAACGTTGACACCGACTCAGGTGCTTCACTTCGCTATACTATACATACATATAGGTACTAAATATGTACATGTAATTTTTGCACAACTAATTCTAATCTACGCTGGTAACCCGAGCTCACTGAATCGGCTCACCTGGCCGCATTACTTCCGCGTGGACTGACAAACGGTCGCTATGACAACTTGCCGACTTTGATGCCAAACCAACTGCGAATAAGATCTTATCGAATTACGGCTCACTATCCACACTCCCTTCCAGATCAAATAGCTCGTATTCAATTAAGTCACAAAGGCTGGCCGCTACAGAACAGGATGTTAAAAGTTTCGAATTAAAACTAAAGTCGTTCGCATTTCAAATCCACCTCATTATTAGCAAAAACGCAACCAACTACGGCAACGGCATCTGCTCGCGTACAATGGAACGCTCGCAACACACAAACAAGGCACTACACACGTAGCATCCGAGCGAAATCATAAACTCTCACTGCACAAAACACGAATAATAACAGAGTAGGTACTTTAGAGCGGAAAACGGAACGTACCGAGCACAGACTCAGCAAAAGAACCCAATATTACGTTTCGTTCTGCTTTTAATAATGTTAACCATATACGCAAACGAGAGAAACTAAAAAAGGCGAGTTGTAAACAAAACGAAAAAATGAAGAATGAAACAATGCGCGTTTGGATTTTGCGTCCAATCGCTTCGTACGGCGAGGACGGAGTTCGTTACGGTTTAATCTATTTTTAATTTAGTTTAGAGAAGTGTGACATGTTGTTACGCAAATAAATTTTACTTCTCGGGAAAGTTTATATTTTTTATGCAAAGCGCTCTCAGGTCAACCGTCCATTAAGATAAATGGAGCAAATGTAGCGTAATAATTTGTCTTCAAGTATAATTTTCATAATGAGAGCTGAAATATTTTTGGAGCGCGTTCCTGCCTACTGCAATGTTTAAATAGGTCACCAGAAAGGTAAATTTAAAATACGAAGTTGAAACATGAAGACTACGCAGAAAATTATGCTTTTATTATATTGTTTACCTTTTTTGTATTCGGATACAAACAATACCCATAGCTTAGGTTCCAGAGCGGTGACGGTGAGTTCGAAGTATTTCGGCGGCATAAACAAATGACGGTCAGTTTCACGTAAATAAAAGTTTTCGTTCCTTTATTTGCCCACAGATGCTATACAGATGTACACACTGAAGCTCACGGCTCCTCCTGCCGCCCGCGAGAGTGACGTTTTCATATAATTCGGTATGCCGGTGTATCGCAAGTACATATACCCCAAGCTCGTTAATCACGACAAGTTGAGGCGGGCCGTGCTCCCCGCCGACCTAAACAAGACTCAGCCTAATTAATGCACGGAATTATTATGTTCTACTATGTTTAGAAACCTCGAATCGAGCGCACGTAAGTTCTTGAGAGCTGTTTATGACGTGGCAATTTCGCTTTTTGTTACGTTAACAGCTAAAACTCTCGTAAACAAAAATGGCTTTGTGTTGAACGGCGCAAAAAGCTTGTTAATTTTACGCGGGAAAATACCGTAAAGCGGTTCGCTGTCGGATGCGGTGTCATACGCTTATGATCGTAATCAGCGAATCACAGTCTTTGGGAACGGAGCGCTTTGGGTGACGAAGTGCTTCCCGCCAATCACAGCTCTTTGGAACAGTTTCAGAGCGTATAAAATAGTCATTTGGGGCGACATTTTGCGCGCGGAATGACGTGAATGAATGAATGATGTAGGCTCGCGAATGTTGAACACGGAATGACCATTACAATAATGTATGAAATAAAATTAATGCGTGCCAGGTGAGGCCACGTTGTTCCCGCACGGTTTTGTTTATAATATAAAATGTTTACGGCGATGTTATTTCACGATACGAGATGAGCGTTGTAAACGTTTTGACTTTACGAAAGGCTTTTACGATACTTTAGCTAATTAAGTACGTTTTGATAGGCACTTCAATCGGAAATGTTCGTTTAGTGGACCTTTCGCCGTCAAAAGCCGATTCACAGTTTTTTACTTCTGATTGTTTCCATAGTTTTAGCTGAGTTTCAATACTGACAGTACCTACCTTCATTTATTTAGGAGGCGTTATCAAGATAGGCATTCATTTGCAATAAATTCGTTTTAGGGAAAGATAGGTTAGAAAAGATATCTTTAAATATTTACAGCTGTCCTAATTTTGTAACCTTGATAAATTTTGAAAAAGAAAAAGTGCTAGAAACTTCTTATTTAATGAGAATGTTAAAAGCATTGATTGTATTATTACGCGGCCTGTTTTGTCTTGTTACTTTAGGCTCTGTCTACCCCGTAAGGGATAAAGACGTGATGTGTGTAAGTTACGTATGTATGTATTAATGAAAACGTGCTGAAAAAGAAAAACAAATCACGTTTAGGTTTTTGTATAGCTGTTCTTCCATGTCGGTCTTGGAATAAAGAACATTTTTTGAATGTATGAGCCCATCGAGGGAATGGGCGAAAACCTTGGGAATCGTGTAGCGACGCCGCTAGTATCCCATCGGTATTATTATGATCTCCCTTTTCTGTCGCCCACAATCGCTCATGCCCATGCATCTTAGCCTCTGTCTTCCCGTACGGAATAAAGACAGGTTTGTATCAATACAATCACGTCTTTATCCCTTACGGGGTAGACAGAGCCTAAGGTAACAAGACCGTTTGATGGTGGAAAGAGGAATCAAAATAGTGATGGCTGATGGGTTGCTAGCTTGTATCATCTGCGCGGGAAGAGAAGCAACTGGTACATTCTTTGCTCCCAGATCCGCACGGAAGATGGGTGGTTTGTATCAAAAGGGTCAACATGTATGAACCGCCAGGTTTAAAACTGATTTCATGTTTAACTCTTGATTTAATGAAGCAAGTAGTTCCGAGCGAAAAGCAATACATATCCAGTTATAGAATATTGGATGACTACACGAGCTTACAAGTACCAGGCTACCAGAAATTCAAAGGGTCTTCTCAAACATTTGAACTAAAGTGACGGTACGATGCTTTAATGGTATGCCGCGGCGAGGCACGCTCTGACGCATGGCTGCGCGCCATTGGAATTCACCTAAGTCGATCGAATCACAGTTGGATTACATTTTCCAGTTACACAGACTGAAGTAAACTAGAGACTCAACCCGTCTAATTGTTCGCATGATCCTATTTTAACTAATAGAGTCTTAATCGTGTAAGTACACGTTTTCTTTATTTATCTCCACGTTTCGGACACGCTGCGATGTCTGTGGTCTCGAAGGGACTGAAGAGGCAGATCAGGGCGTTTTCCCAAAAAAACGTCCACATGTTTTTCTTTTCAGATTTTAAATATTTACCCTATCGATTCTCATACAAGAAAAAATGTGTCTCAGATTTTACTATAGATTTTTTTCCTGTTTGTCACGTTCCATTCATATCTATATGAAAAAAAGTTAACTGGAATGGAAATTTTGGGACACATTTTTTATTGTATAAGGATCAATAGGGTAAACGATTCTGAGTAAGAAAAATCCAAAATAGTTAAATTGTGGAAAAAGTGGTCATGTGAGCTTTTTTTTTCGAAAACGCTCATCACTGATCCTAACCAAAATATACGCAATGTGAATGTGTCATTAGTAACTAACATTATATAGATCCAGTCATTTAAGATTTCAGTACAGACTTTTTTCATGGGCGTTTTTATAAGAGTTTCCTATCTAGTCTTAAGTCTTAAGTATTTTAATTCCATGGTAATTTTTATGGAAATACTTTTATGATAACTAAGTGATTTAAAATTGTGATCTTATCACACTGCTTCAAGGAGTAGCACTTGATAGTACTTTTAACTTGATACCTCTACGCGTTCTTGTGAAAAAGGATCTTAACAGACGCATGGACGTACACTAAAGTGATCCTAAATAGATATGATAACAAGGTTCCTTTTTAAATGATTGATTAAACCTCTTATTTTAAAAACTGTATAAATACTGGCGCTACTTTAAATGGATAACTTTACTTTGCTACGCCGCAATGTGTGGTCAAGTCGAGGGAATAGGCGACAACGACAATCTTGGGAATCATGTTATAGGCGATGCGGCTTGCAACCCATCACTATTTTGGTTCCAATCATGATAAATGTTTGTGTAAATGTATGTATGTATGTATCTTTCAGTCTAATCACTTCAACTTGTGACAGTATCAAAACGTACCTTGGCATAGGACCGTTTCGCAATTTTCGCAACTATCAAGTTGAAACACGTTCAAGTAAGAATTCTCCGAGGAGCAAGTTACTAACTTACTCGAATACCCTCGAGTTTACGGTTATATTAATGGCTCGATTTTATACCGAGTACAGGCAACATTTCTAGACAGGGCGCAGTAGACAGATTGTAACAGTAAGTTTGGAATTGACACTTAAATTAAGACACTCTTGCAACTTTATATATTAAAAATCTTGAGCAATTTTGTCTAGGAAAAAAGAAAAAACATAGAATTTACCAGTTGCTTCTCTTCCTCGCATAGTAAAAGCCCATCGAGGGAATGGGCGAAGGTCTTAGGAATCATGTTATAGGCGGTGCGGCAACCCATCACTATATTGATTTCCCTTTCCAGCTGTACGCCCTTAATCATGCTAAGAGTGGCCTTAAGGTTTTGTTACCTTAGACTATGTCTACCCCGTAAGGGATAAATACGTGACATGTGTATGTGTATGTATGTGTGTCAAATATTTTCGCTTCAGGACGGGCAATATTCCAGTACAATAATTATACCTTCCTGCGGCCCAAAGTTAAATTTTGGTTGTTGGATTTCAAATCTAGTGTCATTCGTGTAAAATTCAATTTGACAGTTCTGTTGTCCTTTATTTAGGACATTGGACGGCAGGTTATCCTTGCAAACTTTTGTGTTTATAACATTAGTAAGATGCAGAGCTCGTCCTCCTCCGTTCAAGCTCTATAGGGGTAGTCTTTTGACCGCGTTACCGCACAATAGCAGACATATTTACAACTGTCTTTTACTATGACACTGGCTAACTTGCCGAACGGAAAGAGCAACATTTTTTATAAAAAATATTGATGAAGCTACTGTAGACTGTAGAAACTAATAAAATAAAACAATTTAAATTATATTGAAAATTCAACACGCAGCGCTGACAAGAGCAATGACACGACTACTTTCTTTTGTTTTTATTTCTTTCAGCGCTGCGTGCAATAAGCTTATTTGCGGCCAGGACCAAAATAGGATAGTTTTATAAAAAGGTTGTAAAACATAGCTGGCTGAATAGGCTACTAAGAGTGTGCCGGTATTTTTTTTAATTTAACAGTAGCATTACCTACTGTTGCCACGGCTACAGCTAGCACACGCGACCGTCACGCCACGCCGCGTGTGATATACGCCGCTCGTTGTACTAAGAGTCTTGTCTTTCATGATTTAATACCGCCCCAGGGCGGGCATTATTCCCGACGTGAGCGGCACACGTGCGGGCAATTCCTTTTATTCTGATGCTTAATGTCTGTGGGTTTCAATAAACGTTTTGCGGCTGTTGTAAATGTTAAAGGTCGATAATTTGTGAAATTGTAACGGTATACATACACAAAACACGTCTTTATCCCTTACGGGGTAAACAGAGTTTAGGATAACAAGACCGAAAGGGGACGTTTAGCATGATTGTGGCCGTATAGGTGGTAAGAAGAATAACTTCCTGGACAGGGGAAGACGTAATATAGTGTACACATCTCGGGCGATAATAAAGAAAGCATCAGTTCGCTGGTTTATCGCCCTCGCCCTTGGCTCGTGCGACAAGTGCCTGCGATCTGAGACATTCTTTATTTCACCACCCGCGGCGTGTAATGTACTATTATAAGGTTATTTAGTGTCATTAACCTTACCACAAGCAGGAGTATTCGGAATTTATATTAAGACAGTGCAATGACAGGTTCTGAGAGGAGGTCTGTGCCCAGCAGTGGGACGTAAAGACTGGAGATTATGATGAATGAAAGGTATAACAAAATTAGAAAATACCCTTTATTATTGTAATGCGAGTCATTCAACGGTGCTGTTAATCGAGGTAATCCGTGCCATTTTGTCGCGTAGTAATGTATGTCTGGAGGCAACAGACGACCCTCGCGCGGGCAGCTTACTCGCACAAAGAGTCGCAATTGCAATACAACGCGGGAATACTGCCTGCGTGATGGGGACCCTACCTAAGGGTTCAAATTTATTTTAATTATTAACCTACGTTTTATTTTACTAAGTTATTGTAAGGTAGCCTTAGATTATATTTTAATTAATACTTTTGTAATCATTTACAAAATAAGTTTTCTTTCGTTCGTTAGTGTACTTTAAACAAAGGATCATGGACTGCTTAGAAACGTGGTCGAACTACCTAGACTGCAATGGTATAAGGGTGACTATCACCTGTCTAATAACTAGATGAAAACTGCTTTGTATCAAAGATGATGTATTTTTAAGTACATAGAAAATTGGTAGCCTAGTAAATATTATCAAGGTTGTGAAAACATTATTGTGAGACATCACGAACGCATGTGTGCATTACAAGCAACGTGTCAAACAGCTCCAGAATATTGCGATAATCCGATAAATTTCACTAATTAATGGTTGATATAATTTAGTGCTTTCTACCTGTCACTATCACCTGTCTAATAACTAGATGAAAACTGCTTTGTATCAAAGATGATGTATTTTTAAGTACATAGAAAATTGGTAGCCTAGTAAATATTATCAAGGTTGTGAAAACATTATTGTGAGACATCACGAACGCATGTGTGCATTACAAGCAACGTGTCAAACAGCTCCAGAATATTGCGATAATCCGATAAATTTCACTAATTAATGGTTGATATAATTTAGTGCTTTCTCTCGATTGTAAAACTAATGGAGTTAGATATTATTGAGCGACAAATTTGATGCTGCAATTGCTACACGTAATGACGCTTTACGTTATGAATTTGAATAAATTCAACATCAACTTGGAAATTCTTTACCTAAAACATTGATTTTGACCACAAATTAAGAACACAATGACTTAGCTACTTCGCATCCATAGCTGCAGCTGCAGCTATGTCTGCAACTCTACCTACCTGACTATATTTACATGCAAAACGTTTTTTACCTTCTTCATCCTTCCCTAATCATAAATCCTGCTTAAATATTGTAAATGCAAAAGTTTGTTACAGAGTCCGCGTTTATGTATGCTACTCTTAGTTCGAAAGTCGAGTTACGGAAAACCAGGAGGACGCGGGTGTCAAGTTGTCGTTCATTATGGCGTTCTACGGGGGCCCTTTGTTTAGCAGTGGAATTCCAGCTGACGATAATGAGTCATAGTGCTAAAATTCTCGGATGGATATAGATAAAATTTGGCACTTAATTTGTCACCCTGGAAATTGGCATAGATAGTCATCATGGGACAACAACAAAATGATAGCCTGTTTTCTGAACGTTGTCTTGCAACCTGATGCAATACTCTGTGGTCTGATACAGACAGACATCCCTTCGAGGCCTCTTCCTGCTAGGGTCTTATTAGAAAGAGCGTTATATTATTTTCTTGGAATTATTATGTATACCGGTGATCAATGTTTTTATGGTTTACCAAAAAGAATTCTTCCACAACAAAGGCACGAGCAACTGTTAGTAATCCCATAAAGCTAATAGTTTCTAAGCGAGGATCATAAACATGTTTGCATGTGCAAATGGGCCAACTGGGATACCCTTGGGCACTTAAGTTAAATCATTATCTCTTATACACGTTCCGTTAGTAATTCCAACCTTAATTGTTGTACATCATTAAAGCTGTACAGTTCAAGGATTTATTCCTGCCTGAATTGAAGGCCTTTCCTGCTAGTATTACAGCTACTTCCAGGTTCCCTTTGACATTGTCAACTCGTATTCAATGCAGAATTACTGAGAGTTCACGAAATGTATGAGTGGCCACGTTTCTTCCGGTCTTGCCCCTATTCTGAATGATGCCGGCTATTCTTCCTACAGAGATGTTAATTCTGGGTCAGAAAGTTGGGTCTATGGCTTTATGAGCTAGATCTTTGTTGTTTGCTAGTGATATCTAACTGTAATATAATTGGTCATGTCTTTATGTAGATTTCTTTTTAAATAATCGAATAAAAACTGTCGTCGAAACAAACTGAACTATTCCTAGTTTGAGCATTTCACTCAAGTATAACTCTTGGAACTTTTTTATGTCACATAGATATTGAAACGATAGAAAACTGTATTATTATTCTGTGATAGATCTCTTTTCTTATTTTAATTTCGCCTTTGGACTTTTCTGTATAATATCGTGTTTTATTTTAGTATGTTCAATAAATGGCTTACACAGATATCTCCGTCAGTATAACAGATCTAAATTCCTAATATTGTTCCTTTTGCAGTGCATTAATTACGCTATTTTTTTTTGTTTTTGCAGATTCTGACCGAATCACCAAAAAAGTTTATTTAATATCATAAATACTTTTATGACCACCAATGTACGTCATTATCATCTCCAGCCCGTCCCCACATGTAGGGCACAGGCGTCCTCTCGTAATAAAAAGGCTTGGGCAATAGTTCCTCCACGTGTCCTCGCGAATTGGGACTTCACACACACGATTGAATTGCCTCGTCGGTGTACACGTTACCTAAATTTGCTCCACGTTTATTACTTTCCCAAACCAATTATCAGAGATTACATCTTCATCAAACTTATTCCTGTTACTTAATCCTTCAACAGAACAACACAAGTATCAAGACAATTAAATTTAACACGATACCTCGGATAACCAGCTGTTCTTATTACGAAGGTAAACCACCGGTGTTCCATAATAAATCGACTTGCTCGGTGGGCAAACAACGCGCGCAAACGTTTGCTCAGTCTCAACATAAATTAACTTGTTAACATACCCCCTCCTGACATGCCGAAGTTGACAACTCAGCTAATTATTTTAGTTTGAAGGTTAACCGTGACACTTACAGCGTGATGGTTATTTGACGTGAGCTAGTTGTAATTCCAGGCGACGCGCGTTGAAACTAGCAGGTCACTGTTTTGGATGCGGCAGCAAAAAGATTGGCAAAATAATCTGGCAACTACTCTGAAGTGGCACTTCGAACTGGTTTTGAAGGATCCTGTTCAGAATATATTAATTTTTCACCATGAAAGTGTACAATGTCGAGCAAAAACCAAACGACCATACAATATTATATTTGGTCCTAGGTAAGGTGTCTTATATTTTTAGTTGGTTCATTTTATTTGTAAACATAACTACTTAAATTTTACTTGGTAAGATTTTTCACGGATATCACCCGCTTCAAACTATCCCTCGCATCACCCTTAAGTTAATCCAACCGAGCGCATATCCTATCAAAAAACCCCCGACAGCCTGTAGCAACTAATGATTTTTACTTTTTCCTTTCCGCTACGCCGCGGCGCTCAAAAAAAGTGGAAAATGTGAAAAAAAGTGAAAATCCTCGTCTCCTTGCGCGCGCTGTGGCGTGAAATCGACAAGGGGCCCCAAAAAGACGCCCGGGGTGCTCCGGATACTTGTAACAATGTTTGACGACCCACTGTGATCTGACGGCGTGTTGATTGCAAACTAATGGGATTCCTAACTACTTTTAAAGAGGCTAAGTTAGCTTACGCTGAACATATTCTTCAAAATAAAACTTCTAAGTCACGATTTTAACGGTCAAATGTGACGGTCCATTTAATTTGTCGTATTAAGTTTGCCGTAGGTCATTTTAACTATTACTACTAAATTGATAAAACCAATATTTCATTTTCAACTTTACCGCTGAAACTAAAATAAGCTCGTATCCACTAAGTAGAAGCTTTAAATTCAATATTAAAACCAGCTAAAACTTATCCAAATAAGCGCTTATATCTTTCGGGAGTAAATCGAATCTCGTAATCTGAGAGGATCCGAGTCTCACCTAATGATATTTGGCGCCCAACATGGGGCTGCTTCGAAACTCACGTTGCTTACTTTGCAATTATTTATGATCCCTAACATTGTGAGATTATTATGTTATTCTACTCAATGTATCTTAAAATTAAGCAGGAATACTTCGAGGTGGTTGGGTTATAACTGACCACTCCTACAGGTAAATGGCTGTCAGGATTTTTTGATTGAGGTTGGCAAAAGTTTCTATATATTTGTCGATAAAAAATGACAGCGAGAAACTTTACAGAAATGTCATATCATTCAAGCTAACTTGACCATCTGCTCAAATATTAAAGAATAATTTCTACACCCTACATTATTGTGGTAAATATTGTATTCCCATTTTTAAAGAAACAGCAACTGGCTTCGGCGATCGTTTTCATTAAAGAAGTTAAGTATCCAGAAACACAATTTGACAAAACAGAAGGGGGACAAAACAATCACTTTGACTAAAACATTTCCAGTTAAGATAAAGCAAAGCGTTATAGTCCGTAGTATTGCTTTATTAGGTAATCAGAATGTAATAAGAAAATAAGTGAATTAAAAAAAAAACATCTGCGGCTGCCGGGTTCAAATTACGAAGGAATCGATTGGAAGGTTTCCATTATTCAATGCCAGTGACGGCGCAGGCTAAACGCTCAGCTGCCAATATCACTAAGGCGGCCATGTTGAAAAAAAAAACTTAATTATAGAGCAACGTAAACACAAATAAAGGGGAGGCTTTACTCAGTCCTGAAGCATGTTTATCATGCCGCCGTCGCAGAAAATTACGAAAACGCTCATTTCACAATTGGTTTTCCAATTTTGAGCACGTTCGCTTGGTGTAATCTTAATTAAATTAAATAATAACAATGTATACCTTGCACGTGGAAATTTCGAGTCTTAGAAACGGTTACTTTTATTTAATATCTTGACTTTAAATGCTTGGGACCAGTTGAATACAGAGTCTAAAAACGTTTCTATGAAAAGCGTAATTTATATTTTTAGTGTCTTTGGTAACTTTTGTGATTCGAGTTTAAATATAGCCTTCATATTAATGTATTGTTTGTTAATATTAGTTTGTAACTACTGTTAATTTAGCGAGTAGGACCTTCTGCAAGGTCATAATATATAGATCATACTCGCTAATCCTGCTGTATTCTGGCGTGTAGAGTAAGATTTTCAATGAAATCACCGGTACATGAGTTACACTATCTAAGCTCCAAATAGTTCGGAGGCTGGCAACTTCCTTCCTCTGGTGCCGTAGGAGGTAGCCTTGAATGACTTAAAAAATATTTGCAAAAGTGTAGGCAGTTTTGTAAAACTCGCGCGTGTTTATGCGCATGTCGTTAATGTAGTAGTTGAAAAGTAAAACAGTCGTAGCCTATAATTAGTACCTATAAAGTATACTCCTTTGTCTATTATGTGTATGTTGGCTATTTTACGAGCTGAAGTCACGTAAGTCATGTTTACGTTTGATCAAGGGATTAATTAAAAAAAGTGTTTTATTGAATCAGGCGTTACTTTGCGGAGGTCCATTTTAATGAACAAAAATATTTACCTTGCTACTCCGCGAGGTACAAGATAACCAAGCTGTAGTATTTAAGATATGTGGGTAGTTAACTGCAAGGCGCAGTGTGTCAGTTTGCTGTTCGGCATTAAATCGTTGAGTTGTACTTGTGTGTTTCACTGGAATCTAGACCCAGAATACTACACAAGCTTGTGCGAAATATAAATGTTGTTGTAACATAAAACACATATAAATCCCACAAACTTAATTATCACAAACACTGACGCGTTTCGATCCCTCTACTCTACTCTACCTTAGCAATACTTAAATAACCCGCTACAGCCTTTACTCTTGTAAAGAACAATGAAATGAGATACATTTTCATCTCGCTACTAAGTTCACCCTTCATCAGAAGAACGGTAGCAGCCAGGTTTTGTAACTTTTGATAAAAACAAACTTGATATATTACCCGTTTGGTCTAGAAACCTTTGGAAATAAAACAAAACTAGTTGGGATCTGAGTCTCGAAGTTTCTGGGGCCGCTAGAAGAAAACAATAGGAAGTTTTTCCATCGGTTCTGCCAGTTGAAGCTTGAGGTATCGATTTGTTTCGTCTACTTTCTAAACGCGTGACATTTCAATTGCTAGACAAATCTTTAAAACTTTTTGTTTTTTTTTAATGTTAGATAGGCCAGACAAACGAACTAGTGGGTCACCTGTAAATGATCACCACTGTCCATAGACACCCGCAGCGCTTTACGCGGTGCCAGTGCGTTGCCGGCCCTGCAGAAAATTGTACACTCGCCTCTTAAAGGCACCCAGGTCGTAACTCGATGGGAAGACCTCAGCGGGAAGCTCACTGTATTAATTTGACAACATCCTAACGTAATGATGAGTTTTTGTG
The DNA here is from genome assembly GCA_932294345.1 of Pandemis cinnamomeana. Classification (NCBI taxonomy): domain Eukaryota; kingdom Metazoa; phylum Arthropoda; class Insecta; order Lepidoptera; family Tortricidae; genus Pandemis; species Pandemis cinnamomeana. The sequence goes on from OW028705.1 coordinate 15,579,294, forward strand.
GCATAAAAAAATCGTGACGTGATCATAATAAAATTATAGGTACACCAAGTAGCATTTTGAAAATATACTCCCAGATCAGCATGGAAGAAAAAACATAGTACCCAGTAGCTTCTCTTCCCGCGCAGATGGTAAAAGTTCATCGAGGGAATGGGCGAAAGTCATAGGAATCATGATATAGGCGATGCGGCTAGCAACTCATCACTATTTTGATTTTCCTTTCCACCTATAGGTACGCCCATAATCATGCTAAACGTGGCCTTATCTTCCACACGTTAAAAAAAAAAAAAAAAAAACGTGGCCTTAAGGTTTTGTTACCTTTGACTCTGTCAACCCCGTAAGGGATAAAGACGTGATTCATGTATGTATTTATGTATGTTGAAAATATAATTTGCCAGCCTAAATTTCGATTTCATTGAACAATATATACATTACTAGCTTCTGCCCGCGATTTCGTCTGCGTAAATTATACATAATAAACCTTCTCTTGAATTATATCTATTGAAAAAAACGCATCAAAATCTGTTGCGTTTTAATGATATAAAAATACATAGGGACAGACAGACAGACAGCGGAAAGCGACTTTGTTTTATACTATGTAGTGAAGAGCGTATAATTGGGCCAGGCCGCGAAACTTTTTAACTGCGTTACCTTTATGTTACTAAAATCTGTGATTTTGTCAAATGAAAGCAATTAAGTATAACCCATACTATAATTATATTCATGTGTTCCCGGCCTGGGGCCTTACCATGACGTCTTAATGCGATTCAATTTCAACTCAGTTCAGGTTTTAGCTGTCATTTTTATTACGGATCTGACAGCGAGCGAACCTAAACTGAATCAGACTTGAATCAAATTAAGACGTAATAAAAAACAATGAAGGCGGTCACAAAGTGGTGACCAATATTAAACGAAGGACAGTGGGCAGATCTTCAGCCCGTTGGTCAGACATCTGTCATTCGGCTGGAAAACTGTGGATGAGACTGCCACGGGACCGGGCAAAGTGGCGTGAAAATGAAGAGGCCTTTACTCAGCAGTGGGTGGATGTGGGCTGATTAGATAGATAGAAGACGACATGGTAAGACCTTTCACCTAATTAAGTCGTAAACCATGCGGCAGCAGCAGGAGCAAAAGTACTGTTTCCTTGTTGAAATTCATTAACAGAATGAATTTATATTATAGTTATTAGACAAAATAATATCACAACTTAACTCGGATTATCAATAAATCAATACCTTGTATCTCACCGCAGAATTTAATCCCAACACTCAAATTCCGATCGCGGCAGCTGCGAGTGAAAACCATTCACCGTTTGTCCCCGAACAGTACCAGCGGAGGGTCAGCATCAAAAGAACCGCCATTCAATGCAAACGAAGCAACACTTTATGCTTGATTGTGCGAAGGCTGCGAAAGGTGCGAGGATCGGAGCAGCTTTGTGCGTGAATTGAGAGGACATAGATAGTTTCTTTGGGAGAATACTATTCGACATTTCCGAAGAAGGTGGCCGATATTTTTCTGGCACGACGTAATCACGGGCAATAAGTAAGTATGTAAGTAAGTATATGCTTTATTGTACGAATATAGCTATTGCTCGCAACTTCGTCTGCATAGAATTCGTTTATCGCTATCCCGCAGGAATTAGGTACGCAATTTTCCGGAATAAGTAGCCTATGTGTTATTCCAGACTATACTCTATCTATGTTCCAAATTTCATTCTATCTGTCCAGCGGTTCTGGCGCTAAAGAGTAACAAACCTCCATCCATCAATACTTACAAACTTTCGCGTTTATAATATTAGTAGGATGCACAAATGCGACAAATACGTAGTAATACGTAGTGACACGAGAATTATCTTCTACAATTCATTGATAAGGAGTATATGAGTATTTTCCGTTGTTAAGGGCGTCTTCCCAACAACAGAGGTCTTACCATGACGTCTTAATGCGCTTTAATTCCGACTCAGTTCAGGGTTAAGCTGTCATTAAGGATCTGACAGCCAACAAACCTAAACTGAATCGAAATTGAATCGCATTAAGACGTCATGGTGAGGCCCGTGGTCAATTAAATAAAAAGATAAAAACGAAGACTTTGATTCCCCTTTCCACCTATACGCCTACATGCTAAACGTGGCTTTTAGGTCTTGTTACCTCATGCTCTGTCTGCCCCTGAAGACGCGATTTGTGTATGTATGTATGTGTATGCAAAAACACAGAATACGTTAATTACAGATGAACGATCAAATATTGCGCTCATTCAATTATTATTATTCAAATAATGGTTCGTGGCGTCAGAAATCTGCTTTCGCAGATGTTTTGATGTCGTACAATGAAGGTCCATCGAGCCCTTCGTAACTTGTGCCGTACGTAACAAGTTTAGTGGGCTTGTGGAGCCACACAGCCCTGTGGTATTGGCGCGCTTGCCGGCTCCGATAGTGGCGTGGCGGCTATTTGTGGCCCTTTCATTTGGGCAGGATTAGTGGCGACGTGGTCGAGAGGATTCAATCGGCAATAGTTTGCCAAATCTTCGAACGTGTTGATAACGGAAACAAAACAAATCTTAATACGAATTAAATGGGTTGCCAAATAAAGCGGTCGATAATTTCAAACTACTTTACATTACATACATACATACCGTCACGCCTCTTTCCCACAGGAGTAGGCAGAGACTGCTTTGTTCCACTTGCTACGATCCTTACATACTTCTTTCGCTTCATCCACACTCATCAATCTCTTCATACATGCTCGTCCGTTTCAGGTGCTCCTGACCTGACCTTTTTCCAAAACGTCTCCTATTTGGTCTCGGAACGTCCGTCTAGGTCTTCCCCTCCCAACGTAACCATTCACACTCCCCCTATAGATCTGTTTAGCTAATCTACTTTCATCCATCCGCTCTACATGCCCAAACCAACTTTTTTTTTTTTTTTTTTTTTTTATATGAATAGGAAGGCATACTTTTTTCTATCCTAGTCACTATATCCTCTTTCACACCAGCACGTTCCCTTATCACACTATTCCTTATTCTATCTTTCAGTGATACACCTTCGAAACCTTTCAAACTACATTCACGAGCAAAAATAACGGCTCAGTTTTTATATAAGCAACACAGATTGACTGTCTTGACATTAACAAAGCAATCCCTTAACCCTAGGAAACTGTCCGCAAGATTCCATTTGTGATGTACACAATCAATAAGTTCATTTTTCTCGTGCTCGTAGTTGCACTCAGGACTTCAATCGTTAGGTATAAGCGTCTCATAAATATGGTGTAAAAAGAAATCACTCGCAATTATTTTTTAAAGAGACAAACCACAACAGCTTGTGAAATTTAGTCTATACTCGTTGTTACCCGCAACTTTGTCCGCGCAGAATTAAAACTAGTAACCTAGGCAGCGTGGCTCTTCCGAAGTTTCAAACGATTATCGTTATATTTCAACCAATTTATACACAAAACCTTGACAATCTACATACTTAAAATTTATCTATTACTTTATTATTATTAAAAACCGCGTGGATGGATTTTCAGTCAGTAATTTTTGAGTGTATCACTAAAAAACAGACAGACGCGGCGTAAGACTTTGTTTTAAAATATTTATGTTGTTTAAACCTTTTAACTACGGTCAAGTGCAAAAATAAGTATCGATAGGAACTTCTCAAAAATATGTCCCACGACCTTATTACGCTGGTGTAAGAGCGTATGGTACTTATTTTTGAAACTTTGTCTAGATATATAATTATTTCACTTGACTGTACATTATTTATTTTCGCAAATTTGGTTTCGCCGGCCATTTTCGCTTGGATACATCAAAGACATGATGATGATGAAGTACATATTGCATAGCCACGCTTGTTTGAGATTGAGTTGAAGTGGAGACAATGTAAACTCCTCTCCCAGCTAAAAAATCGCCCGCAACCTCGTCTCGCCCCTTATGTCTCACTATAAAACGGAATGGCATCATCAAAATGGATCAGGGATAAACTAGGACGGAGAACAGATCACGGAATTGAAATTAGCGAAAAGATCGAATGGCCATAACGCGGTAATTATGTAAATAGGGCGATAAAATGCGATTTTATCTTGCGTCGCGCGATTGAAATGTCAGATTTTATCGCTGCAAAAGTGGAAAATTAAATAAATGACCGCATTTGCATTTAAAGGGGTAGTAATTTTTGCACGCTTACACGATACAGTAACCGGTGCTTGGTTTTGGATATTACACTCATTTGTTTCATATTTCAAAAAAGGGTGACGGAGGCTTTTGTTTTCTGTGGATTAGTGGGACCGTCTATGTTGTGATGAAACTTTACATCATTTGTGTTTTTTTAATGCACCTGTAGTTAAAACAGATTTTTGTCTACTTGCTATAAAACTTAAGGGGACAAAAAGGAACCACCTCCTTTTATAATTATGTCGGTTAAAAAAATTACTTATTGCTTTTGCTGGGATATAACAACCACAGTTGTTTGCCTAACTTTTTCATTCGTTCCCTGGGATCATGTGGAACGTTTCAGCTGTTCTTTCCGTTCACTCATTCAATCATCACGGTGACAGTACGCGTGTTTTTATTGTGTTGAATGATTGGATGCACTTAATTATTGCCATCATCATTAAAAGAACAACAATGGCGCAACTGTTGAAACCGAGCAGGTATTTCTTTTAAATTGAATGCGGTTCATTTCATTGTAAATTTAAATCAGTCATCGATATATTTATGTAGGTTTGTTTGCGTGTAATTAATGTACAGTTGGCTATTGAATGAAAAAGCTGATGATACATCTGCGTTTGTTAAACTACAAGGCTTTAAACTAATTTCCAAAAGAAACAAACTCTACGCTCCCCTTAACCTAGCCCGTAGACGTAGGGCGGAAACACAGGTAATTTTACTATAGGGTCCTAGATCGTAACCCATGGTCTTGGCGGGTCTCTGCGCCCCCCTAGGGTAGCGCGCCCCCTTCTTCGAAAACCACGTTAGAAGCAAATTCATAATGTTATTCAAAATACAGATTGAAAGCAGAGCCAACAAAGCGTTTTTCTGCTAAAAAAACACCGTACACGAAGTTACGCATAAAAAACAATTAACGCCGGTCGGGCATCGATTCGCGCGCAAACCGTGGCTGCTATGTTTATGCGGGTGACGTCACAGCCAACGGGGACTATCGTTTCTTTTGCTCGCCATTTGGCGCCACTGTTGACTAAGATCCAGAGGTATCTGTCAGAGGCGACTTTATAAGATCGGCGCCGAAACAAAGTTTTAAATTTTAGCTGTAATTTTTAGTATGGATCTCACAGCGAGCGAACCTATACTGAATCGGAAGGTGTGGCATTCCATCTCTTTACGGAAGCAACATTTTTAATAATCTAAAAATTGTTTGTGTTTTATGTTTTTTCAATGTATTTTGTGTCGACCTCTTGTTTGCCTTACGCAGTGCTTCGGTATAAACTGTAATCATGTGGATTGTTTTTAATACATAAACCAATAATAATGGGCTACTGTTTACCCCGATATTCATAATAAACACAAAAAACAAAGAACCAAACATATTTACCTTGCTACTCCGCTACTCACAAGATAACCAAGCCTATGTGAAACATATTATTATAATTATGTTTTTCATGCATGTTTTATTTCGCACAGGCTTGGTTATCTTGCACGTGAGTAGCTGAGCAGCAAGGTAAATATTTTTTGTTCATTAAATGGACCTCCGCAAAGTAACGCCTATACATCTACAAATACGAGTACGTAACATATTATAACAAATAACTAATGCCCAGCCCATACATTAAACGTTTAGTTTCACATGCCTCCGCTACCACAAGGTCGCGTTTTGTCGTCTTATAATTTCTCCCTCAAGCATTTCTCCTACGGACTCGCCCCACGGCAGGATATCATATAATTCTCGCGGTCCTAAAGGAGTAGGTGAGGGGTAATTTACGGCCTTCCTCGACGGTAATGCCCGAGAACTTACGGCACACAGACGTTGAGGAAATAATAAATAAAATGTCGTGAAATATTATTACCGGTTTGAATTTTTTACGCGGCGAAAATGTGCGTAGTCGGTTTAAAACGACGCAACTTTTTGGCGTTGTTGTACTGAATAGTAAATAACAAATTGTTGTTGAAGGCATCCAAAGTTGATATTTAACTTCATCTGCTAGTATATAAAAAACACTTAGATTAAAACGAAAAGTCTCAACAGTTTGTCCATTTTGGTCGTACAATGTACTCATTTTTTGTTTCATTTTTCTTTATGTTTCTGAAAAACTTTGCAAGTCCAATTTTACCTATACTTTGCTGGTCAGATTTGATTTGTAAATTTGATGACGATGAAAGTAATGTTAGTAAGAAGTAAGTACAGTTTCGGTTTCATGGCATGGTAGTATTTTAGTTCTCGACTTCGACACCCAATAAAGGATTTCACTAAGCTGCTTAATAATTATTATGAGCACTGATTTAGGATCATCTTGAACAACTTCAAGTGTTTTGAAAGCATTAAGTTTGTATGTATAGAATTCTACTAACAGTTTAAATCGTAATTGCTACCCGTACAAAAACTCACAGAACAAATGCTTCGTCTTCCACTTATGAGAACAACAAAGTACACTTAAGAGCATAAGGCGTAACTAATAACAGAAAGTATACTTCAGAGCACGTGGTGTTACTATTTTATGATATCTACATGACTCAATACTTACAGCAATGAGGCTTGAGTTCCGAACGGTTTGTGTCAAAGTAACTATGTACTTAGCATCGGGCTGTAAGGCGCAACTTACCGCCCTCTACGCGAGCGGAAATTTCCACTTCATGGCTAGGGAAATGACGAAAAATTGTGTACACACCTCGGGCGGTGGTACAGAAAGCCTCAGGTCGCATATCTATCACCCTCGCCTTCGGCTTGTGCGTCAAGTTCCTGCGATCTGAGACGTTCTTTATAACACCGTCTTCGGAATGTAATGTGCTATTTGTTATCTCTACGTACCGCTGGTGGCGCTGCCAACTTATCCACAGTAATTAAGACGTTACGCGAAAGCGTTGCAAATGTTTTGTTGTATCTAAGCGTACAATTCTTGTGACAAAGAACTTGTTATAAAGGTGCCATTCCAACGGTAAGGCGAGACGAGACGAGACGAGAATGGTAAGAGAGCTAGAAGAGCATTGAAAATTTGTCATACAAATTTTAATTCCCGTCTCGCCCCGCCGGTGGAAGAGCATCTTCAAGTATCTCTATTCAGGATTGTTAATCAATTGTTTTTACTGATGACATTGAGTTAGAATCTGGAGAGAAGAGAATCTTTTTGTAGAAGTAGGTCTGCTTTAACTAGGCTAACTTTTATTATTATAGCCTACTGATAAATGTCTTGCGTTCAACGTAACGGTAGTTTAGATAATTCATCCCTAAAAATAACAATATCCTCTTACATAATAATCGAAGTCGTATTAACAAACATTCTAACAAACTTGTGATCCTTTTAAAATGAAATGCCAATGCACTGCCAGAACAAGCATCGTACGGGGGTTATTATCAAGTCAATTGACACGTTAACTTAAGTCGACGACGCTCGACGTGAATCGATTCGGCACTTATTCGACTGTCGCACACGGCGAAGCACGATTTCCCACGATTTTGCGACTTCGTTCAAATTTCTCATGTCGGAAAACCCGACGTGGATGCAGTTGCTTAAGTGAAGTCTTGTGTCAATTATTTCTGAGATGATTGTCTGCTTGCTGCTGCTGTTCGGCGAGGACACGTACGTGATTATGAACGGGGTTGGTTTAATCTTGGAACGTTATCTTAAGATTCTGGAGACGAAATAAAACATAATATTCAACAGCGATAGCCAGTTACCATCCTACTAATATAATAAATGTGAAAGTTTGTGAGTATGGGTGTTTGGATGTTTGTTACTCTTTCACACCAGAACGGCTGGACAGATCTGGATAAAATTTGGAACATAGATAGATTATAGTCTAGAATAACACATAGGCTACTTTTATCCCGGAAAATTGCGTAATTCCTGCGGGATAGCGATAAACGAATTCTATGCAGACGGAGTTGCGGGCAACAGCTAGTGTATAAATAAGAGTCTTTTTAATTTAGAACGTTACAATAACAGTCAATTAAGAATAGATTTTGGGGATCCGTGTGTCTAAAGAAATAATGAACCTTTAAAGATTAAATTATTTTAATAAATAATTTGAATTTGAATTTGAATTTGAATTAACTTCGCTGTCTCTCTGTCAGTCAGACCTTCTTTCTCAGGAACGCGTAGAGGTATGAAGTTAACATTAATACTAAATACTGAGGTCAGCAATTCCTTGGAGCTACCAAAAACTCAACCCTGGCTGTTTATCGTATTTCCTATATATTAGCAAAGGGAATCAAAACCTGGGTACTTCTAACTGTCTTAAAAATATTACATTTGGTACGAGAACTTTAAACAACACTTGTTATATTCCCAAACTCGATAGTTTTTAAACTACCTTTTGTCTCATATTACAGGCGCTAGCCAAGTAAAGCCGGCGTTCCACGTGCCGGCGACAACTTCATTAAACAGGCGCTACAACAGCGTGGAGTGCAGCAAACACGGCTTTGTGTGTCAATCAAAATTTTAGAGTTACATAGCCTTTGAGGGTCGAACAGTTTTCGTGGCTGGACAAGTGACATACGCCCCGCAGCGTATTTAATCGATGTCGACTCCTACGCTTGCCAGTAGTTTGTTTCGCTAGAACACGTGTTTTTTCGTAGGCTTATGTTAATTTCGTAAGTTTTATTTCATTATTTTAGCGCTATCGGTAAACAAAAGAGAATTTGGCTAGTCACACAGGTTTGTAAGTAAAGGAAAAACATAGAGTGTACCAGTTGCTTCTCTTCCCGCGCAGATGGTATTTTCGCCTTTTCCCTCGATGGGCTTTTTTTTTGCGGCTAGCAATCCATCACTATTTTGATTCCCCGTTCCACCTATACACCCATAATCATTCTAAGCGTGGCCTTTAGGTCTTGTTACCTCGTCTCTCTGTCTCGTAAGGGATAAAGACGTGATTTATGTATGTATGTTTTGGAATTGATCTAAAGTTTTTTCTTTTTATTATTGAACAAAGACTATCTAAGTAAGCAGAGGATGGCTAGTCTAGTTGTGCATGTAAATAATAATATGAATACCTAATTGTCTTTCAGGCTTTGTGGCAGAGTAGCATACTAACTGATTTTATTCATTGGTAGTATCTAGTTGTGACAAGAATTTACTGCGTTGTACGTGGATACCTCGCCCCTACAGAAAGTGGCAGAAAAAATGACGTGCAAAAAGGTAAAGGCGTGTCAACGGAACCCTGTCCCTCGCAGTTCGCGCTGTTTCGTGTAAAAATTGAATTTTACTCCGCTTTTGACGCCGCGTACTGCGTTTATACTCTCAGATTGTGTAATCATTTTAAACCAACACTAGTGGGAACGGACAAGTGCAATTTACTAGCAGGTACACCATGACGTATACGGTTATCGAATACGATGGACTTATACATACACATACACAAACGGAGAGGAAATCTTTATAGCCACGGGGGTGCCTAGGGTTGTGGGACTCCCCCCCTCCGGCGTTGCCTCAATCCGGTGTGATGGGGACGCAGTGGGATGCCACTAGGGTTTCACCACAAACGCCCCCCCCCCCGGTGGCCCCGGCGTCCGCCAGGACCACGCCAAGATGGGGAGGGCCGTGCGCTGGGCCCGTCTTCCCTTAGGCGATGAAACACTTTTACACAAGTATTCAATACTTTCTTTTTATATATATGCAAACATATTTACAAGATCCTATATTTACGAATATCGCCCAGATCTTTGCCATGGGGCGAGGTGCCCATAATGCTGGCTACGTTTCCTCGTTGGATAGCAATGCCTGTGGATTTTGATAATTTTTTTTAATGTTTTAAAAAAATTTTTTGCTTCGGGTCCCCACGCTCCCAGGGTCTCCACAGCAAAAGCCGGAAATACGAAACTGTCAGCCAAGTTAGCGTATTTGCGGCGTTTTGCGGTTTCGGCCGTTGCAGCCGCCGCGCCCGCTCTTAATGATGTTGAAGGTAAGTGAGACGGCGCTAGGGAATCCACGCACGTGGCATCCCAAATGAGGGACCGTCCCATATGCCAGGGCACGAGTGTCATTAAAGTAACCTGCTAAATTATCCCGGAACAATTGTGGATTGGCAAAGTACATTAAATATTTTCCATTGTTACGGATCATCGCAAATTCAATCAATTACTTCTCCTATTAGTGTACCTCGGTTTCCTCAAAACAATGTAATAAAGTTGACACAATAAAAAACGATTACGGGACCTATCGCATTTATTTGCCAGATTAATAATAAATTTTTCCTTAACAGTAACTGATACAAATGACATCATACGGTGAGATGGAAGCAGCGCACCGTACAAAAAAGATCTTGCGCAGATTTAATAAATATCACGAAGCAATAAATATCGTATTTCTGGACGAAAAAACAAAGGAATGCTTCGAGTTAGAAGGTTTTTGAACGAATCCATATAACACATGTCTCGATAATGTCGCAGTACCACAGATTGTGATCAGTACCCGAACATGAAACGAATAATTAATACAAACTTTTGCTAGACCACTCTCACCAACCATATAATATAAACTGTTAGGTTACTGTGTTAAGATGCCCTCAGAAAAGTAAACACTCGCTCTATTTTAAATATCTTAGCCATAACTTTAGATTAGCATAAGTTTTAACCTGATTAGTAGTTATAAATTAAAGTGCACTAAATAAAAACCCTTAAAGTTATGTCAATTAGAGAGTTCGAAATAATAGGATAGCCCCAAATTCTAAATTGGAAGTTTGAATCATGTCATCTCGTTTACGCTAGTAGTGTTATGACCAATATTAAAGTGAAACGAACGACAAAATACGAGCTCCCAATTTCAAACCAGGAAGTACGGTCTCCTTAACTGGATGAAAGCGCGCCCGTCGAACCGTAACTAAAATTTACATACACACAAATCACGTCTATATATATCTCCTTCGGGGTAGACAGAACCTAAGATAATCCAACCTAAAAGCTATGTTTAACATGATTGTGGGCGTGTAGGTGGAAAGGGGATTCAAAATAGTGATGGGTTGTAAGCCGCATGTCATAACATGATTCCTAAGATTTTCGCCCTAGAAATTTGTTGAAGCTTACTGTTTACAAACTGTGTAGTGTCGTGCAATGTCGAATATCGTGTTCCTGGGATCATAATATCCCTCCCCAAATAGCGGCCTGGATATGGCTCCGAGAGTAATTCGCCGAATAATCTATGGGCTTTTTTTGCCAATATTTCTACGCCTGACAGTACATTGTTTTCATAAGCTTCAGCAGTGTTTTATATGAAATACGTAAAACAGAGTTATTTTTAAAGGTAACAAAGTTCTACTTTGGTTTGAAGTTGTGACACTCATAGGATTCAGTTAGGTTTATTGCATTTCGACTTGAGCTTGCTGCCCAAGCGCAACGTGGCATTTATTTCGTTAACTGCGCTTATTTAACATTTCCAAGACAACTGGAAGTACCCTAAAGGTTTAAGATTTATAGAAATATAAGATATTTTCTAACGACTCTATCTTTTGATTTAGTTGACTTAGATGGTTGATTTTCGTACAGACAGCCGGACAATGAAGGCACCTTATAAGGTACGGAACCCTAAGGAATTTGGAATCGTCATACTCGATTAGTACCAGGACCTGTGTAAGCTCACCCACACCACTACACTTACGTGCAGGAGCACATTGTTAGTAGTGTGCTTAATCGTTACGTACATAGCTCCATTAGAACGAAGTGCGGCTATTAGCTAACAATCCGACGCAGCAATGTTTGCGCAAATATATCCGGTATCGCGCGCATACATAACTTTGTGCCTGTAGTACAGGGACCATACCATGACGTCTCAATTCTCGTGAATTCCAATTTAAGCTACGTTTTAAATTGTCATTTGTTTTAGTTCGCCTTTACATCTGTTTATCTCATTACCTGTAAAATTAATGTGTGTTTTTGACAATTCTAGTATGAATCTGGTAGCGATCAATCCAACTTTGGTTTGGAATTAAGTCGCTTTAAGAAGTCATGGGAAGACCTTTGTTTAAGGGGTGCTGATAAAAGTACATAAAGTTGGAAATGCATAATGGGTCAAAAGGGACTTCGTAGTCTGTCAGCCAATCATTATGTGGTATGTTGATACTTAATTAGTAAAAGCACTTACGTGTTAAGCTCAAGGTCCAGTCTGAACTTGTGGTTGAAAGCTTTGATGAGAAGCGACGTCCGGTGAAAATGTTTCCCAGTCTGAAACAAAAGACAGTTAATTGAAACTTTTTTTTTAGCATATTATTGTGTCCTAATGCTAGGCAAAGGTCTCCCCTTCTTTCCACCATTCATCCCTTTCAAGAGCATGCGTCATTGAAAGCATTGCAAAAAGATTACGCAGTTACATATCGCTGATTAAATACAAAAGCGACACATTTCAAAATCAGACACTGTTGCATTTGAAACCTTATAACGACCGACTTTCGTTTTTAGATGCAATGGCAAATGACCGTTTTGTATTTAATCAACGATATTTCAGTAAAGATATTATTTTAGATTACTGACGATTGTTAGCTAGCAACCCATCAGTATTTTCATTTCCCTTTTCCACCTACACGTCCTTAATCATGCAAAACGTGGCCTTAAGGTTTTGTTACTGTTGGCGACTGGCTGCAGTGTGGCCTTTATAATCTTTTTGTCACGTTTCTTCTTCTATATGTTGTTTCTACGTTTAATGTCAGTTGTCAAGTGCTGATCCCGTCGTATCGCTTTATTGTGAATTACATATTAAACCCGTGTTTCTACTAACATTTAAGCATTTTCATTCATACAGTCCACTCAATAGTTATCAGTTACCTTAGGCTTGGTCTACCCCGTAAGGGATAAAGACGTGATATATGTATGTATGTCAATTTTTTCCAAAATCCCACGGGAGAGATTGTTATTTTTTCTGGGACACAGTAAACAATATACCTTCTCTAAAGTACCGTTTACGCAAAAACCTTCTAGCATTACATTTACGGCTATGCGCAAATACATACCACTCTAACCATTTATAAATTGACACTTCACATTTATGTACCCAGTGAAGCAAAGGAACAGACCGTACAGATAACGGTCAAACACACCGAATTTGTTTCCAAAAAGGGTTCACCGCATATTTGCAAAGGACCAAGAAAATAGGTCAGTTTATACGTTGTTATACGTGCCTTTGACGAAGCGTTCGACTGAATTTTTTATTTCATTTGACTTACATTTTTGGGAGCAAACATAATTACGCGAGTTGGCGCCGACGATTGATTTTGACGTCTGACTTGCTCGACTGACGATGTTTGGTCCTTTCACAGTGTTAAGCGGAGTCGAAACGCTGAGAATTTGTATAATCGTTTTCATTTCCTTTTCGAGTTAACAATGCGTGCGACTCTCGCTCCGGAATAGGGGTTTCGGTGTTTACGGCGATTGATAAGGCATTAAATTTGTAACAATGTTGGAACAAATGACGCGTTCCGCGTGCCACGGACGCCTGTGTTGTGATGATGGAATAAAACAAATAAATAAATGTGTAAGCATAAACTCAAGAGCATTTAGAACGACATTTGGGTTTCGGGTACGATCGGCCGATTAAAGTATCAAACCCATAAGTGTGAGTGAGACAGCAACACAAGTCGGAATATCATTTTAGACTGTTTAGTTAATTTATGTATTTTTTTAGTTACACATAAGTCGGGTTCTGTCTATTTAATGCTTTGTTTACGTAAAATAATATGGATTATGTAGTATATTTTATCTGTTTATCGTTTCGTGGGTCACTGACGGTTCTGGCTGAAAATCAGTGCTGCAGGTGTCTAACACAGCATAATGCTGAGCAAGCGACCGTTTCACTTTTGCGAAGACACACACAACGCTGATGACCTATTTAGTCATGTTTGTTTTTTTCTCGTTTTTTTTCTATAAAATTTTGTATATTCTCTTATATTTGTGTGTCTTGCAAAAATGAATAAATGTCTTCTTTCTTTCTTTCTTTCTAGGAATCTAGGAGCTTATAGACTGTACCTACATTTTAAGAAAGTTATTGAATTTGCATGATGTAGGCAGATTATCAGCAAATTTAAAATGAAAACAAAACTTGCATGCTTCTTAAGCCCAAAATGGTTGTTGCAGACCAGACCTTTTGTTCCTCTCTGAGCATCCGTGAACACGACTGTCTCGTGTGCTTAGCAATAGCGAACGACGTACGGTCAAGTGCAAAAATAAGTATTGATAGGAACTTCTCAAAATATGTCCCACGACCTTATTACGCCGGTGTAAGAGCGTATGGTACTTATTTTTGAATCTTTGTCTAAATACATATATTATTATTATACTTGACTGTACCTATTTCAATATTGTGACGTCACAATGGAAAAATGGAATTTGTCTCTTGGAACATTTTATATTCGAGAACTTTTAAAACAATAATTAATCGAATCCCTTCATGTTTGTAATTTCATGTACCATAGTGTAATGTTTCTCATAATGAGCATTTGACGTAACTTTTTTTTTCTCTGATACCGTAGTTTTTTTAGGAGCTTTGGAATGGCCGTCCTGACTCTATAAGTAGGTACTTTTAACATTTTAGAAATAAGAGATGTATATTTTTAGCATTGTTACTCTTTCAATGTACATCAAACAACCTTGTTTTCAGTTATATTTATGGATTCATTTTTACCTTAATAAATGAGACGAAGGTTAACAAGTACAGTAATGAGGTAATCCTATACACCGTTTCTTTGTCACAAAACAAAGGAAAATTTCAAAGGTAACATAAAAGGATGCTGGTTACATTACCAAATGTATGACAAGAAAGAATCGAAACTATCAACACACAAGAATGAGCCTTAGATCACAACGTCTAAGGTTTAAAATGCACTGGGTTCGGCTGCAATTAGACTGGTTCTGAGGTACGTCAAATTGAGGTAAAAAGTGGTTTCGATTGGCCACAATTTTATTACACTAATGGCTTTTTCAATGGTTAAAACCTTCCTTGATGTTATGATGAATGAAGTATTTACTAAGTGGAATTGAAAAGGTAGCTAATATTAAACAAAACGCAAGTTCTCTGTTTGAAATTATGACCAAAGTGAAAACACGTTTTGAAAATCCAAAAGAACCGTTCTTTCTGTGAAATGCGTTTCCAACTGCGTATAGTTGCTAAGACTCTCAACTGTGTATAATAAATTATTGCTTCTAATGTAATGAGGCAATAATAATGCTCATGAATGGTCTTTAAAAAATAAATTTGGAGATTATAGTTTGGCATATTGTTTTCTTCTTTCATGCTGGTCTGGGAGTAAAGAAAAAACATAGAATGAGCCAGTTGCTTCTCTTCTCGCGCAGATGGTAAAAGCCCATCGAGGGAATGAGCGAAAATAGGAATCATGTTATAGGCGATGCGGCTAGCAACCCATCACTATTTTGATTCAATTTTTGCCACCTATACGCCCATAATCTTGCTAATCGTGGGCTAGGTCTTGTCACCTTAGGCTCTGTCTACCCCTATGTATGTGCATGTTGTTTTTATAGCAATGCGTCTACTCAGCAAAAATTAAGCGCGTGTCGCTTTAACTTTTGAATTGGGCGGGTTATTAGGTTTTTTTTACCATACAATGAACGACATGTCCTCAAACTGTATTTTATTCGATACTAGCCTTCCGTCCGCAGCTTCGCCCGCGATAAATTAATTTTCCCGTAGAAAAAGGTATTTTCCTGCGGTAAAAAGTAGCCTATGTCACTCAGTGATAATGTAGCTTTCTAACGGCAAAAGCATTTTTGAAATCGGTCCAGTAGTTTCGGAGCCTATTCAATTCAAACAAACAAACAATCAAATCTTTCCTCTTTATAATATTAGTATAGATAAGCATTGTCCTCCTAAAGGACAGTAGCCATATTGTAAACTACTTAGAAGTAAAAAAATACTCTAGCAACTTCACATAAATTATGATCTCGCAAAATATTGAAAATGATATTTTTTGAGATGTGTCGCTAAGCGGCGTGACGACAGTAATGCAATCACGATAACACGCTGTAACGGGTCGAGAGATTATTTTACGGAGCATGCAATTTAATAATGCACAGCCCGAGGCAGACGCCCGGCACACGGATGACACGATACAACGTTGATCACAAAAAGTGATCAGACACAGAAATCAATGTTTCTGTAGTGACACATTGGTTTCTACGTCTGATCAGAGCTTCTAGTTAAAGTTTTTAACACAAAAAACGTCTTGCACGATCAACAAATTCAATTCTTGAGCTACTATGGAACGCTGTCATAATTGACATTGCCACTCTTCTTCTTATTTGTGGCGTATCAAGTCGTTATAGGGACGAGAACTTCAAATCCAAATCCCTCCGATAAATGGAGGAGGCCTATGCCATGAGGCACGCCGAATTACGCTATAATTTATTAAAAAAATGACCACAATGTACTGAAATTGTAGCGAATAGAAATAAAAAAAGGCTATATAATTAAAATGAACAAAACATTTACCTTGCTACTCCGCTACTCACGTGCAAGATAACCAAGCCTGTGTGAAATATATGTTTTTCATGCAATGCCTCCCTCCACTACTGCCAAACACACATAAATCCCACAAACTTAATTATCCCTTACACCACACAAACACTGACGCGTTTCGATCCCTCTACGCAAGCAGAAGCTTGAGTAGCGGAGTAGCTCGGTAAATTTTTTGTTCATTGAAATGGACCTCCGCAAAGTAACGCCTGATTCAATAAAATTGGCTATATTATTATTAAGTGGAAAGGGTCTCGTGCAGATTGGAAAATATAGAACATATACTAGAACCAAGTGTAGTTATAAAATCACATCCGCTCTATCGGACGTCACCGCACTAATTTAGCCCGCGGCGATGTTTATTGAATTAAGGACCCTCGTCCACGGTGACCCATAAACGTGTATTGACAGCTACCCTCCTCACCGCACGTTATTATGCCGGGATTTATATTATAGTTCATATTTATCGATTTTGATAGGGTTAATCGTATGTTTAAACAGGATTTGGGTGCTAATTCGAGGTTAGGAAACTCGACCGAAGCTAAATGCAACATAACCTAACCTAACCTCGTTTTTCAAGCACGTTTTAAACGCTAAATGTATGTTTTGTCTGTATTTGTCAAGAGCCAATATCAAAGTTAAGACGAACGAATGGGGTGGGGTGGGGTAGAGTCGGGTTACCTCCGCGTTAAGTTAAATTCTGGAAAAAAATATAACGTAGTTTTTTTTTTGGAAAACACCTGTGCGTGTCTTATGTGGAAAAAACAACCTTTGCATTGCGCCTCCACTTGCCACGGTCTTGAGCGTCACAGGAACATTCGGACTGTATCCAGTAGGAGATGACGGAGATTACTCGGCCTTCATCACCATGTCAGCCGAAAGACGTCCACTGCTGGACATAGGCCTCCCCCAGGGCTCGGTTACGGTACTCGGTACCAATTTAAACCTGACATAAGAATGTTGGTAACTCAAGGCATTATTAACGCTGACATAACAAACATGTTTTCCTCTATTGGATTGCGAGTTGAATAACTTCCTCATTGGAGTCTCTTAAGTAGAAATCTAAAGAAAGAAAAGAAAAAGAAGAGTTAAGAGCGATACATCCCACGCAGATGCTAAAAGCTCATCGAGAGAATGGACGAAAATAGGATTCCGCTTTCCACCTATACGCCCACAATCGTGCTAAACGTGGCCTTTAGGCCTTGTTACCTTAGGCTCTGTCTACCCTGTTAGGGATAAAGACTTAATTTATGTATGTATGCATCCTGCGCAACAACGGTTAAATAAACAAAGAACACACTGGCTTCAAACTTGTGGTTAATTTTTCTGTGGCCACCAAAACGCTACTTACCAACCACCATCCCTACAATGGACCCCAAAAACCGTGTGTGACGTACCGTACATTGTTGCCTTAGTAACGAAAATAACTTTGTACTGGTATGTATGTCTAAAATCTGCTCCGCTGTAAAATTAATGAATTATAATCTCATACCACTGAAGCCTTGAATTTGAATCCATAACATGGCAACCGTGACAGGACCGTGCTAGAATCCCGTGACCTGCCGGCCCCAAAGCACGATACCGGTCAATCCACGTCATTATTGAAGAACGGTCAAAACGCCCTCTACCGGCCCTTTGCACACTGCGCCCGAATGGACAGCCCGGCCAAAAATGCCGAATAAACGAAATAAAATTAAGTCCTTACTCGGGGACGCTTTGTGGCGATTTAATACTATCTCGGGACGAAATTATATGCTCGCGATTGGACCGAGCACATGAAAGGAATATTATGTGTTGGGTCTATTTACTTTTTGTATTGGGTTTTTGCATGGACCAAGTGGTTCGATAGGGTTGGGTTACGCTCTACCAAATTAGGTATGATTGGGATTTCCTCAATGTACCTACTATGTACTGTGATTTATGTATGTATCATAAAACATAATGATTATGAGGAACAATATTATTTCGTTAAAGAAACAGAACTTAAGGCGACAAGAGCCACTTAAGGCCACGTTTAGCAACATCGTGGGCGTATAGATGTAAAATAGAATCAAAATAGTGATGGGTTGCTAGCTTCGTCGCCTGTAGCATGATACCTATGATCATCGCCTATACCCTCGATGGGCTTATACCAACTGCGCTGGAAGAACACAAGTGGTATTTTGTACGAACAATAATACGCTGAAATTACTGGCATATGAGGTATTCTAACTTGCCCTCTAGGCCGGCAAATCCGCAATCCTTTAGTGCTGTGTCCATATTTGGTGCGCTTACTTACCATCAGGAGACCAGGTGAAGTTTTCCTTCCATGTCATATAAATAATAAAATGGCGTACAACGCCACATATTATCAGACAACAATAACAAATAACAGCTAATGAATAAAACCCTTCCGATCAAACACGGTAGTATGCTAAAAACTATGCAAACAAACCTTATTCAACGTTCAAAGCAAAGTTTACCCGAAACACAGGCCCAAATAAGCTTTAAATCAATTCAAAGGGGCTGATTTAAGTGCGGACCCGGCAAGGGCACACGGCAAACCGGACACCCGGACATACGCTAACCCGGACGGGTACCCGGACACCCGGATCGCGACCGGGTCAGAACTGTGATCTTTTTAATTAGCTGAAGTGGTTCGCCTACACAAGCTCCACCATTGTTAACTTGCCGCGACTCTCGTTTAAAAATAGGTTGTGGCTTTCTGTTCTTGTCTGTATTCCGCACACATAAATCACGTCTTTATCCCTTATGGGTTAGACAGAGCATAAGGTAATAAGATGAAAGCCACGCTTAGCGTAATTGTGGGCGTACAGGTGGAAATGGGAATCAAAATAGCGATGGGTTCTAGCCGCATCGCCTGTAACATGATTCATACGATTGTCGCTCATTCCCTTTGCTTTCCCTAGAAGATGGGATTTTTCTTTGCTCCCAGACCGGCATGGGAAATGCGTGTATACTGCCTTAAAATTAATCTGGAATACTTCAGGTGGTTGCTATATCTAAATATCTAAACACCCCTGTAAATATTTTTAGGACTTTTAATGTGGTTGACCGTTTTCTAAAAAAACTAGTCCACATTTTATTATTTTGGGTTTTGGGATTGTTTTTCCTGTACGTCACGTTCCATACATAAGATAAGTACCTTTATTAAAAACAGTGACGAATTTGAATGAAAATTTCGGTAAACAGTTTTCTTGTATAAGGATCAATAGGGTAAAAGATTCTGAGTAACAAAACCCCAGAACAGTTAAATCGTGGGAAAAAAATCGTGTAGCTCATAAATTGCAATAAACAAATTCTAAGCAGACAAAGTCGCAAACAACAGCTAGTTCGAAACAAAAGTCGCACAAAATTCAAATTCAATTTTAACAGCAGCACTTTAAAGTATAAAACGGAATGGGTGGACTCGACGCTTTTTTGTTCCAAACAAGCTCGGAGAAAACAACTTAGTAAGTTCTTCCTTATTCCCGACAGTACCAGAATTCTTCGTAAGACAATAGAATCTAAATTGTACAGTCGGCAACATCCGGCGTACACTTAGACGTAATAAATTGCTCTTGTTCTAATGCATGTACTCTCGGGGGGTACGATTGAGGTCACGTTAGCTTGTACTAACAGCACTTTGTGAAATGTGTTTTGTTGAAAAATAGTCTGAAGTGGTTGTTGTTTATTGTTTTATGAATACAGTGTGGAATTTAAAGACTGCGTTCACTTAATTTATGGAGTGAAAAATAATGACTTTTTCATTTTGTAACTTTTAATAATTAAAAAATTGTATTTAAAAATGTTTTGAATGCCAAAGTTATGCAAAATCAAAAAGTATAATATTATGCAATACTACAAAATTTTATTAAATTTTTGGCGATTGCTATGAAATTTTTGTGAATACTCGTAGAAATTCAGCAAAATTCCGTAAGTTCTGAGGGTTTACGCGAGCGCTTGACCGGTTTTTTTAATAATTATAGCACAAAAAACATAGGTAACCCTAACGATTGCCAATTTTCGAAAAATGTTCAAAAAAATTTCGCACAACACTTTTCTATTAACACAGCTCGAATTTCGTTCGAAATCTACCAAATTGGAATTTATGATCCCAAAATAGCGTTTCTCCTTTTGCTGCCGCCAGTAAATATATTTTGTTTACGTGTAAAATGGTAACACGCTCTGTGTGTTAATCCGGGACAAGATTTGTGGCAGTTTTCCGGCGATGCGTCTTGGAAGAACATGGTTGGCGTTTTTGGTTATTTTTTTGGGTCATATCGGTTGGCAGTTGTTTTGGCTGGCGTGTATGTATAATTGGATATGTATAATGTACATGTTTTTAACCCCATGCGTTAGGAAAGGTATACGATAGCAAATAAATGTGTCAATTACCACAGAAAAAGTGAATGAGTCGATTATAAAGCTACATGTTTTTATTTCGTCGCTGAGTGTGGACGTAGAACATAGGTTTTATTAAATTTCCAAAAATAATAATGTTTAGGTTATAAAATACCCTAAGCAAAAACAACATGTTTGTTCCAGGGAGCTACCCCGAAAGTGTGAAACTAAAAATTATAAACTCTTTACTAAACTATCATGAACCAATATTTTTTGCCGCGAGGCATACAGTGATAACACAATATAATTCAAATTTTGATTTCAGAATCGATTCGTAAATATTATTTAATTTTCAAAATACGTTTTAATTTTATACGTCTCACAGTAAAATACGGGACGGCACACGAAAACGTTGTTTAATTTTCTTTACTTTTAATTACCTCGCCTTTCTAATTTCTTCACTCGAGCCTGTTTCCGTTGGACCGGTAATAATATTTATTCTTAATGTTGTTTTAGGTCACTATTTCTTGGCCTGAAATGTTCCTTTGTTCTTTTAATGAAACAAAAACAAGTTTGAGTTACGGGTATAATTTAATATAACAGTGCAAATAAAACCAAATTAATATTGTGTAATTTTTTAAAACTAATTTTACACCAATCATTGCTTTACCAAAAAAATATTGGTTTTCTACGAACTTACACATAATGTTTAACGCGCATTCAACACTATTTCAGAGTTTTAAATGGAGTACAAAATATTAGTAGCATGTGAAAACAGTGACACTTTAGCCCAATCAAGACTATTTAAAATAAAATTTTGAAATATACGACGAGGTTGTGATGACTGTCGTTAAGACCCTAAAACGTAATTTCTTAACGCATGTTACTTAGTACAGCCAGGTTGTAGCGTTCCGTCAACACAGACGCAAAAGAATTACGCCTCATGCACTCCGGATAAAAAAACTAGCAAAACGCTCTCAAAATAAATCTAAATCAGATTGATGGATGATAACGTTTAATAAAAACAGAACGATCTACGCCGCATCGCAACAGCTAAAACGAAAGAACCAACAGGCACCAAATACCATTTACGTGCTGAACATCTTTCCAAATCGAATTTTAGTTAAGACAAATACTAATCACTTTTGCGACTAACTTTTATTCGGGCGATAGAGGGCTCAGCGGAACGAGTGATAAAACTTCCTGGCATCCATTTACAGTCGCTCTGCTTCTTGGACTGCGGGCTTTGAGTCGTTGTTCGCTTGGCTTAGCTGCACGGGGTTCGATCTAGTTAAACAGACCGTTATTCCAGACGCGTTCGAATTGAGAACAATCGGCGTGAACATTCGATTTCTAGTTCTTTCGATGCGATGCGATTCGCTATCGGCGCGGTTCCGGTTTCTGTCGTAACGGGAAAGAGACAAGACAGTGGAATGCGAAAAAACTGGACGTTCTCCGCACTACACAGCTTTGTGAAAATTAACGGATAACTCGAATGTTTCGGTCTAAACTTAACCTACGATTTGACGAAAAGATAACCCAGTGGTTAGAGAACCTGACTACGTAGCTTGTGATCCCGGGTCCGATCTCCTTTCGGGCAGATTTTGTGTATGAAAAACACGAATGTTTAATAAGTACAAACATTTACACCAGTGTTTATCCGTTGACTAGTACCTAGGCAATGAACAAGAAACATTTACCTACCTTGTGTGTAACCCCGCTACGTGCACGTTGCTACCGCGATTTAACGGAGTAGCAGGGTAAATGTATTTTCATTAAGATGGACCTGACAAAGTAACGCTTGATTCAATAAATTATTAGTACTCATACGTACCTACAAGCTTTGTTTGGCTTGGGACTGGGTCAATATTGTCAATAGTCTACAAGTTTATTATTTTTCATCGGGATTCGGGGGAAGGTTGTCGTCGCTATAACGACTTGATACGCCACAGATAAAAAAAAGAAGAAGATAAACCGTTTTATGGAAGTTTTCAATGCGAAAATAACATTGTAAATGGCAAGGTTGTATTTGAAATTCGAGTGAAGTAGAGAATTACAGCCCTAAATCATTGTCAACCGCCGACCACTCGGAAATTTAATTGGGTGATAATTTTGCAGCAATACACATGTTTTTACCCTTTTCGAGTGTTATTTTCCACCGATTTGGTTTCAAAAAGGTGCTCGTTGGCTCGTTTTTAAGTTTACGGACATCACATCACACTTATAATTATAAAGTTTGTGAATGCGTGTGTGTGTGTATGTTTGTTACCTCTACGTATATTTGTGTGTGTTGCAAAAAGGAATAAATATCTTCTTTCTTTACCTCTACAACGGTTTGTGTAGAATATTCTGCACGTAGCAGTTACTAGGACCGAGTGTACGGTCAACTACGATATTACGTTAATTCACGCTAACCGCAGGCGGTGGTAAATGAATTTTAAATTAACGCCCATTGAATCCCGGCTTTTCTATAAGCACTGGATAAATACTGTTTAATGATAATCAAAAAACAATTTAGCCGCCGCTGCATTCAATTAGCTGTGTCATTTGTAGTTTTAAAGGCGTTTATAGCGCTTTGTTTGGACGGAGAACGTAATAGGGTAAGAGCTTAATTGAATAGGAAACTGTACTCTGGTGGAGAGGCAATCATTTCACTAGCCAGCATTTTGACAAATGTATCATTTCGTTATGCTAATCATTTGGCGAACATTATGTAGGTAGTCGTTACGTTACCTAAGTTTTGTACATTTTTCAAAACATTTGTAGGTACAGAATTTCCCTATCTGAACCCACTGGCGGGTTTTAAGGGACCCGAAAAATTTGAAAGTAATTCTTATGAACAAATGAAGTCGGTTAAAAATATGTACCTTGCTACTCCGCTACTCACGTGCAAGAACCAAGGCTGTGTGAAATATAGATGTTTGTTTTTGTGAGTAGCGGAGTAGCAAGCAAATATTTTTTGTTCATTGAAATGGACCTCCCCAAAGTAACGCCTGATGCAATAAAATAAATCATTGTTATGTTGTGTTGTTGTTTTCTCAGTTAACCTTTAGTTTACAAGCTAAAGGGTCACATTGAAAATCAGCACATACTTTTAAATTATAACTACAGTGCTTGCCAACATGTCAATTATCTTTTCCACTACAAAAAACTTCAGTAATACAAGTGTCAGCTGGTACACAAAGGGGCGTGGGAAAGTAAGCCTTCTTTTCATATTCTAGGATATAAAGCCAGACTGAACTAGCTGTATATAATGTTTACTCGCCTGTTTATGCAGATTCCCGGCCAGCCTCGTCAAACTGCGTCGTAAGTCCGTATTCAGCTAGCATCCCATTTATTTGCGTACATTGCTCTTAAAAATACTGAAGCGTGCATGGTAATGTGGTGTAGTACAAGGTCACAGTAAACATTATTCATGGCAGTACTAATAAAGAACTAAAAATCGCTTTAAAAACATTGCGAATAGTAACCTATTCTAAGATTACGTAGGTATTTTTTATTGTAGATTTCAAATTTTTTACATCTCTGCAAGTTACGAAATCATTTTTGAAACGAACAGAGGTCGTTACTTGTTACCCGCGGGTACTCACATTCACCATCTCTTTTCACCCTTGTCCTACACCACTAGACAGAAAGAAATGGTGAAAACAATAATGATGCCGATTTACCTTCTAACGTAGCAACTTATTGAAAAAGTAAGTCATTTAAAGTCTATCTAACCTAGGATTAGGTTAGTTTTAAGGTTACAATTTAACAAAAAAATAAAGGTTTGCCAAATGATGAGCTTGTGCAATGATTCGTTTACCAAAAATGTTGGTTGCTGAAATGATTGCATCCCGTACTCGTACTGACGTGAATCTGTCTTGTGTAAAAAAGGGGGAAAGGTTTCTGGGCACAGTGCGAGGGGGGAGAGGTCGTGGGCAAAACACTGCAAATAATGGCTCGGAATTTGTGAGCGAATCTTTTCATTCGCCATTACCGCTCGGGAAATATAAATAAATATAACTTAGGCTGAACAGGCGTGCCATAAAAGGAGTGTTTCAGCTAGAATTACTAAGAATTTCACGTACTGCTTTGGCATTTACGTCCATTACACACTTAAATCGTTCGCGTAGGCATTTTGCGTGTAGGTATGTTGAGGAATAAGTTGGTCATTTAAAATTATCTCTTTCGTTTTTGTTTGGTAAAACACAGTAGAAAGTGCTACAAGTGATCGTCTGCGTAGATTTATGTATGTCAAACTGAGAGCTCATAATGTTTAATACAGATTGTTCAAAGAGCGGCTCAAAAATATTATCATCATCGTTATCATCATCATCTCCAGCTTATATACGCCCACTGCTGGGCACAGGCCACATTATAACAAAAAAACCGGTCAAGTGCGAGTCGGACTCGCGCACCGAGGGTTCCGTATCATTATCTATAAATATCTAAAACCAGTGTAAGCAGAGCCCTGTTCCAAAGCAAAATGTACGCAGTGTGGGGTTACTTTATATTGGTCACTGCTATATACAGACATACATACACATTTACGGTTTTCGCAATTATTCTTTAATCTGTGCTATAAGACTTCATACCAAATTTCAAGATTCTGCGTTCACGGGAACTACCTTGTAGGTTTTGATTCCCTTGAGAGTTG
This sequence comes from Pandemis cinnamomeana, assembly GCA_932294345.1. Classification (NCBI taxonomy): domain Eukaryota; kingdom Metazoa; phylum Arthropoda; class Insecta; order Lepidoptera; family Tortricidae; genus Pandemis; species Pandemis cinnamomeana. The sequence goes on from OW028705.1 coordinate 15,604,863, forward strand.
AAAATTTGCGGAAATTTGCGGCATAAACGGCTGTATCTTTTGATTGCGTTGGCTTAGAAGTTTGATTTTTTCACAGCTTCAAGGGACAGTAGACCTGAGTAATTGATATAAATTTCAGCTTCATACCTCCACGCGTTCCTGAGAAAGAGGGTCTTGACAGACGGACAGACGGACAACAAAGTGATCCTATAAGGGTTCCGTTTTTTCCTTTTGAGGTACGGAACCCTAAAAACTAAATAAGTAGAAAAAAAAAATGCTGCTCTTTCGTGCAAGATCGTTAATACGTAGAATACTTTTTATTCAGAAATTTTCCCGCGGGATAATAACAGAAAAAATCTTTATAGCCAAAGATAATAAGTCTTAAACATATTTATCTATACTATAATAATATAATATAATATAATAATATATAATATAATATATAATATAATAATAATATTATAAAGAGGAAAGATTTGATTGTATCTTTGTTTGAATTGAATAGGCTCCGAAACTACTGGACCGATTTCAAAAATTCTTTTGCCGTTCGAAAGCTACATTATCACTGAGTGACATAGGCTACTTTTTACCGCGGGAAAATACCTTTTCCTACGGGAAAATTATTTTTTATAAATGTGTGGGTATATCTTATCATCATCATCATCATCAGCCTATGTTAGTCCACGGCTGGACATAGGCCTTCCCTAATGAGCGCCACAGCGCCCTGTCTTTAGCTTGACGCATCCAGCATCTGCCTGCAGTCTTTCGCAGATCGTCATCCCACCTGGCCGGAGGGCGTCCTACACTACGTTTGCCAAGTCGCGGTCTCCACTCAAGATCACGTTTCCCCCAGCGGTTGTCGGTTCTTCGCGAGATATGGCCGGCCCACTGCCACTTCAGCTTACTAATTATTTGAGCTATGTCGGTAACTCTGGTTCTCTGTCGGATGTATTCGTTACGAATCCTGTCCTTCAGAGAGACTCCGAGCATAGCTCTTTCCATAGCTCGCTGAGCGACTTTGAACTGGTGGACCAACCCTACCATGAGTGTCCACGTCTCAGCTCCGTAGGTCATGACGGGTAGGACGCACTGATAAGGAAAAAACGGGAATTATATATTCGATTCCGAGTGACGCTATCTCAGTAACTATAATAACTAGACTCTTCAAATTTGATACAAAAGTAAGTGATTACAAAACTAAGAAACTAATTTCAGGATGTTTGGAGATTCCCACGGGATAAGGAAAAATCGGGATTTATATATTCAGTTCTTACGGGAACGGGAAAAACGGGAACAGGCAGAAAGTTGAAATTTGTCACGTAGGTTTATTCGGGAGTCTAGGGGAACACTAAGAAAGGATTTTCCGAAACGCCCACAGGGACGAGAAAAAACGGGATTTTACGTTTCGAGACGAAACAGCTGAAGAAAGAGACTTAACATTTATAACGTGTGTTTCTTTAAAGGCTTTAAGTGAACTCCGAAAGCACTCCCCAAAATTTCCACGGGAACGGGAAAAACTTATTTTTTCGTTTTACATCTTAGCGCGTACGAAGTCGTGGGCAAAAGCTATTTAGGATATATTTTAGGACAGCCCCATAGGTTAGGTTAGGTTTGTTTTATAAAAATCCTGCAATATTTGCAGTTTCAGAAAAATTAAGGCAGCGGGGCAATGCGGGGGCTTGCTTGCATGCTTGCTTGAGTCCTTGCTTTGCATGCTTGATTGCATACTTGCTTTCATGCATGCTTGCTTGCGAGCTTACTTGCATGCATGCTTGCTTGCACGCTTGCTTGGCATGCTTACTTGCATGCTCACTGCGTGCTTGCTTGCACGCTTGCATGTCATGCTTTCATGCATTCTCGCTGAGTGCTTGCTTGCACGCTTGCTTGCATGCATGCTTGCTTTGCCTGCTTTTATGCCTGCTTGCGTGCCTGCTTGCATACTTACATGCTTGCATGCTTGCTTGAAAGCTTGCAGTTTCGCTTTCTTGCTTGCTTGCATGCCTGCTTGCATACTTACATGCTTGCATGCTTGCTTGCATGCCTGCTTGCATGCCTGCTTGCATACTTACATGCTTGCATGCTTGCTTGAAAGCTTGCAGTTTCGCTTGCTTGCTTGCTTGATTGCTTGCTTCTGTGAAATGCTCATGGTTCACTTGCTTACTTGCATGCATGCTTGCTTGCACGCTTGCTTGCATGCTTGCTTGCATGCTTGCTTGCATGCTTGCTTTGCCTGCTTTCATGCCTGCTTGCATGCCTGCTTGCATACTTACATGCTTGCATGCTTGCTTGCATGCCTGCTTGCATGCCTGCTTGCATACTTACATGCTTGCATGCTTGCTTGAAAGCTTGCAGTTTCGCTTGCTTGCTTGCTTAATTGCTTGCTTCTTTGAAATGCTCATGGTTCACGCGTGCGAAGCCGCGGGCAACAGCTAGTATTACATATATTGAATACTGACACAAACCAAACGCGCCATCTTCCAACCGACAGCACTTTCCCACTCGAAACTTCGAATCAATCAAAAACCAACTCACGCGGCAACTACTTAAGACTTTGTCAAATACCACTATATGCATGCCCAAGGCTCCGAACGGAGCCGCTTTTATACGGAACGCAGCGTTTTAGGTAACGGGCTGCATAAAAGGGCCGAAGGAAAAGCGAAGCAGGTGTGTTGAAACACGGGAACGCATTCGAGCATTCTCTTTTCGATGTGTACGCTCGAATGGTTCTGTCCTTATTGGAAAAATATAGAGAAACAGGGACGGCGTTATCGATCCGTGCTCGTTCGAGTCGAAACTCATCGAATACGGTCGCGTACAAATAATAATAAATCAGTTTGAACGGTTCGTTTCTCATAAGTATTTTTTGAGATGCTGAGAACACAAGCGTAGTTGATTCAGTGTGGAAAGTTTGAGATAATATTTACCCATTTAGTTTAATGTACTTGTGATTTAGTTTTCGTGGGTTTCACTATTCGTTTGACCAATTTAAAATGACTTTTCAAGGTTTTTATTTCGTCTTAGTCCTCTAGGTTGGCAACGCATCTGCAATCCCTCTGGGGTTGTGGGTGTCTATGGGCAGTGGTGATCACTTACCATCAGGTGACCCACTTGCTCGTTTGCCTTCCTATTCATATATAAAAAAAAAAAAAAAAAACTGTCATATTTTCTTTCCAACTTCCGATTTAGATAAGACCTAATAATGTTGCTCGGGGTTAAGCTTAATTATCCGTAGGTTCATGAAAATCCGTCTTCCATTTTTCATAATAGACAACCAGACAGAAAAAAATATAAAAACTATACATACCTAAATCATGTCTGATCCTTTACGAGATAGACAGAGCCTAAGGTAACAAGACCTAAAGACCACGTTTAGCATGATTGTGGGCGTATGGATGGAAAGAAGAATAAAAACAGTGATGGGTTGCTAGCCACATCGCCTATATAACATGATCCCTAAGATTTTCGCTCAATCCCTCGATGGGCTTTTACCATCTGCGCGGGAAGAGAAGCAACTGGTACATTCTATGTTTTTTCTTTGCTCCCAGACCAGCATGGAAGAACACAGAGCATGGAAGACTATAGAAACGTGTTAATATTTCTTATATCCTCCACATTTAAATTTTTCATTACAGACCCATGACATGACTTTATCCATTTTTTTATTATCTGACATAAATTTGAGTAATGCAGACAGGTGAATAAAAAAAAGATTTATAAGTTAATAAATTACTACTGAAATAAAACTTGTACCACAATTTTTCAATGTATATAGGTAACTTTAAAACTTCGATTAAGCTATAAATTATTGTTGACCCGCTATTAACACGGAAACGCATCCACCACAACACTACTCCAAAAACGAACCTTATTCCCAAACAGATTATACTCAAATCCCATTACCGTAGTATTAAGGCATGACCACGAACGCACGCGACCCACGACGCAGCCGACAATTTTCTTACACATTGCATGTTTAGCTAGCGAAGCGCGAAGCTATAACTGTCCCGGCCGCGCAATGTATACTGAAATTTCTTGCGTGTCGCTGTTCGCTCACAGTCATGGTTGGTCAGTTAGGGTGAGTGCTCCGATAGTTGGCCCGAGTTGTCAACGTGATTTAGTGATGGCCGCCGGGATGAAAAATGGCCCGCATCGCGCACAAATCATCGGCGCGCCTATGCGACGCAGTGACAAACGGATGGTTATTTAGTGCTAACCGATACAGTTGTACGTTGTCAGCGGACCGTAATTGGTGGCCTTACCCTGAAGCTTGGACTGCAATTTTACTTTGTGACAACAGCGGGTGAAACACACTGACAGACTAGCTGGTGGGTTGTAATTAGATGGCCTTACTTCAATGGAAGTTAGGTTTTTGTTCATAATATTTTCAGTGGTTAAAATGTGTTTTGATTTTTTTTTATTTGAAAATTGACTAATAGAAATTTGTTTGTAAACTTTAGAGTTTTCATTTGTTTTACCCGAAATCCTTCAAAAGGCAGAAGCCACGTTGTAAAATAAGGTCTATAACTTTTTATGAATACATGTAATTGGCGTACATACATACACACGTGCATAAATCACGTCTTTATCCCTTACGAAGTACACAGAGTTACCTAAAGGCCACGTTTAGCATGATTGTGGGCGTAAGGGTGGAAAAGGGAATCAAACTAGTGACTAGTAGTAAGCGTAGGTGGAATGAAACTAATCATGCCTTTTGTACCTGTAGAATATAACATAAACATAAACATAATACCAAAATAACCCTCCTACGTTACTTGATCGTAATAAAATATAATAGAGCCAATTCGGCTGAACATCCCATGATATATATAATTCTTGATAAAGTATCGTTTAGTACCAAAATGGGATCCTATTTAGCTTATACTACTTAGTCGTTAAACGTTCAATCACCTGCCCCCTTTTTAACAATGACAATCGACTGTGACAACTGTCAATTCTGAATCTACGCCGGTTGATTTCATATTGACTATGTATGAGTGGCGTGGCGCCCATAGAACTCGATTCCCGCCGGCTTGCCTATTTTAAGGCAGATAGCACTTTATTGTGCAGAATTAGAGGAAAGATGCCGCGCAGATGGCAAAGCATCGAGAGAATGGGCGAAAATCGTAGAAATCATGTTATAGGCGATACGGCTAGCAACCCGTCACTATTTTGATTCCCTTTTCCACCTTTACGCCCACAATCTTGCTAAAGGTGGCATGTATCTTGCCACCTTAGGCTCTCTCTACCCCGTAAGGGATAAAGACGTGATTTGTGTATGTATGTATTTATTAGAGGAAAAGCTAGTTAAATGCCCTTCGGCTTGCCTTCTGATATACTTGACGCCACGCCACTGCTGTGTATAGCATTTATGATCGTCACTTGTCACCGACGATAATTACTGAGTTGCTGAAATAGGGGCAACCGAGCTTCTCTCGTCTTTTGAGCTTGTTTCTACCACACTAGCGTTCTCTTTTGTTTATGAAGTAGCGATCGAACTACTCGATTTTATGTCTCAGCTAGGATGGCCTCAACATTTTTAATTCTCAAAAAATATTTACCTCGCTACTCCGCTACTCACTAAGACAAGCAAGACTGTGCGAAATATATTATGTTTTTCATGCAATCCCGCCCTCCCCTACTGCCACATAAAACACGTATAAATCCCGAAAACTTAATAATCCAAAATGGTAAATATTTTTTGTTCATTAAAATGGACCTCGGACATCAAAATACTCAACATTTTTCTAAATAAAATTGCGTTAAATAAGTGCATTTAACAAAAGCCATTGTATGCTACTGGCCTGTAAAGCAGAGGGTTATGGGTTCGAACCCGAGCACCGCTGTGAAATTATATTTAGAATTTATCATGAGCGTTTGGGTGAAGATACAACATCATAAAGAAACCTGCCCAGTGCGGAGGAATTCAGTGGTGTGTGTGAAGTTCCCCATCCACACAGACCATTTAGAAACTACAGCCTAAGCCCTCTAATTCTGGGAGGAGACAATGTAACAGTAACACTTTTATAGACTGGATCTATCTTAGATCTCTCTTAGATTTTTTAAACTATTTTGCTACATTTTATCATCCTCACAAAAATATTTTCGCCGAATCCCGAAACCCCAAGTAATAAAAGCATGATAAACAATAATACAGTTGGCAGAATACGAATAATCATAATTGAGATTAGGGGCATCAATAAAGTCGCCGTCCCCCTCTAACGGCCTTCGGCTGCCATTAGCCTGACAGAGATGTATGCGCAGCGACATTTGCTTAGAATAGCATTACAGCGGTTTAGGTCGACTAACGTTCTTCATAGGGCTGCCAAGGGCTGCCAAAAGAGAAATGTGTCAAAATTATTACAGCCCATTAAGGGCTTGTTTCACCACTCTCTGTTAAGTTCCAGTTATCTTAAGTGTCAGTTATCGTATGACGTATCTATCTGTTTCGTAGTAAAATCTATGAGGTACTATTTGACAGTTCTGATTTGTAATTTGAGTAGATCACTAATGTGACAGATATGTCTTAAGACATCTTAATCACCGCTGTCTCCAGGATTAACCACTTTAAGACAAATCGCATTTTTATCCTCCTAACTCACGTTTCCTGACCAACTTTGACAGCTGTCAATTGGACGTCACTGGCTCTAGTTCGCCGGCGCCATTAATATAGAACGTTGATAATACAAACTCCTACGCAACCTGTCCGAAAACAATACTCTTATCTCAAAGTAAGCATCGCATCATTAATTCATACGGTTGTCATGCTGTTTGTGACATCGTCCATCGTCAGGTCCATCGCATTGACAAATCGTAAACAACAATTGTATTATTGATACTACATTATTATTATTTACTAACTTCTGCCCGCGACTTCGTCCGCACAGAATTAGATTGAATAGGTAAGTAATTATTTACGTTGCGACTCTAGGTAGCAACGACCTATGACATGTTTATCGCTGTCCCGCGGTAACTATGCAATATTCTGGGATAAAAAGTAGCCTATGCGTTAATCTAGGGCATCAGCTATCTCCGTTCCTAATTTTATCCAAATCCATTTAGTAGTTTTTACTTGAAAGAGTAACAAACATCCATCCATACTTACAAACTTTCACGTTTATAATATTAGTAAGATTTGTAGGATAATTAATTGACTTTTCTATCCAAAAAAATATTTAAAAAATAGTAATTTTTTTAAGACAACCCCAATTGTCGCTTTAGTGAAACAGGGGCCAGGGATACAAATTTGAATTCTACGAATTCGCGAGCAACAGGAAAATACAGTCAAAAAAAAAACCTGACTCCCCCGCGACCACGCGTAATTCCGCCGTTCAATGAAACTTCCCCAAACCACCTGATTCCATAAATCAACAATACGTCTACTCGCGTCATACTAATTGTCATCATTGTAATGTTACCCCGACACTGCAAATCCCCATTTCCGTCTTCAAACGTTAACAAAGGACAGACTCGACAATCTTGTGAGGCAGATTACAGAAGACCCCCAAGTCTGACGGTGTTCCGCTAATTAGAAGGCGCTTTGACTCGCTACGAGCAGTCTGTAGGGGTATCGAAAGTCTCCAAGTGTGGATACGACGGTAATCAATCTATTTTCGTCAGGCAATGCAGACTGCGTGGGATAGCAGGTACTACTAACACTCTAAATGCGAACTTTCTTTCGCTAACACGGTAGATAAATTTACGAAATTTAGAATTTACAATTTGGTATCTAGATGACTCTAGACAATCATATATCCGAATATCCGTACGTACACATAGGCACACATTTTTATTCATGCAATAGTTTCATACGTAATGTCACATTACTCGTATGTCCTCTTGATTAGGTTTTTAGGTTATCCAAAAAAATACTTTTCTCAAAGATGCAATGAAATGTTAACCTTACGTTCCAAATAATAGGCCGGGACGTATCACGTCGCGGGCGCGGTTAGACAAGTGGTATGTAATGGATTTTCATACAAAATGGCAGGCCTAGGCCTGCAAAGCGATCGTCTATTGTTTCATGTGCCACAGCATCATGACGTTTAGTTTATAGGTCATTTTTATTATTATTTATTATTCATCCCTTTTGGGGTAGGCAAAGGAAACAGGGTCCATACAGCCAAGCCTTTATAGGTCAATGGCATCATGATATTCAGCTTTAAAAAAACATAAGCAATATTTGCTTTCTTTGCAATTTTAATTACATAAAATCAAAAATTACATAAAAAACGATACATAATTAACATATAAGATTAATTTTAAATTGAAACCTAACTAGGTACAGAAATATTTAAATCTCATTTCATTGTCATCTTAATATCAGCGGTGTAAACGTCAGCACAATCAGCGTAAAACGAAACGTACATTTAAAAAAAAACACATTTTGGTGGGAAAATAAAAAAACACTAATCTTTTGTTCATTGTTGATTTTGATAAATTTTAAATATGAGTTCCGACGAAAATAGTGACAGAAATGTATCAAAATGTAAACAGGGTAGGTCTCAGTCGTCACAATTGACAAGTGACGTTTTTTTTTTAATTATTGTAATTATAAAGCATTGACTACAATGCCATGAAATTTTGTTTTACTAGTTTAGATTTTAGTTGCCTTACAAATAAATACTGTTTTTTTGAAGTTTTTTATTTATTTCATTGCATGTTTGAGAAAAGCACTATACAAGCCTCGGCCGGGACAGGGGTTGCCGGCCTCGTACCATGCCGGCCTCGTGTACCACTCGGCCGTCAAACTTACTCGGCCTGCAACCCCTTACTTCCCGGCCTTTGCAGTAATGTACTATTACGCACTACCAAAAAACAACGGGTTTTCCAATATAATATTTGTCAAGCCATGCCTTTGCTTTTGTTTTTGAAAACGATTGTTTACCATGTGACGTGAACCCAACAACTACTTCAGTAGCTCCTTACTCATAGACGTTGCAAAATCATACCGAAAAATTCTACAAAATACAAACTAAAAATTTTGCTTTGCTCCCCGTTTTCTTTTCTACTTTGCGGAGTAAAAAATTAATGTTATCCATTTAGTTTAACATGGACTTCTTCTAACTATGGCCCGAATCTAAGTCTAAACAAAATGGCAGACCGAAAACGTAACGCTACGGACCATCCTGCGACAAACGGCCTGGACAGAGCCATCAGTGTTAATGCGTCGATTACGCCGGCCAACGGGGCGTGTTGTCGTCGTTACGTGGACCTCTTTACTGTCTCGGCGTAATGCCCTAGAAAATGCCTTTGACGAATTGCTGTTTGCAGTGACTGACTGATTCAACCACTATACTATACGCACACACACACAAATCACTTCTTTATCCCTTACGGCTCTAAGGTAACAAGACCTAACGGCCACGTTTAGCATGATTGCGGGCGTATCGGTGGAAATTAGAATCAAAATAGTGATGAGTTGCTAGGCCGCATCGCCTAAAACATGATTCTATACTAAACGAACTGCGTTAAATAAGATCGGAGCCGAAATAGCTAATACGAGACTGATTTGACAGCTGGCGTAAACAAATCACTGGTTAGGGGCTTTGAATTCTGCGCATTTTTCATTATTAAAAAAAAACTAAGTAGATAGAGCGTGTTTCTACGTACATTTTTGGAAGACAAGAAGTGGAAAGGTTGCCATAGCAAAATAAAAAAGTAAATTATTAAATTAATGTTGCTACTAACAAATATAGATTGCAACAGGTGCGTGTAAAAGAGAGATGAATTACTCTTTTCTGTCACTAGGTTCTCCCAGGCTTAAGTTTTAGACACTTGCTTATTACTAGCATGATTCTTGCTAGCATGCAATTTTGGGCAATGCTACTTTGCAGCACGTGTATCTAGACATTGCTAGTATTCAGCACACTCATTTGGAACGTGCTCAAAAGAGAGATTAGATCGTTCCCCCAAACTTGTTAATTCCGCCTAGCAATATTTCCATTCGCATTTTTCCCCACTCGAATTTCTAATCATTCACCTTTTTTTATCATTCGCTTGCAGTCCTATTCTCAAACATGCCTAACCGACATTTCGCATAATATTTTAATTTCTTACGCGATATTTTTCCCATACCAAAATTTCCCTGTCGTTATTTTTTGCAATATTCTAATTTCTTACGCGACATTGTTCCCATATTTAAAATTTTGATATGATAATTCGGGTTGCATCGATACGTCTTTTTACCGACATGATACCGATACCTATATTCGAAAGTATCTAACGTTGTACCGGCTTTGAAATTATAGTCGATTCACTATTAGGTACCTACCTAATCAGAACCCTGGTAAAATTCGCGAATAATAAAAAAACTGATTGAGTAAATATGCAATTGAATAATTATGACTATTGGCAATACTTATGAATGATAAAAAAGTTAACAAGTGAGCTCAAAAGTCAACTGTCATTTGATTTTTACTTGAGGTGCGGGTGAAAGGGGGCTAGATTTTTTTTCAATCTAGCACGCCTATTCTAAAATGGTGTTTCAAACTAATATGCTTATCTTATTGCTCGCAAATGTAAACAGATGTAGAGCATGCTAGTTTTAAGCACGCTTATTTAGTGTGCTATTGAAAGAGCATGTCTATCAGTACCTTTACGGCTTGTAAGAAAAATGGTCACGTTTGATCTGAAACAGTTATTATAATTAAATAACCATAATATTTTTGTGGGAAAAATATTCATTCTTGGAACGACTTCTGACTTAATTGATTAGAAAATATTTCAGGAATTACGAATTTTATAAACAGCGTCGCAGGGCTATGATTAGTTTGAGCGCCGAAACGTAAATGAAATCTCCAACAAATTAAGCGGTTAGCTGTTCCAAGAAATATTGGAATGCTTAAATTATTGAAGAGCATTGCCAAAGGGGAAAATTTCAATTTAATGAAGGTACAAGTTTTGTACACTTTAAATCTTTGAATTAAAAATTAATTTTGCTCTTTTTAAAAGTAAGTTTGAGAGGGGACTGGGCTGGCAACGGGAGGACGTTTCTCCATACAAATTGATTCCCTTGTTTTCTCCGTGGAAACGATACAATACAAAACCGAAATTCTTTATTAAACACGTTAAAGAAAAAAAGACTAAATAGGTAGACAATAGACGGTTTTACAATAAGATCGAATATTTTTTACCACACTAATTACCTACCTCTGTCATACCCACATTCTGCTTATATTCCCATTTTGATACTTACAAACATGCATAAATCAAGTCTTTATACCTTACGGGGTAAACAGAGCCTAAATCAACACGACCTTAAGGCCACGTTCAGCATGATTGTGGGCGTATAAGCGGAAAGGGGAATCAAAATAGTGATGAGTTGCTAGCCGTATCACCGCCGTATTACATGATTCCTAAGATTTTCGCCCATTGCCTTATTAGGCAGAGAAGCGACTGGTACATTCTATGTATTTTCTTTACTCCTAGTCCAGCAAGGAAGAAATTACCAATTTTGCTTATTTAAAAGTTGCCGAACTTCGATGCTTTAATTTTAATTTATATCTAGACGTTTCAAAGCTTTAGTTGAGCTTCCTTCCGCCAGTGGGATTGGAAATTGCATCGATGTCGTCTGCAGCTCAGACATAAACGGTTTCTGGAGCCTCATCTTGGAGACAGATTCAATCGCCGTTCAGACAAGGTCAGCGCTTCGAGCCTCGGCCATCCAGATGGAAAAGCGATGTCCCAGTCTCGTCTATTAGTGTTATTGGAAATGCAGTAAAATTTTACAGATTGATGCAGTGGAAAAAATATTAATTATAAATTATCCGTAAACTCAGAATACTTCTGATTCCATTCTAGTAATTGTAGAGTCCTGTTGCCACATTGAAGTGATAGCCGATGATAAATAAATAAATATCATACATACATACATACATAAATCACGTCTTTATCCCTTACGGGGTAGACAGATCATAAGGTGACAAGACCCAAAGGCCACGCTTAGCATGATTGTGGGTGGGCGTTTAGGTGGAAAGGGGAATCAAAATAGTGATGGGTTGCTAGCCGCATCGCCTATAACATAATTCCTAAGAATTACGCCCATTCCTATGCTTGGGCTTTTACCATCTGAGCGAGACGAGAAGCAACTGGTGCATTCTATATTTTTCCTTTGCTCCCAGACCAGCATGGAAGTATTCAATTATAAATTATCCGTAAACTCAGAATACTTCTCATTCCATTCTAGTAGTTGTAGAGTTCTGCTGCCACATTGAATTGATAGCCGAACTGTTTGACGAAGCTAAATAAATAAATATCGTTCATCATTTTCTATCGGTTTACAAAGACAGACAAAAAAAAACATTTATTATCTGTTAAAATTTCAACTGTCTAGCTATCACTGTTCCTCAGATACAGCCTGGTGACAGACCGATATACTGACAGACGGATAGTGGATAAGGTCCCGTTTTTACCCTTTAACCCTTTATAAACAGACGCCAAGTAAAGTTACGGCACAGTTTGCCAGGGAATATTCGTCAGCGCTCCAAAAACAAAGCGCCGACTCCTGGAACGAGTATTAATTAAAACTAAAACAACAGGAAAATGTTTTGAATTGAATATTTGCTTTTAATACTGCAGTTTTCCAGCGCCGCAGCGGAACCATCGGGGCGTGCAATAGTGAATCGCGTGGTTTGTGTTATATTAACATTTTCACTTCATGAAGACTATATCGTCTCTCTCTCTCTCTCACGTTTGTTTGTTATGCCATTTTCATAATTGTATACTCATAATATAAGAATCTGGGAGCAAATAAATAACATAGAGTAGGTACCAGTTGCTTCTCTGCCCGCGCAATGGTAAAAACCCATTGAGGGAATAGGCGAAAATCTTAGGAATTATGTTATAGGCGATGCGGCTAGCAAACCATCACTATTTTCATTCCCCTTTCCGTCTATACGCCCACAATCATGATAAACGTGGCCTTTAGGTCTTGTTACCATAGTGGCTACCCCGTAAGGGATATAGACGTGATACACATACATACATACACATACACAGATCACGTCTTTATCCCTTACGGGGTAGACAGAGCCTAAGGTAACAGGTACCTACAGGCCACATTTAGCAAGATTGTGGGCGTATAGGTGGAAAATGGAATCAAAATAGTGATCGGTTGCTAGCCTCATCGTCTAAAACATGATTCCTATGATTTTAGCCCATTCTCTCGATGGCCTTTTACCATCTGCGCGGGTAGACAAGCAACTGGTACATTCTATGTTTTTTCCTTGCTCCCAGACCAGCATGGAAAGTAGCATGGAAGACGTGATTTGTGTGTATATTATGCAGAGATCTTAAGTACTTATCAAAGGGTATCCAAAATATTTGTAACTTAGTCTCCAGTGGCATAAGGCTGGCCGCGCCACCGCGTCGATTGGCAATCCCGCTTATAATTGCCAAATGCCAGGCTGGGCAGCCTGTCAACCAATTAACCGGTCAAATTGCGTTGGACCCCCGTTGCTCCGGTTTTTCAAGGTACGGTGGACTCTCAAAAGCCCCACCATAATTGATTGTAATGGGAAACAAAATTGCGTTTTCCGTGTCTGATTCCGTACCTATTTGTTATTCGGAAGAGCTGCACATCGTCTCTGTTTTCTTTTCATTTCAAATCAGATCTAACTTTTTAATAATTTTGCAATACTGGCCGGTAAGAAACGCTGAAAAGTAATACGGGAAATAATGAAGTCAGTTAAAAAGTCTTAAATTTGGAACAAAACACGGAAATAAAAATACTTCAATGCTCTATGTGTAAAATTCGAGAAAACATTAAAACTTCTTTAGAAACCTGTCAAAAGCAAACTTCAAACTAAGAATTTCCCTCCAGTTCGTTTTTAAAACTAATGCACCGGGCGTTTCTATTTGAAAGTTTAATAGTCTTTCATATCACAAGCACTAATATTCTTTAAACATGCGAAACCTTGAAGAGCGGAGCGTTTGTTAAAATATTCCTCTAAAAAAGTCGTGAAAAAGAACGGTACAGATAGTAAATAAACCAGTCTGCTAATAATGTCTATAAATCTGCTGAAATCAGACGTATGTGATGATAAAAAGAAGGTATTCCATTCCATTCATGTCAAAATGGGTATCTACTTAATCAAATCATAGCTGGAATTGATTAATAGCTCGTTCTATAGCCAATGTACTAAGTGCTATTCCGGCATCAATATTAGATTAAGTCGACAAAATAACCCACAATATTCGTTGTGTAATATGTGTCCATTTCATGAACGTAGCTACCTAATAAAAAAATTGTTTAATTAAAAAAAAATTTTTTTAGCAAAAGCTATTTTCCCTGACCGAATTTTGACTAATAAAAGTGAGCGTCAGTATTTGTGTTGTGTGAGGGATAATTAAGTTTGTGGGATTTATATGTGTTTTGTGTGGCAGTTAGTGGATGGAGGGATTGTATGAAAAACAAATATATTTCACACAGGCTTGGTTATCTTGCACGTGAGTGGCGGAGTAGCAAGGTAAATATTTTTTATTCATTAATAAAAGTGTGTACAATTTTTAATCTGCAAATTTAAAATGACTTCCATAATAATTACAACCGAATTTTCTAGATACGAAAAAAAACAAAAAACACGACATAATGGCATTTACGAGTACAACCAACTGCTACAAATAATAAAAATAGAATTAAACTTACACTAAATTAGTGTATAGAGCACTTCAATTTACGAGCATACATGGAATGCTGTCTTAGTGAAACAAATGTGGTGTTTGTAAACGCAATGTTAATGCGACAGAGTTCCTCGAGTGTACACCAAAACTTAACGCTGCGTACAAAACATCGCTGTTTTTAGACGTCTGTGACTTCACTAACTCCACTTAACTCGAGAAACGGGATCTAAAATAAAAGAACGTGCCAAGTTTTACCACAAAATTTACAGACTTACCAGTACCGATTCACTTGAGAGGAAATTTAATAGATTTAGACTTTCCACGTTTAGCTAACTTAAGTCGATCTAAAGGATATTTTCTTTATCGATTGCTATTCTGTGTCTTACAAATCTATACTAATATTATAAAGAGGAAAGATTTGATTGTTTGTTTGTTTGAATTGAATAGGCTCGGAAACTACTAGACCGATTTCAAAAATTCTTTTGCCGTTAGAAAGCTAAATTATCACTGAGTGACATAGGCTACTTTTTACCGCGGGAAAATACCTTTTCCTACGGGAAAATTAATTTATCGCGGGCGAAGCTGCGGACGGAAGGCTAGTTTGAAATACTTTACTTTAGGTTGGGTTAGTTTGGCTGTACACCCTTGTAAACGATATTCAAGATTTGTTAATCATGGCCAATGCAATCAAAGTATACGGCGTAAAGAGATGGAATTTATAAACGACACTGAAAATCAAAACACAGAAAAATCAGAAAAGTAAAGCTATGGCCGAGAATCGAACCCGGATCCTGGTCATTCCGTGACGCGTGCTATACCTCTACACCGCCCATTGCAGGTGGGTAAGCCTTCGAGTTTTTCTATCTGTTACTAGCTGTCACGTGACGTGATGAGAATTTTTGTCGGGTCATCTGTTTGAATGATGTGTCTGTACGACACAATTACAAACTCCCGTGGAACATTTACTGCTCACCAGGAAGTTTTTCAAATGATATAATGTACTATCATGAATCAAGAATTTTTACTCCTTGACTTTTATGTTTACTTTTACGGTTTACCGTTAGAAATTAAATTTCAAAACGACACTGAAAATTAGAGCACATAGAAAAAATCCGAAAAATAAAGCTATGGCTGGGAATCGAAACCGGATCCTCGTCCATTCCATTACGCGTGCAACAAATAAAATAACACGAACACTTACACAGGAGTGTTCATTGAAACCAATCTAACCTGCAGAAATATTTGATAGTAATTTTACGAAACGTTGTATGAAAAACAAAAAAAACTGTATATTTTCGAGTAGCAACTATGCAAAAATGATTTCATAAATTTTGTCTGTCTTTTTTTGAATTCAATTACGAAATCCGAGAAATAACACAACAGGCGGCTATTTTTGAGCACCCATCAAACCTGTACATTAATGTTTTTCGTTTATGGATATTTTCCATTATCAATCACTTACTGACGTGTTACAATGTCACATCGAGGATGGAATTCTGAGGAAAGCGTAATGCTATTTGACATGTGGAAACTAAATATTATGCCAGTACATATGTCTCGATTCAAATGCGATGTTCCAATATGTGAATAAGTATCAATTACTTGGGCACCTTAGAATAGGTAATTTTATGTAATTATTTTCAGAATAGTACATGGATTCAGCTTAATTATAATTAGAATAAACGATCATTAGGGCAAAATATATTCGGTCAGATCAAACACCACATTCCCGGGACGTAGATAATATTTCAGATAAATTCCTGTGTCAAATATATTACTTAAAATAATGTAACTTTCTATCAAGAAGTGAAATATATACATAAATGGGAGATCATTTTTTGGTACTAACTTCATATCATCGATAACGAATTATCGATCCCCATTATATTTATTACATACAAATAAATTGAATAGCTTTTATGTTAGAGCTATATTCATGAGTAGCCTGTGATTGTTTTTCCTCCTATTAGGGGCCCGTAGCTTACAGAACGGTGTCAAAAAACCTGGGGAAAAGGCCTTAAACGAAATTGTCCAATACTTTACAATAAACCACTATGACCCGATCCCACGTTACTTTTACAGGCATACACTAATCAGGCACTAATTATTATATTACTTAACATAAATCACGTCTGTGGCCCTTACGGTAAAGAGCCTAGGGTAACAAGACCTTTAGACCAAGTTTACCATGATTTCGAGCGTATAAGTGGAAAGTGAATCAAAATAGTGAACCAAAACAAATGCCTGTTCAATTTGCATATACCGCTTGTTTTAAAAACAAATGAGTAGCGTGGATTATTTAGACGGCCAACATTCCAACATTCCAAGATTGGTCAATTGTCCTCGCATATCGTGATTCATACATACATACATACACATGTCTATATCCCTTACGGGGTAGACAGAGCCAGAGGTAACAAGACCGAAAGGCCACATTTAGCATGATTGGAGGCGACTAGGTGGAAAGGGGAATCCAAATAGTGATGGGTTGCTAGCCGCATCGCCTATAACGTGATTCCTAAGAATTTCGCCTATTCCCTCGATGGGCTTTTACTATCTGCGCGGGATGAGAAGCAACTGGCACATTCTATGTTTTTCCTTTGCTCCCAGACCAGCATTTATATAACGCGATTCATATAACAGCGAAATCAATTTTGAAATCTACGATTCCATATTGACGTGGCAGTGTCACGTCAATATTGAGCGTATAATTCATGTCAATATCAAGAGTCGAACTTTAGTCCTCAAGTGAAGTCAGTGTTGTCACCACGGAATCCAGGACTCAGTCCCGGACTCGGGTGCCTCCTTTTTCTCAAAGAGGAAAATAACGTAAAGGCAGAAATAATTACGGCGGAGAGCTTTGCCCTCGATCACGTAGGGGGAGTCATAATTAAGCCAGGGGGATCCCCCTGAGGTGCTTTGTACGATTCTATATGTGATGAGTTGATGACTTAGTAGTGGGCATAAGATGACGGTTGAATAGAATGTTATTAATAATTTTACCTTTAACTAGATACCTGCGACGTTCGCACAAAATTAGTGGTAGTAAAAAGGTGAACTCATTTAGAAATGTCAAAAGTAATCGGATTCTTTTTATCCCATAATGTTCATTGGTCATGATATTCGTTAGTCATATTTTTTTTGATGGAATCGTGCATTTTTCAGGAATTTTGGAAAGTTATCGGAATGTTAGATTGCTATCAATCCTAGAAAAAAATATTAATTGTTTCAGAAATAAAACTCTTTGTGACTAGCGAGAATTTTGGCTAACCGATTCGGAACTTCATATTTATGAGACAAAATATTGACCCCAAAGTAATTAATACTAAGTTTTTGTTCAAAACATATTTTAATGAGAGCTGTTATGCTGTCTCTGCCGTACTAGTCTGGGAGTAAAGAAAAAACATGTAATGTACCAGTTGCTTCTCCTCCCGCGCAGACGGCAAAAGCCCATCGAGGGAATTGGCGAAAATCTTAGGAGTCATGTTATAGGCGATACGGCGAGCAACCCATCACTATTTTGATTCCCCTTTCCACCTATACATCCACAACCATGCTAAACGTGGTCTTGGTCTTGTCACCTTAGACTCTGTCTATCCCGTAAGTAAGGGATAAAGACTTGATTTATGTGTATGTGTTATGCTGCATGTTCTTTCTTTACAAATCTCAAGTCAATCCAACTATTGGCTCTGGTGGTGATTGGACAAGTTAAATTAAAGCTTGTAATGAGTTATGTATGAGACCATGATATGACATAAATATCAAATAAGTATTACTATTTTGTTTTCCCTTTCCAGCTATACGCCCTTAATAGTGATATATGTATGCATGTGTTTTCCTAAGAGTTCTTCAACATGAGTTGCTGGGCAACAAATTAACCTTGTGTATCAATCTCTCGCGGAAAGTACCATTTTCATTAGGGATGAAATTTATTTCATGCTTGTCTTTTATTCTTGGTTTAACTTCAAGCGATATTTCATTTAAATTAATAACATTTTTTTATTCACTTTTCGTTGGTGTACTTTTGGATGGAAACAGTAGAATGAGTAGGTACTCCACATAATTTAGTCCCGTAGGCTTATTGTCCAACTTGCTCACAATCGCCATCGTGTTCATTTTGACAGTAAAGTTCTTGTATGAATGTGACAGCTAGCTGATTCCGATGCCAATTGTCATGAACTGTCAAAATGAACTCGATGGCGATTGCGAACGAGTCACACTATAAGCCTACCGGTGTATGATCAAATTAATTTGTCTTTCAAACATAAAATAGGTAAATACTTTGCAATGAAACCATTTTATCAAAGAATCGTCACGACAATTTTACTTTTTTTATCTATGTTTACGATTTACCCGTTAGATTTTTTTTAATAATACTGATGACTAGAGCGCATTGAAAAATAAAGTCCGAAAAGTAAACCTGTGGCCGAGAATCGAACCCGGATTATCATCAACCCGCGACGCGTGCTTTTACCCCTACACCACCCATAGCAGTGAGTAAGTGTTCGAATTGCTCCATCTGTAACCAGCTGTCGTCTGTTTGAATCTTGTGTCTCTACTACACAATTATCAAAGCCATTTGCTTAAATGTATAGAAAGCGTCCGCTCATATCGTGTATACTGACTTAACTATCCTGTTGAACACATTCTACATTTTAATAAAGCCGGTATTACACGGAGTGGATAATATCTTCACCTCCCAACATCGACTGTATATTGTCTAATCATGTGCCGAGTATACAACATAAATTTGCATACAACTTCGGGCTATACGGTGGCCCAGAAATTGCTTGCTAGAAGGCTTCAGCCGACAGCTTAAACAGCCAGTGTGTGTTCGAATACTAAGCGAATCCTGCCATATTGCCCCGAGCAACGCTACCAAATTCAATACGTCAAGCTGAAGCTACAGAGGCAACGCGCGAGATGGCTTCACAAAACGGTCGACCTACAACGAAATGTGTTTGCTTCTTTGGAGACACATTAATTCGAGCGGATAACTAGTCTCTCCTTATGCGAATATTAAACGGGTGAAGCTTCGCAAACCGTATAAAGTACTATTTTCCATGTGCTAAAGGGGAAATTCGTTTGTGATTGGTAGCAAGCAGCTGGTACGAGGCCAGATGAAGTATGTAGCTCAGCGTATGTTTGTGCGCTACCAGGTGGGATTTACAACTTGGACGGGTTTTGAATAAAATCAACGTCATAATTTGATGCGAGGTCGTTAAAGGCTTTAAGACCAGTTACGGTGCTCTGGATGGGAGCCGGTGACGATTAACATTTGTATCGTGACGTAAAATGTCTTCTTAGGAGTTAAAGTGTTAAGGCTCAAGTAGCAGAAGCAGATCAGAAGCGGGATCGCTACAATTCACGCAGTTATAGGTACAGTCAAGGACATAAATGTGTGTCACCAACGACCTTGTGCCTTCCTATTCATATAAAGAAAGAAAAAGAAAAAGAAAGAAATCATCGGTAGACGATTAAGAATGCGAAGATTTGTTTCTATTTCTTTTTTGAAAAACGAAATTTTAGTATGGAGTTTATATGGGCACTTTACGTCACATATTTCATGACCGATATCACTTTACATTTCACTTTCAGTCATCTCATTTACGATATTACCATATTTTATTAAGCAATGTGTAATTTTTTTTATTCATATTCCCTATTGCCTTACTTCCCGCTAAACTTACCTCGTAAAAAACAGCCAAGTTCTGTGAAGCCAAAAAACTGCCAGAAACCCAAGCAAAACCGCTCCATGTCCCAACCATGTTTTGTCTAAGTATATCAGTTAACTTACCACGGAACACATAGCAATCCCGCAAACATGGCGACACATGTACTGCGTTTTACATAACAAATTGAGAGCGTGCGGGACTGCGCCTTAATTAAGGAGAACATGATTAAAGACTGCACAGCTAATAATGGTTTTAAAATTTGGTATCCGGTATCGGGGAAATTGTGGGCTGCTTCGGTAGGCAGTCATTTAGGTGGGTACGTAGAGCGCGTGAATGTTGAAAACGTTGGCAGATTTTGCTTAAATGTGACAGACGGGTAAGTTCGCGTGCTTACGGCTCGACGACTTTACTCGCCTGTACTTTACTCTAAAAGTACGCGTACTTCTTTTTTTTTATATATTAAAACCGACAAACGGGCATGTGGTGCACCTGATGGTAAGTGATCACCGCCGCCCATGGACAACTACAGCACCAATGGGACTGCTAGCGCGTTGCCGGCCTTGCAAGAAATGGTACACTCGCTTCTTAAAGGTACCCATATCGTAGCCAGTTGGAAAAACCCCAGCCGTCAGCACATTCCAAATTTTGCACCTACGGGGCAAGAAAGACCGCTTAAATCGCACGGTGTTTACTTACACAGTCTGTAAATAGGTACGCGAACTTACTCGCGCGTCCTGTCACTCACTTTAGTACATCAGAATTACACTATACACACAAACAAACAGATATCACGTCTACATCCCCGGGGTCAAAAGAGCTTAAGATAACAAGGCCACGTTTAGCATGATTGTGAGCGCACAGGTGGAAAGTAGAAATAAACTAGGATTTTTTAAAATTACTGTCACTTATTATACGTACGTACCGAGGCATACATGACTATTATAGTGCATTGGGGTAAGTTCAAAAATGGGGGAAATTCGAAACTCGTGGATATCCACTAAACGGGGAACAATTACATAATCCTAGCAACGCTTACCTAGAAACTCCAATGTCTTATCGATTATCGAATTGTTCGCCATTTAGTGGATATCCACGATTTTAGAAATTCCCCCACTTTCGAATTTACCTAAATGCACCTTGAGTATTTCGACGGCCCCTACGTAAGTCATCGAAAGTCAAAATTGACGTTTTTTTTTTATTAGCGTAATTGGTTTAAAATTGGGTTTTTAATGCATACACGCTTTTTAAAAGTTAAAACAAATGAATTTTAACGGAAATTCAAAACGTAAATCATCGAAAATAACGTAATATTTCCGATGTATTATATCGAAACAATAGATTCGATTGTATACGCAGTGATTGGTGGGGAGTGATTTTACTATAGTAACAACGTAAATCATCGAAAGTACAAGATTCGATGTTATACTACGAACTGCTTCTTTTAATTTATATTGAAAGTGGTAGATTCGATTATTAACGTTGATATTTATGGAACGGAAAATATCGATACTAACACTTTCATTTTTTTTCGATGCCGACTTAGTTTAATCACAAATCGGAACTGGCTGTTTCGATGTTTCACGTTAGAACATTGCATGAGTTTCGATGCTCTAATGTTATAATTAATTCGTTTTTATGACAATAATTTACACTATTACTTCAGAATCACCATTACCAATTACGTGCACCTTTGGAGACTCGGAATGGGCAGCTTTAGAGGGAAATTACGAAGAACTATCATCCGACTCTGCTTATCCACCGGTGACGAATTTACTTGAAAATACGTTTCTCAGGTCACCTAGTGATCAAGACTTGTGTATTTTAGATAGCCTAGAAAACACTCACCGTTTGGTCAATATTTAAAAAAGTTTTCCAACTCGGGGGCACCGACCATCCGCTATGCCGGTTGAAATTGGGATACCGACTTATTTCAATGGATTTCACGTACTTTCCGCGGAATGAAAAACTTTTCTCTCGCCAGTACGGACACCTTATCAAACCTAATATAATGCGTCGAATCAGATTCCATCGAATGTTCAGCGACAGCAGACCCCTTGTCATCCTGTTTCTTCATATTGCGTATGTGCTCCGCCAATATAGTGGATATATTACGCCCGGTCTCTCCGATATAGTTTTTCCCACAGGAACAAGGAATCATGTACACCCCGGGAACATTAAGGGGCTCTTTATCTTTTGGTGAAGGCACCAGCTGCCTTGGCTGCATGTGGGGGCGGAAAATCGACTTGATGCTACCTATACCTTGGTGCATTTTTATGGAGTGGTTTGAGGGTAATGCCTTAAAGAACGCTCCTGTGGCACCGAGGTATTGGTGGCGTTATGCGGATGACGTTTTCGCTGTTGTGTCTAGAGATGGTTTGTCGGAGTTCTCAGACTACCTTAACACGTTGCTTGATAAGGTTAAGTTCTAGGTGGAGAGGGAAAATGAAGGAAAGTTGCCTTTTTTGGATGTGTTGGTCATACGGCGACCTTGTGGGAGACTCATGACTACGGTGTACCGCAAGCCGACTCATACTGATCGATACCTTAGGGCTGATTCACACCACCATCAGTGTCATTTATTCTCTGTGCCTAGGACATTGATAGATCGAGCCTTGACCATTTGTGATCCGCAATATGTGAATCGTGAGCTAAGTCACGTAAAGTGTGTTCTGGTAAGCAATGGCTATAACTGGAGGCAATCGTGTGGTGAATGCATCAGCCCGTTAGTGGCCGACGGTAGTAGAGAGGGTACCGGTATACTTGCCGTTCATAAAAGGGGTTACAGATAAGATCGGTAACTTGTTACGCCGTAGGTATAGCATTAAGTCGATTTTCCGTCCCCATATGCAGCTCAGGCAGCTGGTGCGTTCACCAAAGGATAAAGAGCCCCTTAATATTCCTGGGGTGTACATGATTCCTTGTTCCTGTGGGAAAAACTATATCAGAGAGACCGGGCGTAATATATCCACGAGATTGGCGGAGCACATACGCAGTATGAAGAAACAGGATGACAAGGGGTCTGCTGTCGCTGAACATTCGATGGAATCTGATTCGACGCATTATATCAGGTTTGATAAGGTGTCCGTACTGGCGAGAGAAAAGTTTTTCATTCCGCGGAAAGTACGTGAAGCCATTGAAATAAGTCGGTATCCCAATTTCAACCGGGATAGCGGATGGTCGCGGTGCCCCCGAGTTGGAAAACTATTTTATATATTGACCAAACGGTGAGTGTGAGCGAACCTTTACGGAGTGACGTGATCAGTGTTGTGTGCTGCTCTACATTTGACAGTAATAAAAATGACGATGAAAACGAGGGTAGTTGTGCGCCGCTGTCGATTGCGTCGAACAGCCGCGCAAGCAGAGCGCTGGCGTGCAGTGTTCGTTTCCCTGCCGCCGGGGCGAGCGTTCCAGGAAGAAGGACTACGAAATAGTCCGAAACAGTCATGTCGAGCATCACTCGACTTCTTATACGTGAGTTATCCGTTTATGTGTAACTATGATTAAGTCTCACGGTAGTTCACACTGAGTTAAAGGTAATTATAATAAGAATTTTTAATAAATATTATGTTATACGAATATATTTTATAATATTCACAATACTTCTACATCGAAAGTTCTAATTCTAATGATATTTAAACGAAGTAAATAATCGAACCTGGTAGTTCCATTTCTAAATGAATAGATTGATTCGGCGTAAAAAATGGCAACTGGCAGTTTCGTCAAATTATTAATAAAAACTTCCATTGTAAATAATCGAAACTAACAGTTTCGATATCAAATTAAGTTCAAATGACGTCGTATACTATCGAAACTCAAATTCCCAGAAAACTAAGATATATTCTGTTGTACTAATGTAATGCTAATAAAGTGCCTACCTTATTATATTTAACTGATATGACAGACTTAATCTTATTGTTTTATTTTGAGAACTATGCAAATATCAAACTTTAAATCACTGTAGTGAAAAGTGCCTAAAACCTCTTTCGATCATTTACGTAGGGGCCGTCGATTTATCGTTAAAAAAGTTGATTTTGTGTTTATGTACTTATTTTTTTTCTCTGGGACTCCCTAAGGTAAACAGTAGTAATGAAATGCCCTTTTTCTCGTTTCACTATAAACAGCACAGTATTAAATTTACTCCCATAGTTCATTGACTGCAATGACACCAAATAGGGTGACCAAAAATTAAGTAGAAAAAAAATATTTTTTTTCGAAATTATCGTCATTATCGTCATAGAACTAATACTTACCCTAGTGCGTGGTCTGCCTTGCTGGAAGTCTGACCCGTATCCCCGACCCTGTAGGGAAAAAGGACACATTTTTAATTTAGGAATAACTCTTTAACACTGGTATAAAAAAAACATACACAAATACAAATACACATTGGATCTTGTTGATTTTTTATTTAGAAAAAATAGTACATTTCGATACTAAATGACATTTCCGCGCGAACGTGTTCCGAATACTTCGTTTTTTAACACAGTTGCGAAAAAAATACATCACAAGGATAAAGTAAGTTCTAACTTTGACAGTGAAAATTTTTGTCAAAATTAAAGGCTTATGTTGTGTTTCATATTTCATAAGGCAATGGATTTTTTTCAAATGCATTTTTTTATAAGAAAATAATTTTATAATATATAACACTTTACTATTATTACCTTCGTATCATTATGTTCGATTAATCGTGTATAGAAATATTTAAATTGTATAAACAATAAAACTACTGGTTGCTTTTAGAACCTTAAAAACCATGCTTGCAGTTGGAAAAACGCATCCACTTTGACAGGCGGTTCGGCAGCTATTCCCACGCTATTCCGTTCCATTCAGACACCTTAATAAGAACTGTTTTATAAATTCAATATTTAAAAAATAATGATGAAGATGCTAGTAATAAAATATAAAATGTCAATATTTTCATATTTTTACATTAATAATAGGTTTCTAGTTTTATTAAGTCTTGGTACAAACTAACATTATAATTACTCGTAAGTCGTGAGTTGGAGCAAGTACAAAATTAAAAAAATAGAAAAGTAAATCGCACAAGTGCACAAAAACGAACTCACGATTGGAGGCGTGCATGGAAAGGGAAATCAAAATAAAACGCTGCGAAAATCAAGAGTCGACTCCACGTTGGAAAGTTTTAACTCCGAACTTAGGCGTATCACAGCGGAATGGACTAACTAAAGACTATGGAGACGAAAGTTGGCAAACCGCATAAACGTTTTGGTTAGCGCTCAGTTGTTTCAATTACAGATTAGTGAATTAGCGTGTCCCGGTGCGAGACGGAGCTTGGTTACTGTAGTTCGTGAAGGTTAGCGATGATAACAATCGGATTTGAATTTTGGTTGAAAGTGAAATGTTTTTGACTTGACAGTGGGGTTTATTGTAATTATGTATTTAGCTTATAATCGAACCCGGATCCTCGCCATTCCGTGACAATTCCCCTACACCACCCATAGCAGGTGGGTAGTCTTCGAATTTTTCTATCTGTTCCTAGCTGTCACGCGACCTTGTTACTATGCGAATTTTTGACGCTAAGCGGAATGACGAGGATCCGAGTATGATTGCCCGGCCATAGCTTTACTTTCAGATTTTTTTATGTGTTCTAATTTTCAGTGTCGTATAGAAATTTAATGTCTGATAGTTTGAAAATAAGTAACAGTCGTACCTAGAATCGGTAATAAAGTCCCATTTTTAAAAGAACAATAATTGTTGATATGTGAAGTAGTAAATGGCTGACTAGTAATCTTGAAGTCAGTATCCAACATGCATCCCCTTACTATCTCTAGACCAATCTAAAGGGTGCTATCGAACATCAATAACTAATTGCGACATTGTGTGCGGCGTACCGTATACAGGATGTCATCATGCGTGTGTATCGTAATTGGTGGTCGACTTGCCAAACACACGGCGTACAGGATGATCCAATTATTAGCTTACAAGTAAATCTGATAGGATGTATCTTACAATGTGTGAGACCGTATTGAATTTAAGCCCCGCCGGGAGCCTGAGCCTGACAAACGGAAACGAGCGCTCTTGGAAAGTTGTAAACGTTTTAAATCGTTTTCTTTTGGTACAAACTACATGTGAAGTGCAACTTTGAAGGATCTTACTTTGTGGGGCTTCCGTGGCTAAGGGATCCCAATTTAGATCTAGATTGTATCCTACTCGGCACAGGCATTTTTTGTGAATTACGGCTTCGGCTGTTAGTTCCCACGCAGACCCAGCGCAGATAGAAAATTTCACATACATCATTGCTGTGTCTCAGGCATGTTGCGGGTGGTAGGGCCTTGTGCAAGGTCCGTCCGGATCGCTACCACCATCTTACTCGCTAATCCTGCCGCTAAGTAGCAGTGCTTGCTTTGCTATATTCCGGTGTGGAGAGTAAGACAGCCGGGGAAATTACGGGCACAAGAGGCATGTCATCTTAGTCCTCTAGGTTGGCAACGCATCTGCAATCCCTCCGGGGTTGCGGGTGTCTATGGGCAGTGGTGATCACTTACCATCAGGTGACCCACTTGCTCGTTTGCCTTCCTATTATATATTAAAAAAAAAAAAAAAAAATGTTGCATTTGCATGCCGCCTCACAATATAAAATTCCTTTTGTGAAAGTGACCCTTTGTTTGAGAACAAGCTGAGTCAAAACTATAAAACAAACCGGCCCTATTTTATTGTACGCAGAACTCCATCTTAAACCTAATTGTGAGCGGCACCGAGTCATGTCAATAAATATGTTTCATATGATTTCTATCAAACATACGTCAAAATCAGCATTTAAAGTTTCAGTTATTGTTAAAGTAACTCACACTTTACTTAGTCTCATTACGGTAACTAACATATTTGACAACAGCTTGCCGAAACATCATCAATAAAACCTACCATGACGTTTTATTTGACTTCAAAAAAGCAGAATGAAGATTAATTTAACAGATTTATATGGCGAGCGTGAATAGGTGTACTGGAAGAGAAAGGCCTAGAAGGACGTTCCGTGACCAAATTAGGGACGTTTTACAATAGGTCAGGTCAAGAGTACCCTAAACCGTTGATGAATGTGGATGAAGCGAAAGAGGTATGCCAGTAGCGTAGCAAGTGGAACAAAGTAGTATCTGCCCACCTCTATGGGACGAGCAGTGTTTGTAGTGTGTCAAAAAAGAAGGAAGTTATTTATGTTACACTGTGTGTTTTTTTTATGTTTATTAACCGGTTAGTAATGACATACTTTTGGAACTCCACCCGACTCAAATTGTCGGCTTTACTCGGCCAGAGTTCAAAAAGATCCTAGACATCATGTAAATAAATTTAGATCTGTAATCGAATAATGTCAGTGTTTGACCACGTCGGCGATTCCTGGACTGATTGCGAGCGATAAAAAAGAATTTTCCCTGGAGAGGTGTCGCCCTGATTTTTTATGTAAACGTTCAATTTGTTAGGAAAACAATTTATTTTGTTTGATTACGGTGGAGGTGGGAAATATGAATTCGTTGGTTTGGGAATTTGCTTTGCGAAAATTGTTTCAATTTAAAACTTGAGTAATACTAAGTTGCTGTGTAACTATGTTTTGCGGGTGGTAGTATCATTCAGATTGGTACTACTTCTTACTAATCCAGCTGCCATGTATGTTTCCATGGAGAGTGTACAACCGGAGATTATTCGCACATGAGAAATTCTAGCTCAGACTTAAAATCTGGCAAAAGAACCCACAAGCCCTTTTGCTAAATTATAAAAAAGTGGCGTGTTATAATAACTGTTACATTGGCGTTGTTGAATTCTTCATTTAATTTAATAACTTTGTGTTTTCAAAAATCGCTTATTAAAAACAAAAGTGACACATTTCAAAATCAGACACTTGCATTTGGAACCTTATAATGACCGACTTTTGTTTTTAGACGCAATGGCAATGATTTTGGAATGCGTCTGTTTTGTATTTAATCAACGAAATGTCCGCTAGCTAATAACGACCAAATATTCTACCCACTGTGGAACGGTAAAATCACCTTTAACCAATGTGTTTAGCCACCGAAAAGCCAGATTTCCTCAACAGGAAAACGTCAGTCATTTTCCTATCGGTGAAAAAACATTCGCCGCAGCCAACAGAGACAATCCAACGGAATATTGCGACGGTATCTACCTAGCTAGAAATACGAAATTTTCGTGACATCAAAAGGAAACGATTTTCATGTAATATCCCGCTTGTGTCGCTTTGTTTCAAACGTCTTCACCCCTCCCCCGATTTGTCAATAACACACCCCGGAACACGACAAGTTGACGTGACCAATTAGAGAAACCCTGGGCTCTTGTAACAGAGCCTACTATCGATTGACACCGCAGCCACGCTGTCGGGTCCTATGTACCTAGAGTACAAGGAAATTGGATTTCTGTTCAGGTTTAGAGCCTTTTTAGATTAATTCGATACCTAGGATTCTGCTTAGGATCTGTTGGGTTTTAAATGAAAAAAAGGTTGAATCTGAATACCTATGCGATGGAAAGAAAGGTCGGAATCGACAATTGATCATGCGCTAGGGATTTTAATTTGGGTCTAACCTTAGTTATTTGCCTTTTTATTTAACTGAAGAGCAATGAGAGGGACAACAATAAAATTTGTTAATTTCGACAGAACGTATACCAGCAAAGTAGCTTGTAATGTAGATACAAACAAGGCACTGCCACAATTAGGTACAGACACATTTCAATCAATTTGCAAAAAGAGTCTTTGAGTTTATCGCGAACAGACAGATCTAGATGCGGCGGATGACTTTGATTTTATAATATGAAATGCCGCCATGATTGTTCTCAAAAGCAAAGTATATTTTTAACAAAAGGTATTTAATGACCCGTCACACTTTTTTATTTACGTACTTTTCGTACTAGAACTTGTGAAAATGTAACTCAACGTGATATAAAATAAATAGCTATCGCATTGAAAAGTGTATCATACAATTTAACGTGATTTCTTCCGACAAACTTATTTGCATTCACAGAGTAAGTGCAGTTTACGACGACGTCGCAATTGCAATCACAGCTTGCGTTTCAGAGCATTAAAGCGTTATGCCATAAAGCAAACAACTTGGTCGTAAATTGAAATGTAGTCTTCTTATTTAAAAGTTACAAATGAAGCCTTATCAAGATTTTAAAGGAAGGTGAGGAGATCTATTTGTTATACGACAAGGAAGACAAACGGGTCTCTATTATTATTTATTTCCTAATATTTTCCCATTTGTATCCGGCTCTCAGTTTTCTTCTACAGTAAGCGTTTCTCGAACGATTCACTTGAATGTTTCTGCCCAGGTTAGGTTAGGTTTTTTTCTATTAAGTTTCTTTTTTTTTCAAAATGGCTGAGCCTTGGGGTTTGAAAACGTAAAAAATTTTACTCTGCAGTCATTTTATCGAATTTTCAAATAACACACTGGCGAGTCCTAAATGTTAGGATTCATGATAAAGGCGATGCGGCTGGCAAGCCATCACTATTTTGATTCCCCTTACCACCTATAGGTACGCCCGCAATCATGCTAAACGTGGCCTTTAGATCTTGCAAACTTAGGCTCTGTCTACCCCGTAAGGGATAAAGACGTGATTTATGTATGTAAGTATGTATGTATGTATGTGAGTTCTACAGCGAAGTACAAAAATTGACAGAGCTAAGTGAGAAAATTATCAATAAATATTATGTGTAATAAAAAACTGAGTCAGGATTTGAACCAGTTTCATTTGTCATCCAAGTCAAACGCCTCCCCGCTGGGCTACCCGCGCGTCCGTGTGAACTCCCAAAAACTGGGTTATAATTTCCAACTCTTAAACCGATTCAATGCTAATCCGAATAGACGGAATCCTTCCAAACACCGTAATTACCCTACCTGGATCGATCGGCGAAGTTCAGTCAAAGTTTAATTGACTTCCAGAATATTTTGTGCTCAGAAGAATGTTGGATGCTCTTATACCGTAGGGAGGGAAAATATAAGAGAAGTATTACGGTGTAGAGACTTGATGCATTCACGTATACATGCAACTAGTTAGGGTGTGCACGCAGCTTTGCTTCCATTAAAAAACTTCTAAACAAGTGCAAAATTTGCGAAACGAAATCCGTCTTATTCCTTATTTTATTTTAAATGGAACTTTTTGAAAAATTATTAAAAAATATATTAGCATCCTACTTTACTGTACTTTGGCCGACATGTTTTAAAATATGTCTGTTGCGCTATATTGGGAAAAAATATTTTACTGTCTTACCTACTAATATTGTCATAGTATTGTATTGTATTGTAAACTTTAAATTTTGTGAGTGTTTATATCTCCTATATTTATTAACGTAACCTTTCACGTTAAAATGATTGAACAGAAAATGAATTAAATTTGGTTGCATTAACACAAAATTCAAAACACTATTTTGGAAATAGGCCGCCGAGGGCTCTTTTACGTGTCTTTTCTTGGTGGTCACCAGCCCATTCAGAATGACCATTATTGCAAAGAAAAATGCGTCTAAAGAAACTTGGCAGAAAGTCATATTTTCAAAATAAAATACATTTAGCTACAATACTTAAATTCTACTTAACTACTTCATTTTATAAAAGGGATGTATAAGGTACACAGGATACAATGTAATTTTGAAAAATTTCAAAATTTCCTGCGAAACACTTACTAACATATAAAAAAGACAAGTAGGTACTTGTAAACTAAAAAAGATAGTGTTTCTGTTGGTACAGTCATATAGCTCTTGTCGCTTCCCCCGTCTCGAGGGAGCCGCTCTGCTATTAATCATGGCGTTTCTTTTTTTTTGTTTCACAACATGTCGTAAATTACCTCTGTTATTATTGTCCGCGATACTATGGGAAAAATAGGACACTATTTTAAGTTTTATTAAAACGATGAAGACGTAGATACGTTAGAAGTACGAGTGTGTATTTGAACTTGTAATGACCTGCGTGACGCACTTTTTGGTTTCTCGTTTTGTGTTTTCGTAACTTTTCACATTTAAAAAAAAATTGGCTCGAAGTCCGGTACTGATGACTTTTAGTCTTTTACATCAAAATATTTCGATACAAATTTTTTATACTTTTGTAAAAAAATTAAGTGACAAAAGTTAGCTGCTTTATTCTCAAGTGTACGAATATTATAGTCGACCAAGTAAAATGCTTTATCATTTTTTATGACAGTTTCTACGTTAGGGAAAAAACAATAAAGCTGATTGTCACGTTGACTTGTACTTCTTTTTAGACACGGAAATTTAACCTAACCGGCAAAGGAATTCGGTAGCGATTCAAAAAAATCCACCTTCAATTGTTTCTTGCACACACGCACAGAATGGCGAAGCAAACAAAGTTCCACTTCCTTTACAACCCGTGCGTTGTCCCCCTCCCGCGGGCGCAACATTAATCATTAAATATCGCGAAGCCGTCCCGGGTAACACTTTTACCGTCCAAACTAGTGCCATTATGTGCTGGCCAGTCTCTTACGAACACATAACGAGTTTCTTGAACGACGCTTGGGACACGGTACGAATGGGATGGGTACGTAGGGAACGTTTTTGTATCGTATGAAATGGGGTTATGGCAATTTTGGATTGTACATGTTCTAGAGTTATTTCGGAATCTTTCAAAAGGTTGTAATGTTTTCTTTATAATGCTTGTTTTTGTTTAACTCAGTGCTTTGGTGTAAACCGTTATGCTGAGTACGTTTTCATGAACGAATCGTTTTAATCCCACTAATATTACAAGTGCGAAAGTTTGTGAGTAAGAATGCGAGGAGAGTGTAATTATGTATGTTTCTTCTTCACGCTGAAACAACTGGGTGGCTTTGGATCAAAATTGGAACGGAGATAGCTGGTAACCTAAATTAAAACTAGGCTACTTTGTATCCCAGAAAATTGCAGTGTAACAGCTAGTAATTAAATAAATTGGCACTCGTGATACAGACCCAGAGTCTAGTGCGAAGGCCGCTGTTTGACTTACCGCATAAAATGTCATCTACCTATCTCTATGTAACAATGTGTTCTTGTCATGCGCTTTGTGATTTCTGTGGTGAAATAAAGTTTTTTATTCTATTCTTATTCTAAACCAGTGGTTCTTAACCGGTGGTCCACGGACCACTGGTGGTCCCTGGAGACATCCAAAGTGGTCCGCGGGGCCAATCTAATAAATAATTTGATAAGTGACAACCAGAAACAACGTGTCAAGGTGCAATTCCGTCCATTGGGGCCGATCGAAGCCATACGCTAGATATTAACCCCCTTATTCATAAACGCTCTATAGGCTTCTGCTAACTTAGCAATCGTTTGTCCTTATCTGTGAAAGGTAAACGTCAAAGTGACAGATAAGGACAAAACGATTGCTAAGTTAGCAGAAGCCTACAGAGCGTTTATGAATAAGGGGCTATGTAGTTACTAGGTGGTCCATGACAAGACAGAAGTTTTGTCAAATGGTCCCTCAAGTTTGCGGGTGGTAGGGCCTTGTGCAAGGTCCGTCCGGATCGCTACCACCATCTTACTCGCTAATCCTGCCGCTAAGTAGCAGTGCTTGCACTGCTGTGTTCCGGTGTGGAGAGTAAGACAGCCGGGGAAATTACGGGCACAAGAGGCATTTCATCTTAGTCCTCTAGGTTGGCAACGCATCTGCAATCCCTCCGGGGTTGCGGGTGTCTATGGGCAATGGTGATCACTTCCCATCAGGTGACCCACTTGCTTGTTTGCCTTCCTATTGATATAAAAAAAAAGGCTGAAAGGTTAAGAACCACTGTTCTAAACGATGTTGATGATGTAAAAAATGTGCCGTACCTTCTGCGCGTTGACCTCGCGCGTCGATATGCCCATTTTCTCGTGGTGGCGCAGCTGCACTGGGTATATGATCTGGTAGTAGTGGGCGCCGATGTTTCGAACCAGCTCTTGGTTCTGTCTGTACTCGCGTAGCAGCCGCTCGACCTCACCTGTGAGGACAAGCAGACACATTTGTACTTCTAGCAAAATCTGGAACGAGCTTCCCGCTGAGGTCTTCCCATCGAGTTACGACCTGGGTGCCGTGCCCGGGCCCTGGGTGCCCGGGTTAAGAGGCGAGTGTACAATTTTCTGCAGGGCCGACAACTCACTGGCATCGCGTAAAGCGCTGGGTGTCTATGGACAGTGGTGATCATTTACCATCAGGTGACCCACTAGTTCGTTTGTCTGGCCTCTCCAACATAGAAAAAAAAAACTTCCTGCACACATTCTATACCTTCCACGAATTTTCCTGACAGTCAAAGGCACTGACATCAATACATTTGTTTTATTGTAGTTTTGTATACATACATATTGTAAATCACGTCTTTATCTCTTACGGGGTAGATATAGCCTAAGGTAACACTAAAGGCCACGTTTAGCATGATTGTTGCCGTATACGTGGAAAGGGGAATCAAAATAGTGATGGGCTAGCCGCATCGCCTATAACATGATTTCGAAAGACAATCATCGCAACGCATGGACACCCATAACATGGAAGGCTGAAGAGTGTGTTGCCGGCCCTTTAAGAGAAGAATAGACTCGTGATTGAAGATTTCTAAGTTGTATCATTTGGTTATTTTGGTTACAAATTTGGTTAGCAAAAGCAGTAGTTATCCAATTAAGTATAAATTATTGACAAAACAAACTGAAACTTGCGCAAAGTAAACAGAAAACCGGAAGATAATTTGTTTGGTTGTTTGTAATAACTTCTGAGTTATTGTAATATTCTATTTACATTTAAACAGTTTCTTTAGTAAATTGGAAGAGCCTCTGAGGATTTGTTCAAAATGTTTCTGGGAAGGTCTAAATTCAATAGTAAATTTAAGGTTGGGGGAAATAAATAAATCATCCAGGGAAATCTCGGGAAAAGAGGCGCAGTCGGCATAGTTCAATTCTACCGTCAAAGCTGTTAAGTTTATTTGTTACGATAGAAAAAAAATCTTTTATCCATTAACTCAATGTTTATTATCGATCAATTACATAAATATGTTGTGTAGCCACAGCAAAACGACTCAATTGATACATACATACATACATACAATACATATATACCGTCACACCTCTTTCCCACAGGGGTAGGCAGAGAATACATTGTTCCACTTGCTACGATCCTGACATACTTCTTTCGCTTCATCCACATTCATCAATCTCTTCATACATGCTCGTCGGTTTCGTGTACTCCTGACCTGACCTTTTTCCAAAACGTTTCCTATTTGGTCTCGGAACGCCTACATACATACATCCAACAAATTAAATACGTCATTATCACTTCGGTACAGGGTTGACAGAGCCTAGGGCAACAACATCTACAGGCTACGCTTAGCGTGTATATATAGATATAAAGGTGGAAAGAGAAATTCAAATTATGGTTTGCTGGTCGCATCTTATATAACATGATTCCTAAGATTTTCGCCATTCCCTATATGCCTGCTTTTCCCATCTGCGCGGGAAGAGAAGCTACTGGTGAACTTTATGTTTTTTCTTTGCTCCCAGACCAGCATGGCAAAAGACATGGAACGCTCTATTAGGTACTTTAGAAAATTAGCAGCGCCACTAGCGTCGGTCGTAGCGGCAACAAACTGTACTATTAGCATTTGAGACTTCAGTGCAAATGCGTTCTTATCGTATCGTTGCAAAAGAGCACTAAGGGATCCCGTCTAATGCTCTAAAAGAACTTTGTCTGGGAAGTGATCGCTGTCTCAGGACACAATTTTAATTTGACCCAATCACTAGTAGTTATTAAATGGAATCAGGGGTCTAACCATGACGTCTTAGTGCGATTCAATGGAGACTATCGTATTTTGCTCACCAGTTAGCGCCACTGTTGAGTAGTCCAGAGGTATAGCTGTCAAAGGCGACTTTATAAGATCGGCGCCATGTTGTGCAGTTTCGTTTTGTTTGGAAAAAAAAAAAAAAAGCTTAAATGAAAGAAATTATAATTTATGTCACGAAGCCCGCCAAAACCAGTGAAAAGTGAATGTTATTGACCCTCACGCGATACTAACGCCTCTAGTGGCAAATTCACACGCGATAGACTCAGTTGAGGTTTTAGCTGTCATTTTTAGTATGAATCTGAGAGCGGGCGAACCTAAACTGAATCGCATTGACACGTCATGGTAAGGCCCCAGGTGTCTTGCCACGACCGTTGAAAAAAACACTAAGCAAGGAGGTCGTTATAATTGTCTAACTGAAGAGCTTTGCTTAGAGAATGACACCCCAGGGCCCGATTTTTGAAAGCACATGCCACTGTTTGGCTAAACATATATTGTGAACTAAATAACTGTTATCACCTGTATGTACCTACCATGTTTAAGCAAATAAAGTATTATCTTATCATGTGTGAAAATACCACTCGAATGTGGTGAAAAATTGTGCTGAATTCCAAATACGAGTAGCATAGAAGATACTTACAGCTCTCATTAATCGTGTCACCTAGTCAAAAATTTGATTAGAGCTGTAGTTTTGAAGATATAAACAGATGTATACTACTTTCGAGTGGTATTTTCACACATGTGCTTTCAAATATCGGGCCCCTGAAACCTGCAAGTACTCGTCTAAGTCAGCACTTAGTTAAGACACGTTTCGGCCAAAAATCACAAACCGTCCAAGAACTACAAACAGACCAGGCGTGCTGAACCTTCGGTGTAATGTTTAATTAAATGTATCGATTACACTCCAGAAGCAATTTTCTCGGCACTCGATATTTTTGCTACAGTTTTAGGTACGTCAATATTGGATTATGTCGCTGAACGAAATTAATTTAGCATCACTTTTGGCGATGGCTCACGCAATTAATTTTGATTGGCGGCTCGAGGATAGGCCTTTTCATCGAGTTTCCGAGTAATATTATATCGGTGTGTGATCAACGGTTATTCCACGTTATCATTTTTTAGATTGTGATTTCACCTATAGTATCTGGCTGCAAATAAAAATATTGCTACAATTCATTACACTGTAAATGATGTTTAATATTTTCGCTCGCTCGTCGAACTGCAGTTTCATTTATCAATATCGAGCAGAAAATAATTTGATCTACTACAAACCGGATTTAACGGTATCGTTTTTTTTTAAAAGAAAGCGAAATACATTTTTGTAAATCCATGTTGTGCGAATGAAATAAAGAATGGGTTGTTAAAACATTCTAGCGGCTGGTAACGAGAGTTGGCACGGGTCGGCAATTGGAGCCACTCCATCGCGATGGAGCCTGAATCCGTAATACAGGTTTTATTTCATGAAAATAAAAGGCTTATTTCATTTTACTATTTGAAATTGAATTGGTGCTTGAAAAGGTTGCGAGCCCCTGCATCAAAAGGGAAAGGGTCAGGCGCAAATGAAAGTTGTACAGTAATAATAGTACACTTTTTTTTGCATACGTCTTGTCATTATTAAAAAAAAGTCAAAATCGAATAGTAAAATAGCGTTCAATCACAACTAAATGAAGTGGAGTCCAAGAGGAAGGATTACGAACTAGTTCGAAACATGTTGAGCATCACTCGGCTTTTAAACGTGAGTTATCCGTTTATCTGTCTCACTGTAGTTTTATGTTGAAAAGGTTACTGTTATAGTATTAATTAACTTTGTTATTTATAGCCAGCTTTTTACTTATCAAAAAATATTTACCTTGCTACCCCGCTAATCATATATAATATAAATGTCATGATAAAATGCCTAAAAAATCCTATTATGTCCTCGAAATAAGCTTCGAAAGGGCTCGTTCAGGTTTAATGGAACAATGCATCATTCATCTGAATGCCAAGCGGCGGCACCAAGCATCCGAAACTCACAAAAGCGAGTCGTGGGCGAGTTCGGTAGGGAAACAGAGCGTGAGTAACGCTGCACGTAATCCCGCCACAGAGGGTGGGACAGCTGCGGCAGTCGCAATGACATTGTGCTAAAGAAAATCGGAAAAAAGCAAATAATGGTTATAAAGTAAAATGAAATAAAAAAAAAAGTGTAAAAATTCGTAAAATCCCGTACGAAAATTGACTAATACGAGTAAGATCCGTAATAACAATGGTAAACAATTAAAAAGTCTAATTTGTGCTGTTTTTTTTACAGCTAGCGCTGGTCTGCCTTTGGGACCATAGGTTATGTATAACATCGAAAAAAAACGACGGGTAGCACTATGGGAGTATCGACAGAAGTGGAAACTACACACACGCACACTGGCGCAAGCGTCCAGCGCCGCATAAACGACCCAGCAGCAAAACTCACGTGACCGTCAGAATCTGACGCGAGTTTAACATTTTTTATCCATCCCAAAAAAGTGCACAACGCCGCTAAAGAAGTTTTCAGTTCAAAAACTATGGTTTTTAGTTACTGTAACGTGTAATGCTGTAACGTGGATGCTCGCAAATAAATACCCAGCTTTATTATTATTATTATTATAAAACTTTCTTAAGCCGAAAAAGTTTACAGCGACTCCCACTCACCTTCTCTTACAGCACTTTGTTTTCTTTCAGATACAATATCAATACTAAATACTTGTAATAACCGTGTTTTGAGCTTAATGAGACCCCCAAAAAGTGGTTACCCGACCCCCATAAAAAGGTTCTGCGACCCCCAGGGGTTCGAAACCCACAGGTGGATACGCTGAAGTAAAACATCTGGTTGTAGGCTGTGCTTGTAATACAGCGCCATTGTGAGTGGAAGTAGAGCGCATGACGCGGCCGCTAGTGATTCGACGCTCGCCCTGTTTTGGATTATTTCGAAATGAGAACGGGAATGAATTTACGTCGGACTAGTTTCTGTTCGTGACTGCGACTGTCTATTGTTTTTCGGGGATTTCAGGGGTAACGAACCTTTTTTTATTTGAGTACCTACTTAGAACCGTTAGAAATGTCATAATCAGGCTAATTTGTACGTCTTATGATTTTCGGACAGCTGAGAAAATAAGTTCCTAAAAAGTTTTATTATGTGAGGAATTACGTCATTTACACGGGTTTTATTTTTGTTTATTGTATTTCTGTACCTACCCATTCTCAATTAAACAGCATTATTAATGTAAGTTTTTTTTAATCTGTTTACATTGGCATATAACCTAGATAATGTACGTATACCAATCAATTTGGCCACTAAAACTGAATTACTTTTGACTTGCATAATTTAAGTTTCGCACACAACCATTCAAACATCTCCTTTTAGAGATAAGCTCGCCTTGATGCACTTGTTTTGTCCTGTAATAATTATTTTTATGTGTTTATCTACAAATTGTAATGAAGAGTTAGACATACACATGTCAACAAAGAGGTTTTACTTTCTTCACAGCTAAAGCTGGCCTTTATTTTCAAAAAAGTTACAAAATAATTTGTTTACCGCTATCCCGCGGGAACTATGCAATTTTCCGGGATGAAAAGTAGCTTATGTTTTAATTTAAGTTATCAACTATCGCCATTCCAAATTTTCAACGAACAAACATACACACTCACTCACAAACTTTCGCATTTATAAAATTAGTAGGATAAAAAAAAAAAAAAAATTTAAATGTAAAACAATATAATCTGTAGCACTGAAGTTTGTTCACCGATCCGGTCCAAATTACAAAGTTCTCGAGTTAGTTTAAGTCGTACTTCCTACGGATCTCAGATGGGGTTCGCAACCAAATGGCTGTACAGCCGACAGCTAATAGTTGCAACGAGTTAATTGTGAGTTGAAAGTGAAATAAAAGTGAGTTAACTTGGTATAAACACTTTTACACACGCAACAAGGCCTAAAATACACGTTTGTCTAGAATGATTGTGGGCGTGTAGGTGGAAAGGGGAATCGAAATAGTAATGGGTTAATTTATTGTTACCCGCATCGTTTCACGATT
Organism: Pandemis cinnamomeana; assembly: GCA_932294345.1. Classification (NCBI taxonomy): domain Eukaryota; kingdom Metazoa; phylum Arthropoda; class Insecta; order Lepidoptera; family Tortricidae; genus Pandemis; species Pandemis cinnamomeana. The sequence goes on from OW028705.1 coordinate 15,643,909, forward strand.
TTCGCCCATTCCCTCGATGGGCTTTTACCATCTGCACCGAACGATGTGTTTGCATCTGGGTACGCCGCTTGAATAGATGCAATGTGAGGTTCTGATGCCTCTATTATTGCCGCGAATATTCTTTTGAAGGCCTCTATCGTTCTCACCTGCAATGATAACCACGACAGGCAGCTCGTTGCCTGCGGCGTCTACATGCTGTGTTCATAAATGTTCAGCAGCGATTGTTCTCGCCCGCCGCGTTTTGACATTGCACACGGTCGAGGATGACCGCTCCCAAACATTTACGAACACAGTATATAGGCAGCGGGTGGCGGGTAAGAACGGCCGAGTCCTACATCAGCGCTTAGCCAATTGCTAATGTTGAGAGCAACGAACTCCTTGTCGGCCAATTTTGACGCTCCCGTACATAGCCTAAATAGGGTCGCAAAATGCTGGCAACGTTTTAATAAATGAATTAAAACTCCTTTGTACACAACCAGGACCGAGTGGATTAAACTCACAAGTATGCTATTTGAAATATCACTATTAATAATAATAATAATAAATAATAATATATTTATTTACTTAGGCATTAATCCCATTACAATTACAATTACAATTATCAAAATTAATTAACTAAAAAAATTATAATAATTAAATGACATAAAATTATATAAAACAAAAATCACACATTAAAAGACGTCATGGCAAGGTGACATGCTTCTATTGTCTGTTCGCTGGCAAGAGACGTTATAAGAGAAATTAAAGTGCAGGTCTTAGTAACACGAAACCGCCGGCAAAAGCTAGTCGGTAACTAATGTTATAAATGCGAAAGTTTATGAGTATAGATGTATTAACGTTAGTTATTCTTTTACGTTAAACAACTGAACAGATATTCCCGGAACAGATTATCCCGGGAAATAGCGTAATTCCTATGGAATAGTAAGTGGGACGAAGTAGTCTCCGCCTACCCCTGCGGGAAAGAAGCGTGGTATACATGTGTATCATATGATTAAAAGGAAACCACAAGTCTCACAACAGCCATGAACAAGATGTCTTTGCCAAATGCACTGCAGAAACAAAAGAACGTCACTCAAGACGCATATATCACAAACGATGTCTTCTATTCATCCAAATTATTATCCCGGGTACAATTAGTCGACTGAATCGCTCATTGTAGCCACGTTGTGAGCCGGATTACAAAAGATTTGCTTCCCATTAATACTCTAAGAGTAAGGCGTCTTAATTGAACAATTTGGGTACTGTTTTCATTGCATGCCTCATGTGAAAAAAGAAAGGTTTGTTTCACGAGTCAAACATTTTTGACTATTGTTTTTTGGTTGGCTAAAATCTTTAGAATCATTGTAATAGGCGATGTGGCTAGCAACCCATCACTATTTTGATTTCATTTTTCACCTAAACCCCCACAATCTTGCTAAATGTGGCCTGTAGGTATCTGTTACCTTAGGCTCTGTCTACCCCGTAAGGGATAAAGACATGATTTGTGTATGTATGTATGTTTTTTGGTCCATTCCTTCCGCATTATGAATTCTATTCCGCAATCTGAGCCTATCCAGAAGACCAGCAGTCAAAGACCGCGGTATCAAAGCCAGTCGTCACTGGCAACAGACTGGTTGTAGACTCCTGTCTTCAGGCACATCTTCTTCTTCTCTCCTTAATGGCGGCCGTAAGGCTTGGGCCAATGTCAGTGTGGTAAAAATATAATTCAAAAATCTTATGACGAAAATGTCGGCAACGTAGTACGGTAATGGTCAAAGACCCCCCTCCCCCCCCCTGTCGGGCTCTTAGCCAACGGATAACGATATCCCTCGGAGACCGCCAGGAAATCATTAACCGGTGCCCAGGGTGCACCGGAACAAGCACTGCACTTCCCCTCGGACGGATCCAAAAACGAACCGCAGCTCTTGATCACACGCGGAGGTAACCCGACTCGCACCCCCAGGCACATCTTCCAAGATGTATAATATCTTGAAGTTTTCGAAACATGACACAACCTTACAAACATTCAAAGTTCATTATACTAATACCTGCCCCTATCAAGATTCAAACCTTAAGCTTCATAACAGGGTCACTAACTACTAAGCGATTCGGTTTTCTAAATATTAACCCCGTTATTCATAAACGCTCTATAGGCTTCTGCTAACTTAGCAATCGTTTGTCCTTATCTGTCACTTTAAAATTTACCTTTCACAGTTAAGGGCAAACGATTGCTAAGTTTGGGGAAGCCTAGAGCGTTTATGAATAAGGGGGTATAAGGATTAAAACTCAATTTTTCGACGCATAAGTTGAATGCTTAACGGGAAAAATATGTACGAGTTTTAGTTTTAGAATCTCGCAACCTTTGTCTACGGCTTAAAATAGTTTAGTTAAGTTGAAAGTGTTGCCGAACAAAGGAACAAGATTTTCTTTAGTAAACACTTTAGACAACAGCTCGTTTGTCGCCCACTGTTTTAACTTTTAAATAAAGTAAGTTAGCACTAACTCTGGGTTGCTGGCGACTTGAGAAGTTTTGTTAAGGTTTCTTACGTGAAACCTAAAAATATAAATATAATATCTGCCAAGTTTCTTGCGGCGCGTTCTTATAATTGGCAATGGTGACTTTTCAAAGCGTAGGTAGTTTCAAAATAGATTATGTAACTAAAAGGGATTTTGGTGGCCTTCTTGCATACTAATAAATTTGATTTTATTTTATATACATACATACCGTCACGCCTCTTTCCCACAGGGGTAGGCAGAGACTACTTTGTTCCACTTGCCACGATCCTGCAATATTTCTTTCATAGGGCTACATACATACAAAAAAATTCACTTCGGTACATGGTTGACAGAGCCTAGGGTAACAAGACTTAAAGGCCACGTTTAGCATGATTAAGGGCGTATAGCTGGAAAGGGAAATCAAAATAGTGATGGGTTGCTAGCCGCATCGCCTATAACATGATTCCTAAGACTTTCGCCCATTCCCTCGATGGGCTTTTACCATCTGCAGCAGCTTATGCTGACGCCGAAACCTTTTGTCACAATCTTTTTGAATATTTTTTACTTAATTTGTAGTTGTTGTAAATCTGTTTTTGTGGCAATAAATTGTTCTTTCTTTCTTTCTTTATCTGCGCGGGAAGAGAAGTAACTGGTAAATTCTATGTTTTTTCTTTACTCCCAGACCAGATGATAGTAGTAATAATAATAATATAAGTTCTGTTATTAGTAGAGTGTGTGCATCACAGCCTCTCGAGCAAATCAAACCAAATCCACTCTCAGTTCAACCACGACTGCAACATTAAGATAACTCAGCGATCTCATATATGCAAATCAAATAAACTACCGGTACCTATACCGGTATCATGAGCACTGAAGTAATACCGGTATGAATAACAATACCGTACCCCTAGGGTTAACAGATACAAGTTGTTAAATATCAGTTCAATAGGTAGGTTTCGTTTATAAGTAAAAGAGTAAGTACTTTTGTAAAATTCATGCTATTGTTTTCAGTTTTAATATTGAAAATAGGTACCTACCTACAAGTTTACTACAGCCTACATTAATACAAGTACAATTTTTTTTTTCAAATCCAAAAAAACATAATTATATACATAATTTGTAATTTCCAGAAGTTTTTAAGCGTGAAAAAAATTTGCTGGATAAGGGTTTTGATTTACTTTGAATTTATGAAAAATATATAAATTTATTTGAAAAAATTCATAAAAAAATTGTGTAATTTTCTTGTTCCAGCCGTGTTCGTTACAAGTGGCCAAAATTCCTGACACCTCACGAAAATTTCTGACATCTGGCATCCCTAACCGCACCCTGCGCGCGCACTCTAAATGAAAGCTAATGCATAATGCACTCGTCATCTCCGCCAGCCCGGGGCGTGCAGCGGAAAATGCGGGATTTTGATGGAAATTATGAAAATGACATGGGATTTTTCTTCTAAATAGAGACTCCAGGGCAATGCCGTCTGAGCCCCACATCCACTGGCGAGAGTGAAAATAACGGAGTTTTCATACAACTCTGCATGGAAAGTTACCCAGTTTCTTTGGTAGTCAGTGTATATTGGGTGTAGAGTTTAACATTCGTATGTATTTGTCGTATTTCCGTATTGTAGTTTAATATATTGTGGTGTGGCATAAAGGATTGCCATATAAAAAAACTACGCTCTTGAAATGCATAATTATATCTGTGAACTTTTTATTGCACAAAGACAAATAATAGCAACGTGGAATTTATTCCTAAAACATATTTTAATGTAGGTATCCTGGTTGAAGAAAGAAATGCAGTAGACATGCAGAAACAAAATACTTAAATGCTAATTGTAATAACGTATGAAACATTATTTTCCCTGGTAATTGGAACGTGTATAAAAAAATAACTAGAATATTGCTTTTTTAATATAAACATCAGTTTACTACTTAAATAAAAAACAAACATAACAACTTTGAACGGAACAACTGACTAAAGCATTGATTTGTCGTCAACATATTTCACTAGCTTTGTAGTGCGTAATATATTCGCTCCAGTTATTAATGATAAATATGACTTTACAGCAATTAACATACCGACCAATGCGGTTTCATACATCATACATACAAAAGAAGAGCAGTTAGCATATTTTAAACTAGTGTTTTGTGCTATTGTTAGCGGAAAATTAGTACGTACAATAAATTTTATTTAACAGTCTAAACAGACAGATGGACAGACAAACAGACGAGACGAAACCGAGATCATAACATTTAAAAATAAGAATAAGAATGTGAGAACTTTATTAGCTGATACATGGATACTTATTTTAACCCAAGACACAAATAATTTGATAATTTCACAAATTCATTTGACAAACCTTTTATACCTATTTAATGTTTAGTATACTTACATAATAATACAAAAACATACTCTCTTGGCTTACTTTACGTTAGGTTAGTTTTGAACCTTTTTCAAAAAGCTAATAAAATGTAGCAGACTGATGTAGGTTTGCCGAATGATGCAGTTGTGAAATGTTTTTTGGTAGGCGTTTGTGTACCGAAGAAACTATAAACCACAGTGGCCACAGGCAAGACTCATGAATTGAAGATAATGATTGTATGTAATGTCTTTGAAATTCAGTTTCACTCTTGTTGTATAGGACATGACACCGGTGCATTAATTAAGTGTTGTGCATGTGCGTTGAATAAGTATTTACAATTTGTGATAGCCATATTATGTTTTTATTATTAACACTCAATCCCAAAGCACTTAATTTGAAATTGAGGGAAAATCAGCCTCTTTATCAGCTTTAACTATAGATGTTTGATTGAAAATACCAGGAATTTGAAACCAATTGTAAAAATGTTTTAACATTTTTTACAATAAAATTGATCTCAAAAAATTCTCGCACAAAATTAGACGAAAGCAAACTTAAGCACTGCCAAAATTTACGATTCTAACAAACTTCAAATCAAATACCAACAAACTTGAAACTATTCCATGATCAACCAACTAGACGGTAGTAAAATCAAGTACCGAACGTCTCACTGACGTCCTGAGCGTCGATTCTAAGAAACTTCAATTTAGGAGAAACTTGGACTTTACGACCGTCTAGCCAATTGGAATTGAAATGTGTATAAATTCTCAAGCTAGTCATAAAAGTCTGACTTTCTAATTCTTAATTGTGACTGTCTCTGGTGGTAAAAAATGGGGAAAATATCCAAAATTTACAGGATGTTTGATACCAACGATCATCGGATAGACTTACTAGTGGCCTTTACAAAACCTACAATTACAATTTTACAAGAGTCAACTTACAAATTTGTAGTAATACAGGTGAGCGTTCCACAAAATTTACAAATGTCATAATTTGTTGAAGAAATTTCTTACAAGTGAATTGTATCGACAATAATTTTACAATTTATTTTGTCGCAAAGCTTTACATACGACAGATGTTTTTTCCGGAAAATTTGCATGCGATTCCCACGTAGTTTATGCACGGTGAAAAATCTGTCCTATATCCCCGCCAATGGGAAAGTGGTAAGAAAATTCGTTTGGCAGTGATTATTCGCTAAGCAAAGTTTTTTGGACAGAAGAGATTTTTGTAGAGACGGTACGCGTTTGGTTCTCATGACGCAAGAGAATTGACTTCTAATGCCTCGAATATATAACTCAATTTTACCATATAAATAAATAATCAATTAAAAGTAATATACGGACGTATAAGTAAACCAGGTAATTCAACTAACGCCCACGTGATTGGGCCGCCGGTACCAGCTCTATGACCATCATTTTTCTTTTTATCATTGCGTACTAAGACCCCTGAAGAACCGCCATACTGGTACAAATGACCCAGTAATTTGTGTCACTATCTCCCGGCCTAATACTTTAAGCATTAGATTAAATGGATTGAATGTTTCGTACGGCACAAAACATCAAAGCCTTTTTTCATCTACAGCTCAACGTGAGAAAAACTCGGCGCTGCTGCTTGCCGGTAACATCAACTAGTATGACGGCAGCAATCCTGACAGACCATGTACAAGGTCCAACTACCCGCAAATCATCTAAAAAGGCGAGCAAGGTGCTGCAAAAATCACTGTGTTCACGGCCACAGGCTACCTTTTATCACAATAATATTTCACCCCGACCACTAACCGAGACCGTATCTCTAAATTTATTTCCCTCGACGTGCAGAAAACCCGTGCTTTCAACGATCATCGCGCCCCGAAATCGTTTATTAATCCCATAAATTTAGACAGTAAAATTTTCGTAGCACATCCACGGCGTAGCACCGTAGAGTCTACGAATACGTAAACCTGTTTACATTTACAAGTTATTGATTTCCTTACGCCTTTCAAATGCTAATGGTGTGTGTAGGGGAGTCCTCGGTGGTTTAGCGTCCATGCAAATGACGGATTCACGCCGCTGTTTTAATTTTACGGTCTAATTTGTTTGAGATTTTGTCTCAAAAATGCTAAGAAATTTAGGACCTGTCTCGCCACTTTCTGTAAAGTTCCTGTTATCTATGATGACGTCTCTGTCTGTTTTATAGTAAGAAATAGAGAATCATAGATAACAGACACTTTAGATAACTAGAACTTAACAGAGAGTGGTGAAACACGCCCTTAATGTACGACGACGCTGCGTGGACTTAATAATTATAAAGAATTTTCTTGACCTATAGATAGGACTCATTTAGTTGGGGTAGAATTAATTAATACTTACAAAGATACAAAAAAATAGCGGCATAATTTTTGAAAATATTTTTTATACAAATTTGTCTGTAAAGTGATCAAACTTACTTTCACTCAAACTAATACTTGATAAATCCAGAATCAAACTTCGCAACCCCACCAAATCTCATTACCTTACCTATATTTCATAAAGCCAATACCTTTGAAACTACCCCCGTTAAATCACAATGCCTCTATGAAAACCCCTATCCTTTTATTAGTACCGACACAGGCATATATCACGGCAGCACAAAGGGTTGCAAAGAGCATGGCCCTTGACCAGCCACTTTGTTTCAGCATGAAAGGGCTGAATACCACCCCTCCGTTCTTAGGGCTCGAGTTTTTTACATATACACAACTCTATAGACTATGGTGTTTTGATAATCGATTAAAGGTATGCGCTGACGTACTACGACAAAACACTGTATCTTGAAAACAGCTGATTTCCAGAAATCGCAAAAACTGTGTAATTTGGTCCTAAAACCGTGCTTATTAAATTTGGACAAATTAAAGATGATGTTTTTTATGGAATGTATGGGAAAACTCAAGTTTCAAATATAAAAAAGCAAGCACTTTTATACAAAACTTGCAAAACCTTCAAACTACCCTTATTCTTAGATCTTACGGACTGTAACTGTTTACAGACACGTTTTAAGCACAGCAATCGCTTCACGTTTCGTGTGAAATTATTATGACAAAACACTGTAACTGTGCTTGAGCTGCACGTTTGGCATTAAACTGTATATATTAGAGTTGCAGTGTTAAGTCACATTGATTACGTAAGTTTTGGTAGTTACAGTCCAAATTGCTAGGATGTTTTTTAATCCTTTTGATAAAAAATGAGTTAACTGTCAATGTAGACATAGATGGGGCCCCTAGAAGCTCAATTATTGTTGATGTTAACACAAAACACTGTAACTCGAGATACAGTGTTTTGTCATAGCACGGCAGTGCGTCGAGCATCGAGTTCCTAACTGCTTGCGCTCTGATTGGCTAATCAGCATGCCAGTAAAGTTGGGCAAGCAGATTTCCAAGTTGAGATATCACTAGGGAATTTGATAACACCCAATACCTAGTTCATGAAAGAAAAGTTTAAATGCATAATTATAACCAAGCACTGATGTGTTAACGTGGAGAGTGAGACAGCCAGTGAAATGGCACAATAGGTATTTTAATTTAGTCCTCCAGGCACGTATTTGTGATGATTTGGTAGTATGATCCTTTGGCAGTGTTGATTGCTAACCATTAAATGTGTTGATTCATATAGAGGACAAAGAAAGTGTTATCGCGACATGACTAGTGCTAGTACCGTCAACTAAAAATATAGGTATCTCTGTTTGACATGCTTCTTTGTCTCGTGAGAGTGAAGAGTTCCCATGATAAGCAGACCGAGTAGCGAGCGACAACAACTCGCAAATACTCGCCGAACAAAAGCCCAAGTCTTCATAGGTCCTAAAAGCAACTTTTTAATCCCGCCGGTACATTTTTAACGCAGCATTTTATTGCCTCCTCAAGTAATGAGCTAATAACCCGAGTATTTTACGGTGAACATTCTTTATTGCCCAGCAGAACAGGGCTGCTTACTTTTCAACCGGGCGGAATTAACGGTTTTTATGCCGACTTTACGCGCAGAGTTTGAGTTTTGTATCGCGGTGTCAAAGTTTTCGCGTAAATCGTTCTCATTGTTTCTACGTTATTAATTGCGAACTGAGAGTGCGGTCGCTTGTCTAATTGGTTTTTTAATGTACGAAACATTTGTTTGGATGCGTTGGGAGGGGAAGGCCTAGACGTTCCGGGACCAAGCAGGAGACTTTTTGAAAGAAGGTCAGTAGGCTTATTACCTAATTCGCTCGCAATCGCCATCGTGTTCAGTTTTGACAGTTCACGTATAGGCTGACAATTGGCATCGGAATGAGTTAGCTGTCACATTCATACAAGAACTGTCAAAATGAACACGATGGTGATCGCGAGCGAGTTCGGTAATAAGCCTACAGGTCAGGAGTATCCGAATCCGACGAGTATGTATGAAGAGATTGATGAATGTGGATGAAACGAAAGAGGTATGTCAGGATCGTAGCTAGTGGAACAAAGTAGTCTCTGCCTTCCCCTATGGAAAAGAGGCGTGACGGTACGTATGTATGTAACATTTGTTTAGTAAACCTTCCTTTTGAATCACTCTATCTATTAAAAAAACTGCATCAAAATCCGTTGTGTAGTTTTGAAGATATAAGCATACATAGGGACATAGGGACATAGAGACAGAGAAAGCGACTTTATTTTATACTATGTAGTGATTACAACGAGAACGAATACAAAAAAATGTTTACAGTGACAGCAATGACACCTTTATTACAAACTGTTATGTACCTCTGCCTCATTAGATGTTTTACAAAAAAACTTTTTTTAATCTTATTCATACTACAACTCGGTTTGTGTCTCGTCTTGGCCGACTACATTGAATTCATATCGTCGCCCATATGTCGTCAAAAGACACGTACTCGCCGACTAGTTCTCATTTAGCAACGTAATTAACACCTCCAACTTCTCGCTAGGACTGTCAGCGGTCCCATAATTAATTCGCGCCGTTACCTTTTGTGCCGCGTGATATGTCATTAATTATACCATTCATCAAAACTCGGCAACAAAACCTATTGTACTGTAGCGTACCAGTTTAATGGGGGTGCCTCTTGTAGGAAAGTAGCTGTTATGGGCATCACACATGTGAAAGCTTACACGTTCTTGCAGGATTAAAAAAAAATGGGGACAAATTGACCCCAATTGACCTACATTGAGGATAGAATTAGACAAAACGAAAAATGATTTGAACTTGTTAACTTGGTAAAAAAAAATATAAACCTTCGTATTCGTTCACGTTGTGTCAATTACTGTTATAACTTCATGAAAAATGTTTACAATCAATCGATTTTTAGCATAGGGTAAAATTGTTTTTAATTGCCTAATATTTTTCTCTTGTCTACATTCGTTGACTTTAAAAGCAATTACTGCCATTCATGGACACCCATAACTTGGTACGGGTGCACTGCCGGCCGTTTAAGAAAAGAGTAGGCCCGTTTTCTGGAGATCCTATGAACCAAACATAAGCAACTATGTCACACAAAAAAAAATCGTAAAGCCGTATCCACAGCCGCTATTAACGATTTCGTGGTGTCTATCTATACACTATACAGGTATGGAGCGTAAAATAATGCTGCTCCGATATGCACGGATGACCGCGGCTTTTGTTAGCGCGTGCAAGAGCTTAAACTACACCAAATTACCTGCATCCAATTAAATTGAATGAACTTTCCGAACACTGGCCGGTTACGAGAGGAAAAGTGAAAAGGGTGCGAAAACTTTTTAAAAGCGTGCTTCCATAGGCGCATATTGTTTTTTGAAATGAGGTCTTGTCTTAAATACGTATACACGCGACGTCTTTTTTTTATTCAACACTGGCCGTAAAGAGATCCACATCAACTACGCGCTATAAAATTAAGCATGTTTAAAAATAGAACTGCCAATTTACTTATTTTTAATACTGACCAACCATCTAAGTTTTTATTTGAATCTAGACTGCCAGTGCTTTTGCTGAAAAAGCGTGTTGAAAATTTGTGAAAAGAAGTTTTTAATGCGGCTAAGTTTTTTTTGCTGGATGTGCTCTTGTTAGCTGTACAGCCAGTTAAAAAGTAGGTAGGCGGCGGAAGTAACGGGTCACTTTTACACGACTAAGTATGTTATATTTGCTCGTTGGTATAGGATGTTGAAATCCTTCTAAAACGCCGTAACTGAATACCGTTTTGCATCTCTAAACGGAGTACACCCGCAAGGATGCTTGTGTCGTGTGCTCGCGTCTCACGCCACTCGGCTCAGCGGGTGTACGACGTTATGTATATTGTAATTAAGGTTCATGCCGTGTACTTAAATGTTACAGTGTTTAAATTTTTTTTAAAGGTTAAGCGAAATTGTGATGTATATTGATGATAAATAGTAAAAAAACATAGAATTTACTAGCTGCTTCTTTTCGAACGGGCGAAAATCTTAGGAATCATTAAGCGATGCGACTAGCAACCCATCGCTATTTTCATTCCCATGTCTTCCCCATTAGGGATAAATACGTAATTTATTTATGTTTTTAATAAATATTAAAAAATTAACAGTTGAATGATAATGGTCCGGCAATAGTACAGTTTGAACTGTTTTAATATACCTAGTGTATGGTGTATTTTTGTGTAATGCACGATTTCACTTCCGAACTTGAAAAGTTTCTTTAGAACTACGATAGCCACATCGGCAATTATTTTTTTGCAACTGACAACTTTTCAAGTTAATTATTTCTTCAGCTAAACCTTTTCCTACTCTACCCCACTAAACTAAACACCATGTCTTAGTACAAAATAACCCATCAAGATTCACAGCAAGCGTAAATAAATTCATCTCAGGCAAATCACTAGTCTATTGAATCGTCATACGTCCTTATTCCGCGACGGCAAAGCGATTCCAAATCGATTAGCAGACGAGGCACGTCTCGCGGGGCGCGTGGTCGCATGTATGAATGTACGAATTTACATGCATTGACATGTAAATGCCCAAGGCGACTCGTACCGGCGCTGTTTCGATTGTGATAACGGAATGTCGCTATTTATTTGTGTCTGTGACATCTTGTAGTTATAATATAGTTATGTTTAGTCGTAGGTCGAATGTGTCTTTTATTGAATCAGGCGTTAGTTTGCGAAGGTCCGTTTCAATGAACAAAAAACATGTACCGTATGCGTACGCGGCTAAGTAGTGGAGTAGCAAGGTAAATATTTTATATTCGCCGAAAGTATCGTTTGTGGGCACCGCATAATTTAAGGGGTTTGAATTTGTTTTTTTTTTTATGTGCAGGCATAGAGCGGGGCTTGTCTGATAAAAAAAAAATACTTATTTGGTATTGAGGTCAAAAAATTAATGGATAAACTTTACTTTGCTACTTCGCGATATAGTGAGGTCAAATCATGCAAAACAGTCACGTTGCCGTCGAATAGCTTCAAATCCTATTTATGCAGTCAATGTTTAAGAAAACAATGACTACGCAAAAAAACAACGGAGGAAGCAACCGAATTGACAATCAGAACCACCACTAACACATAGAATATTCCGCAAAGAAAGTAAAGTTATCCATTTATTTTTTGACATGGACCTCCGCAAAGTAATGCCTGAATCTATACAGTAGTATTAGGGTGTGTTTTTTTAAATGAATAAAAATAAAAATAAATGATGCATAATCTCAAACTATGAAATAGTGTCCTGTTATATAAAGTTCAGCAGCGAAAATAATGAATAACTGTAAACAATTAGTGCACTAACGACCGGATCGCGTAGTGGTTAGACAACCTGACTGCTAAGCTTGAGGTCCAGGGTTCGATCCCCGGTCAGGCCATATATAATTATGAACGAAAAACAAAATTGACATTAGTCTTAAATTATCATCATTACGACACACAAGACGTTCAAGACGGGCTGCCCCAAAAGAAAGCCATAAAGACCGGCCTTGAATATTTAAAATTAATTTACTTAAGTGTTTTTACTTATCCGTTCATTGCAACTAGGTCATTTAAAGCCTATCTAGTTAAAGACTCACTATGGCGTCTTAGTGCGATTCAATTCAAATAAAACTGTACGTAATAGTATAGATCCATATGTAGATAAATAAAATAAGCATACGAAATTAAAGATCGGCCATAACTTGCGCCAAGCGGCAACTTGTTTCCGTACGTGTATCGGAACGCTTCGCCTTCGCATGCAAACGACATCGTTCACCATTCACGATTTACGGAATAGGGGCGTAAAACTCATGTGTCAAGTTAAGACGTTACGAGTTTCAGCTAACTCTGAACGTATTTCAAACGCCATGGTAACAACATGGCGCTGAATCAGTTGTTACGAAAAAACCGGCCAAGTGCGAGTCGGATTCGCGCACTGAGGGTTCCGTGCAAATTTGGTGAGGTATTATAATCATGTGTTAGCAGAGCCCTGCTCTTAAGCAAAAAGGATGCAGTGTGAGATCACTTTACACTTTTCACTTTTTTCGTTTCACTTTTGCGAAGACACAACGCTGATGATCTATTTTTTATTTGTGTATACTCTCTTTTATTTGTGTCTTGACAAAAGGAATAAATGTCTTCTTTCTTTATGTTATAAAACAGAAATACCTACACCATCTGTGACAATTTCAACTGTCTAGCTATCATGGTTCATGAGATACCTGGTGACAGACGGATAGACGGACGGGCAGCGAAGTTTTAGCAATAGGGTCATAGGAACTAAACCCAACTACGTAAAGAGGCCTAAAAAGGACGAAACAGGAAAATAAATAGTTCAGATAGAAATCCAGAAATGCATACTCGTCAAGAAAATGGTCAAGGTCGCACCTACTGGTTTATAGTTATCTTATCAGCCATAAAGATTGCAGTTCGGTCTTTGGAAAATGACTTTCGAGAATTTTATTATTATACGCGGTTGCCAGGAACACCTCCATGAAACAGAGTAGACAGTTTTTAAAATAATATTTTATTTTTATTTTCAAATAGTGAGGTTGATCAACAGTTACGCACAGAACATTAAAAAAAAAATTACAGACTGTATATTAATTTTTCCGTAATAAAAAAAAACAAAGTAGTCCCATGTAATTATTTTTCAGCGTATGGGTAAACTTCATAATAGAAATTTCACGCGGAAACTTTTATAGACAAGTCCGGGTCGCGCTTGGCCGATTTTTTGAACCCATAAAACCAAACGCTCGAGGGATCGGATTATTCTACGGATAACAAACTTCTCTCCGAATCATCATAAAAAGCATTCCACCTCGATTATGATTCTAAACTCGTATGAATCCAAATTTCTCGAGCCCACATCAAAGCCAGCGCCGAACTAGTTTGCGCCGGTCCTAACCTGTTTGAAGCGGTTTCGGCCGGCTACTAGCTATTTGTTGAATTCATTTGGGCCTGTTTGTGTATCTGGACCCAATTTATTTTGTTTTGAAATTGTTTCGCTGTGAAATGCTTTGGTGCTCGTGTTGATTTTGACCTTACCAAAGTCAGATTGAATATTTAGTAAAAAAAACACCAGCTTCGAGCAAACCAGGCGCAGATTTGTGACATCACAAAAGCGAAGAGGATACAGCGTGCGCCCGCGTCGTTAAGCTTAATGAGACGTCGTAAACATATTTGCGTTGATACGCCATATCGCGGAATACCTATAAAGATATTTTTTATAGCTATGAATAATAAATACGAGTCTTCAGCTCTATAATCAGCTTGAACAATCGACTACACATCAAAAGGGAGTCTCGAACCGCCCTTTGTTTATAATATCATCAGTTCCCCAGTATCCCGTTCATAATACACGCCACCATCACTGCATAAGTAATGCCATCGTTATTTTTAAGGCTCATTGAGGCCCGGTGTAGTAAAACAGGGAATATAGAAGAATATCAACAACGACGGGCGACTAAGTCCCGGCGATGGTTATTGCGCACTTCCCGACCTCCCGTGAGAAACGGCGGAGGAATATACAAGAATATTCCAGATGATTTTGCGTTACGAGTCAGTGAATTTTTCAAGAATCACATTATACGGGAGATATTGCACAGATGCCAGCTGGTTTCTTAATTTTTGCCAGTGAATTTGGGCACGAAATTAGAATGTTACGGTTATGAAATTATGGTGACATCTTAAGTGTTTTTAAGGGTGATTCGTTTCGAGTTTGTATTATTCTAAAACTACTTACCGACTGGGCTTTCTTCATTCCAAAATGAATCGTCCAGTGTGTAATCAGCTTCTAGAACAATAAATAAATAAATATTAATTATAGATACTATTTGTTTAGCTATAAAATTAAGTATAGCGCTTTGAAACAATGAAGATGCCTACACAGAATAATGATGAAGCACCAGTCTTAATCTTTAGTCTTAGTCTTTATAAAAAGTAGTTTAGTAGAGGATGATACGTACGTGACTAGCCTAAAGCACCTAGACCACATTTAAGACACTGATCCCTAATTTGTGGTTGATAATTTGAAAAAAAACGGTTCAAAAAAAGGTAGGTAGTGCCCCGCCTTTTTTGTTTTCTTCTTAGCAGGGCCACGACCGTGTCCCCAGATTAGTCGCAATCTGAATTTAATTTATAGGTATGTTATCGTTGATTGGCAATCATTACTTTCCACTCGTATGTGCATCATTATGTCAGCCAGTAGACGCCCACTGCTCCACGATGATCGATTTCATGACATGCTAAACGTATCAATTGGCTTCCTGCGATTTTCACCAGTTCCATCTACCTTGAGGAAGGGGTAACATTTCGCCGGCAGGCCTCACAAGAACGCTCAAGGTCGCTCAAACGGCAGTGGAAAGACCTTAGCATAAAAAATGCTTCGAGTGCCAAATTAAAAGGATCACTTTACTTTGGTACACCACGATATAAATGAGGTCAATAATGTTTAAGAAAAAACATCAACACAAGACAATATCAACGAAAAAATAACCACCTACATCACATAAAACGTCATCTTAACATTAACTGGAACATTAACTGGATGAATAGAAAAGATTTAACGGGAGCGTGTCTGTTTTGTGTGCCTTGACCTCACTATCGCGGAATAGCAACGTAAAATTATCCATTAATTTTGACATGGACCTCCGCAAAATTAAAACCGGAATCTAAGCTTCGAGTATCTGCAAGACCGTGTTAGAAACGAGGAATCCCCAGAACTAGAACGACGTAGCTCAGCAAATTGCACACTGTAAGTACGTGTTTTGTTATTGTTATAAATAGCTGTTGCTCGGCGAGGCAGAGCTCTCACCCCTTAAAAAAACGTGTAACAGAAAATAATTACCGGCAAACTCGAATAAATTTCACAATGAGGAATGTTTCCGCCGGCACGACGGTATTCGTATTCATCC
This sequence comes from Pandemis cinnamomeana, assembly GCA_932294345.1. Classification (NCBI taxonomy): domain Eukaryota; kingdom Metazoa; phylum Arthropoda; class Insecta; order Lepidoptera; family Tortricidae; genus Pandemis; species Pandemis cinnamomeana. Next base: position 15,660,031 of record OW028705.1, read on the forward strand.
GTGGATATGGCATTGTTATTGTAATTATCTCGTTAGGTTATTCAGGAATAAAAGGCTTTTTTACTGGAAATACTTAAAAGTGAGCTAGATTATAAAATATGTTATTTATAAAAGACATAACTTCTGATTTTACGCGTCACTTAGTCTACAATCGACTCAGCTGGCCTTTAAGAATCTTATTTCATAGATTTAATCTTGAAACAGTACAAGTTTTAGTTTTTTTCTTTTTCGATGAACGCCGGCTGCACTCACGAAAAAGCATGACTCATTGCGTTACGTTCAGTCCACGTGACGTCAGAATGTGCAAGCGAGAGCGCGGAACAAGCGATAGAGAGGAACGATCTTCTCGCGTGGCGTCAGAGCTAGCAGTTTGAATATGTTTCTTTTGTGACGTCATCACATAAAACTATCGTTCGTAAACCGACTTTGAAGACAATCGGTTTTTAAATTGAGATTAAGACTGAGTGAAGATTCTATTAATAGAGCCATATGTGAACCTTTTTAAATTATTTTCTTAAACCTTTGTTTAAGACATACATTCATACCGTTATGCCTTTTATCCAAAGGGGTAGGCAGAGACTACCTTGTCCCACTTGCTACGATTCTGACATACCTCTTTTGCTTCATCCACATTCATCAACGACATGATTATCATATTATAGGATGATAATCATTTACGACATGTAAATATTTGTCAAATTGAAACGTGATTGAACTTTGAAATTAAATTTTCATTGCGTATTGCGTACTTAAATATATTCAGTCTATATTCAAACAAACGAACTCGTTACGCGCCCTTTATTTCACATTATCATATATAAGACATAATAATAATCTTAATATAATACCGACTTTGCCCTTTAAACAATAGCGATACTGGAACGCTATCGTAAGCTTTTATGGCATAAGAGAGGGCTTTGTTACAGACTTAACAAATATCGTAATATTCTTGCAATTTCAATTTGATTTAACAAAATTATTGTTTTGGTTTCACTAGTTCGTAAAAACAAAATGAAACTTTGTGAAGCGACCAAAAATAGACCAAAAAAGATTTTTTTCTTCCACATGGCAATCCGGGCAAGTTACAGATACCGAAACATTGAACTGTATATGTCGGAGTATTTACAAGAAATAACATTTTTTTGGAAGATAATAAATGCCTTTTTTCTTTTAGTAATTTTTCGCCAACTAAGTATTCATGCGCATTTTATGAATACCGTGTTCAGCTAAAAGCACTATTAGTTGAAACATCTGGAATTACAGTGGACACGAGCAATTCAGTTCCTTTTCAATTTCATAAGATTTAAGCTAAGAAAACTAAATAATTACAGTACCCGGATATACTTATATAGCTCGGTAAATTGTCGGGGTGTATAATTCCCGGGCGTGGGTCAGGACGGAAGCGCTATTACTGCAGGACACGGGAAGTGATTTAGAGCGCAGAGTGGCGCCCAACGTGGGGCTCCCTGCATTGTTGCTGGCCTCGTGTTCAACGCACTTTGCATTGCCTAATTAATATCAAAAGGCAGGCATACAAATAACACACGTCTTGTGATGATTTATGGTATGAAAATAATACTTTGTTTCAGTGTCTAGAGTTCAGCGAGTGGTAATATCTCGTGTATGGGACCTTTGGGACTGCTACCGCTGGTGTTCCATGGTGTGAGTAGTAAGACGGCTCATGAGGTATTTTATCGACAAATTTAACTTAATTCAACTCCCGTCATTACTTTTTTGGTACTGTCCGTGCACTGAAAAGTGTGAAAAGTTAGTTTTTATCCAAATTTTACATGTACTAAAATGTCAACTGTATAAGTTTTAATTACCTAATAATTTGCTTTGTTACAGTAAGGAGTGCTCTTAAATAAGTTACCTCCAGTAACTTTCAACAGCATCGATGCAACTCGCTTTCTTAAGGACATGTTACTAATGAGAAGCGAGCTTGATAAAATAAAGGAAGACTACGCAACCACCGAGCAGATTAGTAAGATAAGAAGTGAGCTGGAAGTTCTCAAAACATCGTCAATTGTAAACAATTTTGATTGCAAAATTAATAAAAACAGAGGAGCTTACTTGCTTCAACATAGCTACAATAATGACAGCGGCCCAGTGGGATTAACCAACGTACTTATGGAAGACGTATTAGATGATGATGAAAACGATTATTGTTTTCGCAAATCAGCTGTCCGTGATGAGTCATCGTTGCAACGGTCGCAGGTTTGCTCACGCAAAGGTAGCAATTTGAATGAAGAGGGTAGGCCTTGCGCGCCGACTCACGCGCCAGAGCAGTCGAGTGTACTGGGTGCGGCAGCGGTGGCGAGTACAAGCGAGACGGGACGCGAGACGCCAATCGCAGCTGTGAGCTGTGATAACTATAACGCGCACAGTGTAAATAAACTACCCCGTACCAAGAAACGTCGGCAGAAGAATCGCCTCGGTACTAAGTTATCATATGATAACAATGTAAACATTGATAACTTAACTCCGAAAAGTGACTCCGCGGTGACAATGGCTGATGTTGTAAGAAAAGAAGGCAAATGGAAAACAGAGCAGCGGGATGGTGAATGGACAACAATTCAAAGACATCGACTAAGAAATCGTTTTGTTGGAAAATTGGGCAAGGCGCTGAATGATAGTCAATCTAAGTTTAAGGCTGCCGAGAATAGCATACCACTGTTTATCTCTAATGTTCATAAAGACACTGAGGAAAAAGATATCATTGACTACATATTTATGAAGACGCAAGTGCATGTTATGATGGAAAAAGTTACTATGAAGCGAGAAAAAGGTCATAATGCATTTAAATTATGTGTACCGTTTAACAAGTTGTCATTATTTTTGGATGACAAACTTTGGCCCGATGGGATATCCTTTAGGCGGTTTGTTCATTTTAGACACAGAAGTCAGGAAGGGTCAGGAATAAAAATATGAAAAATATGAAAATAGTATCATTTAACTGTAAAAACGTTATTACGTCAACTGAATGTGTTCGGAGGTTACTCTGCTCTGTGGATGTCATCGCGCTGCAGGAGACGTGGTTGTGGCCCCATGACATACCATATCTTGGTGGCATCGACACTGAGTTTGCCTACACCGGTAAGTCAGCTATTGATACGTCTGCTGGCATTGTTAGAGGAAGGCCCTACGGTGGAGTAGCTTTACTATGGAGAAAGGCCGCATTTCCGAGCGTGTCGGTGATAACATGTAACAGTGATCGTCTGGTAGCCATTAAAATTACGCATGCTGGCCGGCCCATATTGATATTTTCTATTTACATGCCCACGGACTCCGCGGATAATCTTATAGAATATACGCAGTGTTTAAGTGAGATTGTCGCCGTAATTGAAGGTAGTGATGTCGAGTCGGTATTTATGCTGGGAGACTTTAACGCGCATCCAGGTGAACGATTTGCTAATGAACTGTTAACTTTTAGTGATGAGCAGTCGTGGTCTTGCGTGGATCTGGAGTTGCTATCTTCTGATACACATACTTTTGTCAGTAGCGCCAATGGTGCGTTGAGATGGTTGGATCACTGCGTGGTAACTAGCTCAGCGCGTCAGTTGGTAGTCAAAGTTACGGTACTTTATGACGTCTACACATCGGACCACTATCCACTGTTGATTGAATGTAACATTGACCTAATTGAGCGTAAAATAGTGATGCCTACTACCTCATTTAGTAAGATTGTATGGGGGAGAAGAGACAATGTTCAGATTGATAAATACGAGGAATTCTGTCATTCTAGGTTAAAACAGCTGAATATTCCAAATGATCTCATTAAATGTCCAAATAAAATGTGCACGAATGCTAGCCATCTTTTGCTTTTGGATAACATGTATGATAACATCATTAGTATACTGAAAGAAGGTGCAGAGCGTTCTTTCAGAGGTAAAAATAATTGCCATAAGAAACGTAGTGTGCCAGGGTGGAATCGGCATGTGAGCGCCGCGCACCGGGAGGCTCGCAGGTATTATCTAGCGTGGCTAACGGGTGGGAAGCCAGCGCGGGGCAGTCTTTACAATAACATGCGCGAATCTAAGCAAAATTTTAAATCTAAATTAAAATATTGTCGGAATAATCAGCAACAAATAGAAATGGATATTATTGCTGAAAACCATTCTAAAAAGAATTTCAGTGAATTTTGGAAGCGTACAAAAAGTTTGAATCACAGAACTGGCCTCCCCGTGAGTGTCGCCGGGCTGCACGATCCTGTCGACATCGCGAATGCTTTTAAGCAAAATTTCAGGGTCGAGTCGCCTCTCGGTTGTGTGCCTAGGGTGAGTGATGCCAGGGCCGACACTGCGGAGAGGTCCAGCGCTGGGTTTTTGGCTACTGAAGTAGCCTCTGTTATCAATAAGATGGTTAGAGGTAAATCTCCAGGTTGTGACGGCCTCAGCGTTGAGCATTTGAAATACGCGGGCTCTCATCTGCCGGGACTGCTCACTGCGTTTTTTAATTTGTGTATTGGCCACTGTTACTTGCCGAATAATCTTATGTTTACTGTGGGGGTACCAGTGGTGAAAAGTAAGACTGGGGATGCCTCTGACTTGTCCAATTACAGGCCAATATCACTGGCTACTGTTATAGCCAAGGTGCTGGACAGCTTGCTTGATAAACTACTTGCTATGCACCTGGACCTGCACGACTCTCAGTTCGGTTTTAGAGCTGGATTATCCACAGAAAGTGCAATATTGTGTCTCAAGCAAACTGTTCAGTACTACACAGATAGGAAAACGCCTGTGTTTGCCTGTTTTTTGGACTTGTCGAAGGCGTTTGATTTAGTTGCGTATGATGTACTATGGGAAAAGTTACAGCAGGAAACTACGCTTCCCCTTGAGGTAGTCGCACTGTTTCGCTATTGGTACAGTAAGCAAAGAAATAGTGTAAGATGGGGAGGATCGTACTCGGACGAGTATGGGTTGGGATGCGGGGTGCGACAGGGTGGTTTGAGTTCGCCCCGGCTTTTCAACCTGTATATGAACAGACTGATCGGTGAGTTGGGTGGCACCAATATCGGATGTCATGTTGGTGATGTATGCATAAACAACATCAGTTATGCTGATGATATGGTGATTCTGAGTCCTTCTGTTGGCGCTCTAAGAAAGCTTGTGACAATGTGTGAGTCTTATGCGGTGTCTCATGGACTAAGATATAATGTTAAAAAGAGCGAGATGATGATATTTAAGGCAGGGTCGAAGACCTATTCAGATGCTCCTGGAATATCGCTTGGTGGCACACCTCTAGCAAGCGTAAACAAATTTAAATATCTTGGTCATTGGGTCACTGACGATCTAAAAGACAATTGTGATGTGGAGAGAGAGCGTAGGTCGCTGGCTGTCCGTGCAAACATGTTGGCTCGTAGGTTTGCACGTTGTACGCAATCAGTAAAAGTAACGCTTTTTAAAGCGTATTGCCAATCCTTTTACACGTGCGCCTTATGGGTCAATTTCACGCAGCGGGCATACAGCGACCTACGTGTGCAATATAACAACGCGTTCAGGATGCTGTTGGGCCTGTCATGGCGCTGCAGTGCATCGGGGATGTTCGCGGAGGCGCGGACGGATGGTTTTGCTTCCATTATACGCAAGCGCTGCGCCTCCCTGATGGCGCGGCTCCTTGCCAGCTCCAACAGTATTCTGAGCGTGTTTGTGGACCGCTGGGATACTGCGTTGATGCGTAGGTGGACGCAGTTGCATGTACGCGAACCGCTGTTCCAATATTAAATATTAAAATCTGTTCTACTAACGCTAGTTCTTAAGTTTATGTAATAACTAACAATCTATGGATATTAATCTGAAAATAAATATTTATTATTATTATTATTATTATTAAATGTCTTGTTTAATTACTTTCGAGTACTTAAGATAATTTTTCTAAATCTTGATGTGTTACTGTGACTTTAATAATTACCAAAGTGCATTTTAAAACACCACACACATACGAAAGTTTTAAAATACAGTATTATTTGAATAACTATGAGTAATTACGTTTCAGCAAAGCGTTTTACAAAAATTAATGGCGTTGATGGCGTCTCAGAGGCATCCTTTACGGGACCAAAACTAACAGCATTATTGCTACCAAGATTAATGTCCCTCCCAGGTTGCATAGGTTAATTAGTTAAGTGAGTTCAAAGTAATTTATTGTTACTTACCCGTAACTTAACTTGCTCAGACTCCAACTCTAGATCAAATTGTATTTAAAGTTCCTATAACGTGAATAATTTAATAAGAATTAGTTCAAAAGTTGAAAATACTTTAACATAGATTTACCTGAGTTAAGATAAGCCGGGCTTTACATTATTTACCATCATTGAACTTTACAGCCAGATAATATTTAGCTGCTCGAATATTTACCGCAAAGTGCGGTGAGAGTTAATGTTAGACAAAGCTTATTTGTAAGTAAGTTACACGATGCAGAAATTTAAATCATGGTTTAATTAAAATACCTGTCACGAGCAAGTCACTAAGAAGTCAGTAAGAAGTTTGCTTACCTTGCTTAAGTGGCGCCCAACATGGGGCCGCAAGAGAAGGCAATGCTGATTAAAACGTCATGAATTTTCATGGAACTAGAAACACTTTGATGTCGCAAAAAGTTTACGTACACCAAATATAACTTATCAAACGGATCTAAACAAAGAAAAGTACTCAGGTAGTAAAGAACTTTATATAAAATTAATCAAGGCAGACAACGTTGTAAATGTCTCATTATACATTCAGTTCCTGTGAAGTTTTTGTTGAGGGGACGCTTTTTGAGAAGAAAAATCAACATTCTAGAAACTGTCGAAACACAAAGCCGTCCTTGTTTAGGCCAGTGTCCCCAGTGCCCCCATTCTGAAGGAGCAGTTTCGTAGAATTGTTTTTTTCTCGCCTCCCGAGTGGTTCTAATTAAAATTAATTGCATTCGCGTTTAGGAGTTAATTTGTAGACGCCGTCGGAATATTAGTGTATTAAATGAAGATGCAGGGGATGGAGATCGTTTGCAATTAGCTGGATGTTTTAATCTATTAACTCCAAGAACGAAGCAAATTTTATTTATTGATTAGCTACTTAATTTATTTATTAACGACTATCTGTTGCCTGCGACTTCGTCCGCACAGAATTTTCAGAAACTGTTTTTTTCAGTATAAAATTATCCTATGTCCTTCCCCGGGATTGAAACTAACGGTGTACCATTTCAACTGATCCGGTTCAGTGGTTTAAGTGTGCGAAAGGTAACAGACAGACAGAGTTACTTTCGCATTCATAATATGAATAGAGATAATCTAACATCCCAACCAGACTATTTAACCACGCGTTCTAATTATTGAAAGCAAGAAATCTTGACTAAGACTTAGAGGATCTACGGACTACATTTATCTTCAGACTACATTCACTTGCTCGTTCTCTTTTAACACTTAAATTTAAGTGAATTTTCTTGTTTCTTAAGACGAATTTATAATGAAGAAACGAAACATCCGAATTTTCGAGACACGCTACAACCTTTTCCACTAGATACACTGGACGTCGTTATTTAGTCTATTCATTTAGGTAGAGGTACTTGATTAAGGTTTGCGCTTTGAAAAATCCTACTCATCAACACTCAGGTTTATTTATTTATTTATTTAATGCAATTCACATGTCACAGGTACAGTATAAAGATGGCAATATGCACAATAAAACATATGAAACCCTGTTGGGCGCAGCATTTTGGAGAGGAAGAGATAGGCTGAAGTTACATAACATAAATTAACTGTATATGTATAACATTATGTGAAACTAGACTTAAACTATACTATAAAATAAACTATTTCCAAAATGAGTGTCGATTATACAATGTCATTAATCTGTACTGCCAGTTTGCAATTTCATGTGCAGAAGTTCCTTCTTAGTGATTTATTTATCTTATTGGTTATTTAGAGTAGATTGTTTTAAACGATAAGACCTCCTATTTTCTACATTGTCTTTTTTATCTGTAATGTTATTGTATTGATTTATGGTGTTCAATATAGAATATTTGTTTTGTATTTTGTGATACTAAATTCTGCCACAGAAACACCGCAAGTCCACCGTCAGTGAATTAAAAACAATTATAATAAAACAATAATCTGCGTATAGGCCGGATATAACAAACAGTGAGAAATAAAGCTTAAAAACAATGCAAAAACATACATACATACATACATACATACCGTCACGCCTCTTTCCCACAGGGGTAGGCAGAGACTACTTTGTTCCACTTGCTACGATCCTGACATACTTCTTTCGCTTCATCCACATTCATCAATCTCTTCATACATGCTCGTCGGTTTCGGGTACTCCTGACCTGACCTTTTTCCAAAACGTCTCCTATTTGGTCTCGAAACGTCCGTCTAGGCCTTCCCCTCCTAACGTTACCATTCACACTCCCCATATAGATCTGTTTAGTTAATCTACTTTCATCCATCCGCTCTACGTGACCAAACCAACTAAGCATACTTTTTTCTATCCTAGTCACTATATCCTCTTTCACACCAGCACGTTCCCTTATCACACTATTCCTTATTCTATCTTTCAATGATACACCTTCCATACTTCTTAACGCTCTCATTTCTACTGCATTTATCCTACTTTCATGCTTCTTTTGCCATACCCAAGTCTCGCTACCGTACATTAATGTAGGAACGAGCACCCCTCTGTGAACAGCCAGACGCGCCTTCTTTGACACCTTCTCACTGCTCACAAAGGCGCGCAGCGCCCCATTTACCATGTTTCCTGCATTCACTCTTCTTTCAATATCACTTTCACACTTCCCATCTTTCGTAAACGCCGAACCCAGATATACAAACTCTTTTACCTGTTCGACTTTCTTACCCGCAATCACAATCTCACATTCTGTCATACTGTCGTCTTTTTCAAATACCATAACTTTCGTCTTGCTTACATTAACATTCATACCTTTCGTTTCCAATGCACCACATAAAATGTTAGCCATCATCTGCAACTCCTCCTCCGACGATGCCAACAACACTTGGTCGTCGGCGTATAGGAGGCATTTGATGGTTACCCCACTCATTCTTAGTCCACAGTCATTCCCTTTCAAATCACTCAGGCATGTATCCATGAATAGGTTGAACAGCCACGGTGACGCAACACATCCTTGTCTAACACCTTTCTCAATGCTAAACCATTCAGTGTACGCCCCGTTTATCCTCACACAAGCACTAGAATCCTCATAGAGAGATTTTAGTGCTCGTATCAGATTACTGTGCACCCCATGCATGGATAATGCTGACCACAATTCATTCCTCATCACTCTGTCGTAAGCCTTCTCCAAGTCAATGAATAAGCAGTATATTTTCTGGCCCTTGGCCATATACTTTTCGGTTACACACCGCAAGGAGAAGACTTGATCCGTGCATCCCATTCCCTTTCTAAAACCCGCTTGTACATCCCATATTTTCTCATCAGTCTCTTTCATAACTCTCTCAATCAGTACCTTTGCATACAGTTTGCCGACAACGCTAAGTAGGCTTATTCCGCGGTAATTTTTGCAGTCTAGTTGTGACCCTTTTCCCTTATACAACGGCACAATCACGGCCTTGCACCAATCCTTCGGTACCCGACCGTTCGTCCAACACAGGTTGAAAAGGTGGCACAACTGACTAGCTACCACGCCTTCACCAGCTCTCAGCATTTCGACAGACACCCTATCATACCCCGCAGACTTTCCTAACTTCATTCTTTTCATGGCGTTCACAATTTCATCCATACCTATCTCATTTTCCTGACTACTTTCATTCATCTCTCTGGCATGAGCCGGTACGTGCACTAAATCTTCTGCTCTTTCAAACAAACTTTCAAAATATTCCTTCCATCTTTTTAACACACACTCTTCTCCTTTTATAACACTCCCATCCAGGCTTCTGATTTCACTCAGCTCCGAGGCAGTATTTTTGCCACGGGCTGTCTTTATAGACTTGATGCAAAAACAGCGGAGTCATATTTCATTGGACACCAGTTCAATTTAGCTAGGAGCATAAATTTGTCTAGTTTGACAAAGTGGCATCTTATCGCGAATCGCATCGTAATTGGGCGTCGCCCGCGGGCCGAGATAATGTCGAAAGTGCCGCTAATGTGTAACGCTTTATAGTTGAATGGTTTTGACTTCAGAACAATAACTTGTCTGGAGATGGACGCAGCTAACCTGACGGACGTTTGTCGGGGGTTTACGGGTTTAGGGGAGTAGCTTGCTACGATGTTTATGCCGATAAAAGTACTGGCAGTCTATATTTAAATAATCATAAAAAAAAATTGGTTAGTAGTTCTATTTTTAAACGTGTTTAATTTTAATCACGCGTCATTAATATTCGATGGTAAAGACAGTCTCGTGTTTTTTTTTGTGTGAATGTATTCTGTCCGGCAGGATTCAACATTCGTTTGTTTTTATGTGTTACGTCGATGATTTGCTTATGGTAGACACAGACAAACCAAATAATTTTAGCGGCAACCTTTTATGATTAAGGGAATTGAGATTAAATATCATATTAATTATAAATTAATTATAGAAGTGATTGCAGTAAGAAAAGAACAAACGTCAGGATTTTTCTTAGAATCTCCATCTCCTTTTAAGTTTTAGAATAAAACGAATTTAAATTCTGTTTTTGTTTCTTCTTCTTTTTTTACGCAGAAAATCTGAAATAATAACCTACAACAACTGTAGCAGTTCACGTCAAGAATTGAAACGTAAATTCCAACGCGAGGTTCACCACCTCATTATTAGCTTATTAAACCATTAGCATAATACCATAACGAGTTAGTTATTTCCCGTACAACGACGCGACACGGTGTAACCTGCATTAGATTTTGTAATTACGCGAAAATGCAAAACTGGCATTTTGTATTCACAGCGCATTATACTGAATTGTAAAATTTGTAAAGTGCACTAACTGTACAGTTTTGATGTTAATGTTTTGTGTTAGTGTTGTTTCGCAATTTATTTAGTGGGTAGTTTTGTGATTGTCATCATTTTAATAGTAGTTCATAAACGCGCAGTAGAAATTCGTAATTTGAATTTAGAACCACTCATTTTGAATGATGGAATAGTACTCGAGTTGTCAGAATGATACAGCGTTTTAAGAAATTTAATGATTTAGGAAAGGCACAAGCGAGTTCAAGTTCTAAATTTCAATTATGAATACAAATTTAGCAAATATGGTTTCCAATTTTGTGTGGCCAGCCTAAAATCGCACTTGGAAAAAAAACAAGACGTTCTCAAGACCTTGAAGGTTTTGAAACTGACCCTTATGTTTTCTCATCGGGTATTTTTAAAACAACTTCTTTTAAAAGAGCCTTTCTGCCTGTAACATGATAAAAGAAAAAAAATATTCCAGCTTATAAATTATTTTATGCCCTCTAGACAAAAGACGTTTTAATTATTTTTAATGAACTCCCTTCTAATGACATGCCAAGACACAAATCCTGACAGCTTGCAAGCAAAAAACAAAAATATCACCTACGTAATACGACAACAATCAGAGTAATGGCGTCGGATTCTTCCACCCTCCCGCGCAAGAGTAATATTTTATGATTTTTGACGGCTCGTTCCCGGAATGGGATTTTTTTAAGGTGTTGCCCGCTTTGCGTAACAGTTGCCAGAATAAATTTTGAGTTGGGCCAAATGAAAAAATGTAATGTATTGCGCGCTAAAGCGGAATGGCCTTTGCCCAGCAAAATTGATTAGTTAAAAAAAAATGCTGAGTCTTACTGGTTGTGCTGGCTAAAGACAACTTTCATAGTTATTTATAAAACAGGCGGTAGTTTTAAAACTTACAATACTTATTTAGCAGACGGTGATCCATGTAATAAACTAATGTTAATAACTTAAAATACTTCGACAAATCTATTTAGTAACTTATTACCTCCGTACTTTTTTACCGATACCAAAAAAGGAATTCTACATTTTTATTAATGTTTCTTACCTAAGAACTCAGTTATTTATAAAAGAACTTGAAATAAAACTAAACTAAAGCACCGTTAAAATTACCTACTAAAGTAAACGTAAGCATTATGAGTTTATTAAAAAAAAAACATCCGCTATTCCTTCGCCCTCTAGATCGACTTGTCAACGCACTCAGTTCGAAAATCGAGTTACGATGTCCAATATTGATACAATTGTAACAACAAAACGAACCCTATATAACCTCAGGATCTATTCTGATTCCCCAAAAAATGACTTTTCCATCCCCGACACAAGGTTGAATAAAACTGGGCCAAGTTAGGACGCGGGAAAGGGAGTAATTTCATTTTGCGACGATACTTCTTTGACCGGATCTTCAGCGGAAAGGTCGGCACTAATGGCTGGCGTAGTTCTGTGCGGCCAATGTCACGTGGAAATGACTGACAAAGTGATTCGCTTTGATATGGGAAGCAGGGTTTCGAGAGGATGTTGCCAGCGCTTTTATAAGCTGACGTTGCCACAACGCTGGCTAAATAACGTACTAATTCAAAATGTTTCGATTGAAGACAACTAAATATTTTATCTTATTCATAAACGCTTGTCACTCTTGAATTTTGTTTGTCTTTGCATTTCAGTTTGTTTTGCAGCATTTTAAGAATAACGGTGACTGTTTTTGGTGCCTGATAAAAAAGCCATGGTAACCTAGTGGTTGATCTGTGGCCTTTCAAGCAGAGAGTCGTGAGTTCTAGGTTTTCGGAACTTATGTGCGAAATTACATTTTAAATTTACCATCAGCGTTTTGGTGAAGGAAAACATCGTGAAACCTGTGCACTAGGTACTGTAAAGGCTACTTCTTTACTCCTTATTGAATTCCTTATTCTAATATTAAGAAATAAAGTTGATTTAAAAACAAGGAGAAAGAAGCAGTCGGCTTCGAGCGCTGGAAGCAATTGTATTAATAAATCTTAAAGGACCAAAGTAATAATGTAAAGTGCATTTTCTTTAGTAGTTCAATAGTCTATAGTGCCGTCTGAGCTCATCTCAAGCAAGAAGCAGTTCAATGATGTGTGAAGTTAATAATCCGCACTAGGTTTACGAGAGAAGCCAAGTTCTCTTATTCTGAGAGGAAACCTGACCCAGCAGTGGGACGTCTTTGTTAGACACCGGGACAACATATTTTCATATCACGGGTAAATATTATTATAAGTTTTTATTTCATGTTTCCGATGGGTGACTGAGATAATATTCTAAAACTAGTCTCAATTAGGTGCATGAGTTTTTTTACGTAAATTGTTAGACTGCATAATTAGTTAAACGTGATTTGGATTTAAAAGCATTTTGTTCGCAAATTGTACAATCATACAGTGTAGTAGCATTTATATCTTTAAATTAAAATCCCTGTTTCCCAACATCCTAAGATTTATACGGGTGCGCGGCTCCACGGTGTAACACCGTCTCTTTTCAACCAGTATTGTAATGTTATGTGTGACATGCGAGAAAATGTCACGGTTCCAAACCCCAGTGCTGAAGTCACGTAGTTTAATTTAATTAATAAATTTAACGCCCGGAATGTACGCGACGTGGACGCAAATTGTGATTTGATTTCGGAACACATGACGTGGTTGAAAACGAGTTTCGCGCGTGAGCACGTATCGGAAAGTTTTGTATGGGTCAATCAATTTTATAACTTCACTTACATATACCCGTTAATATACTAGGGAGCAAAGAAACGGAGTCACTTTTATTACAACTTCCTATGGGAAGTGATCCGGTTTCTTGGTCCCGAGCATATATTTTGTCATTAAAAGAAGTTACTTCCATGCTAGACTGGGAGCAAAGAAAAAATGTAGAATGTACCAGTTGCTTCTCTTCCCGCGCAGGTGGTCAAAAATCATCGAGTAGGAGTCATGTTATTGGCGATGCGGTTAGCAACCCTCACTATTTTATTCCCCTTTCCAACTTTACGCCTACAATCATGCTAAACGTGGCGTTTAGGTCTTGTTACCTTTGGCTCTCTCTACCACGTAAGGGATAAAGACATGATTTTTGTACCTATATATGTAAAAGAAAACGATACCAGTAGTTCTCTAAAGAAGACTATTGGTACGTTCATTAATTTTAAATACCTCCACCAAATGTCGATTAATTTTCACTGGCTGGATTAAGTTTAAGCTGGGCGTTGATGACTCTGTTGAGGAAGATTAATTCGTTCAATAATCGTTACTTATTCCTACAATATAAAACTGCGGCCCGCACGGATTAAAAAAAAAGAAAATAGAAGAACGAAGTACTCATAATTCCATCCAGCCAGTCACCTATCTATAGAAAAAAAAAATGAATCGTAATTTATGTACGCGCATAACTTCCAAACGATTGCATCGAATTGAATAATTCTTTTTTTGTTGAGTCTGTATTGCCAGGACAATGTACGCATAAAATAAAATTTAGAAAAAAAATTGCAGTGGGGTCAATGCCCTGGGCTACAGCTAGTAACTATAATAAAAATACAGCGCAACAATGCCTCTAATCATAAAACTGCTGGCACGTCGGAACTGACCGCAAAAGCCTGTGGAATCCGCTAACCGACGCAGGTAACAAATCATCCCTTACCCTATTGGGAAATTTACCCTATCGAGCCCTTTTACCCCGGCTGTATCACGTTGTCCAATTTAATTAGGAATATGTATTTTGGCGTTTTAAGGCAGAGGGTGACGGGAGATGTTTTTATGCCGGGAAGTCTCAGTGCGTGGTTATTTCCTTTTTGACCGATTTGCGCTTGGACGATTATTGAGATCCGTTTTCTTTTTAAATTACGCTATAGTCGCGCAAAGTGACGGTGGTCTTTATTATGTTAGAAAATTAAGAAATAGAGCCTTTTGTGGTGCGTGGAAAACTACTTAATGTGATTTGTCGATCGTTCTCAATTCCGAGTATGTCTTTACCACACTTAATTAAAATCAGTTCAGTGGTTTAGGCGTGAAAGCGTAACAGACAGAGTTACTATTATTCTTAGCGATGGATGTGAACGCTTTGTAAAACGGATTTTTTTTCGAACAAAACGGAACTGCACAACATTGCAGCATAGCTGCTCGATTTGATGATAGTTAGTTATAATTAACAAAATATTATAATTCAAAACTTTGCTTCAGCGCCGATCTTATAAGGTCGCATTTGACAGCTATACCTCTGGACCTTAGTCAACAGTGGCGCCAACTGGTGAGCAAAGAAACAATAGTCCCCGTTGAATAAAACATGTGCATAGAGTAGACAGAGCCTAAGGTAACAAGACCTAAAAGCCACGTTTAGCATTATTGTGGGCAATTAAGTGGAAAGAGGAATAAAAATAGTGATGGGTTGCTAGCCAAAAAATATAAGACTCTAAAACAATTAAAGTAGCCAATCCTTAAAGCGTCAAGATAATGTCAACTGACCCTCTCGATAACGCCATCTATCGATGTTTTGTCTCTCTAAAAACCTTCATTCACAAACGCTTCATTTCCAATGAACTTTTGACAGTTTCTAAAAATAAATCCATGAGAATACATAGAAATCACGGAGCACTGATGCCGACGGCCGTAATTATGTCAACAGCCGATAGAGGGCGCCCCGGATATGAAATGACAAAAGACGTATCGGGTAACGCGACGTGATGGAATCTGGGTTCCACCCGCGTTTAGGGGCCGGTAGGGAGAGGGAAAAACCGCAAATGTTTATGCTTGATCGTAATAATCATAATACCTAACACGAGGAGTCAGATAACGAATTGAAGATAGGGAGAAAGCGAGATGATAAAGGTATTTTTACGTCACCCTAGGCCGTAATAGCGATATTACGCCCGCTTCACGGGCAGAAAATCTCACTTCCTGGCCAAGGCAAGACGTAAAACTTTATACAAACCATGGGCGGTAATTCGTAAAGCCCCAGATCACATATTTATGGATCTCACCTTCGGTTCGGGCCACCAACCTGCGATCTGAGACAATTACGAGTTCACCGCCCTAGGTCTGTAATGTACTATTACGTCACCCCGGGCCGTAAGTAGCAATCTACTTCCTGGCCATGGAAGACTTAAAATTGTGTACAATCTCGGGCGGTGACAAAGAAAGCCTCGGGTTGCATGTTTATAGGACCTCGCCTTTGGCTCATGCGGCAAGTTCCTGCGATCTGAGGCCTTCTTTTTTGCACCATCCTCGGCGTGTAACGTAATATGTAACTTATTATTGTATACATCACACAAGAAATAAAAAGGGACAAAACAGATGTACAAATTGGTATTATCTCTGGATAAGAAGAGAAAGGGTTCTTAAGATGTTAAGTTTCATCATTATCATCTTCAACCTAAATACGTCCCAGTGCTGGGCATAAGCCTCCTCTCAGAATGAGAGGGCTTGGGCTATAGTTCCCACGCGGGCGTGCGGATTGGAAACTTCACACGCACCATTGAATTGCTTCGCAGATGTGTGCAGCTTTCCTCACGATGATTTTTTTCACCAAAAAGCTCATGGTAAATTTCAAATGTAATATCGCACAGTGCGAGCCCGTGCTCGAACCCAGGACCCGCTGCTTGAGAGGGCACGGGTCAAACCACTAGGCTACCACGGATTTCTTAAGTTTACGTGTACCACTAGCTGTTGCTCGCGACTTCGTCTGGCAAAAAATTTGTTTATCGCCCGAGCTACGCAGTTTTCCGGGATAAACAGCAGCCCTTGTGCTATTCTGGTCTATAATCTATCTCTGTGCCAAATTTTATCCAGATTTGTTTAGTAAAACAAAGTCAGTTAAGAAAAAAGGTAATGTTTTTTAACTAAACGGCCGTTGAAACATTTGCGTCATTGCACAAAGCTTATAAAATGTTATGGTTAGGTACTGTTTGGAAACACCTACTTTATATCCTTAAAGAAAACAATTCTATTCTAACCAAAAAGTTTAAATATACGTCGTTCACACTGCCGTAGGAAAATTCAAGATCGTAACACAAGCGACTCCCATCCAATCAACGCAACCAATGAAGAGCGTAGAACGGAGCGTATATTTTTCAGAACCCTGCTATCCTTACCTTCGTCCTTGACGGATATTCCTACGTTATCGTCGTACAAGCGACAACGTGTCAATATTGGATGATTTTTGTTCCCGTCGTAAAAAGGAACGGCTGCTTTGTTTGGCCGAGCTATATTTGTACAGCGGTGGATTAAACATGTGGTGCCTGGGAGGTGAAACGAGTTTGTAAGGAAACTATTAGGCGTGTGGGAAAAGGATGCCTTTGCGTGTACGGTGTAAGTGATCGGCGGTGTGTTTAAACTTTAGATACCGCAAGAAAGTCCATTTTAGATACAAGCTTATTTGCCACTTTCAACATGAAAAAAAACTTCGAAAAAGGACTTCGAAATAGTCCGAAACATGTCTAGCATCACTCGACTTTTTATACGTGAGTTATCCGTTTATGTGTAATTAAGCTTATTTGCCGATTGTAATTTTTGCTGACTGTACATGCATTGTCATCCGTCCTTCACTATGTGTACCAAATTTTAAGTCAATCGGACCAACCATTGAAGAGTTCCCTGCGGAGACGGTCCTGGCTGGACCACCAGAATACTACTACCAGATTATTGTTTTGTCCTCAGACTTCCACAAGTATGCAAATTTTCAGCTTAATCGGTTGAAGGTATCTGCTTCATACATACATATACGTTACAAGTTAATATAAATCTTGTAAGCTTGTAATAAGAGTAATAGAGCTTGTATTAAAAAAGATTGTTTGCGACCTCAGCATTTAATTTGAGCAGAGAAAATAATTATGTAGGTGTTAAATTATAGTTGAAAAATAACGTAACACTGCGTAAATTAACGTCAGTTAAAGTCTCATTAAAAAGCTAACCTAAAATTGAAATGCCAATGACTTATGTTTTAATACGTTAGAAAAGGACCACGATAAGTAATTAAAGCTCACGTCGGATCCCACTTAGTCCTAATTAGTTTTTCCGGTGACCTTTTTTAAACTTTCCACTACCTTCCATTAGGATATTGCTGTTTCAAAAGTTCTCCTTGGCTGGTTGAAGTTGGTGATGTGAAACATATTTTTCAACTGGTAACATTTAGCATTTATTTAACGGTATTGACACGCCACAAAATAACTGTCTTTCAAATTAAATTTAGCAGTAATTAGTAAAATACATAACATTTAACAGTTTTAAAAAAATAACTAAGAAATTAAATAAAAAGGGGACCGAAATAATGGTAACAATTTTCCAGTATGGCAACACTTTTATATGTCATTTTGACAGCTACGAAAAACAGGGCTGCCTAATCTAAGATTGTAAGTGTGTGAGTAGAGTAACCTCTTCGTGTAGTGCAATGGTAGGGTTGTCATGTAAAAGAGAAGCATGTGGGTAGGTGCACCATGGGTAACAACAGTTAAGTAATCCTTAAAATTAAGTTATGAAAATTGGCGAGAAATAAAGACCCACAACACAAGTAATAAAAACTACAATCCCCTTATTTTACAAATCCATTTTTACTATCAAATGAATCAAGAATTTTAATTATTGATTTGTTATGTTTACTTTTATTTAAATTTCTAAATGGCACTAAAAATTAGAACACAGAAAAATCCGAAAAGTAAAGCTATGGCCGGGAATCGAACCCAGACCCTCGTCATTCCGTGACGCTTGCGATACCACTACTACCACCCATAGCCCATCTGTTACTAGCTGTCACGTGACCTAGTTACCATGCGAATTTTGGTCGCCAAGCGTCATCTGTTTGAGTGATGTGTCTGTACGCCACAATTACAAACCGATTCCCGGCCATAGCTTTAGTTTGCTGATTTTTCTCTTCTAATTTTCAGTGTCGTTTAGAAATCAAAATCCATTTTTCATAAAAAAAATAAACCTTAACAAAACCAATTTTTTACTGGCGTATTACGAGTATGGAATCTTCAGTTACCAAGTTATATTTACTATGAAATCTGAGCTAAAACCACAAAAGTTGTCAAGAAAATTGAATTTATTTTTACAGCGCAATTCAAAACACCAATCACGCTCCTCCCATTTCTACTGATTCCTAAAAAAAGAAAACCAATACGCCCGCGCCGCGCCACCTTCATTAAACAAGAAAGCTATCTGTAAGTGATCTCTGAAATGAGTGAAGTTTTTTTTTATTTGATCGGATCTCGTAATTAGTGTTTCTAATCAGCAGGCTTATTACGTAACTCGCTCGCGATCGTATTCATCGTTGAAGACGATTGTGATTACGATTCGACCGCCTTGAAACATTGGTATTACGTAAAAAAATGATTCCGATTATGCGAGGGAATCGCTTTCAAAAACGAAACCAATTGAATGGACCAAAAAGTTTTGTTTTTGCAAACAACTTTAGCGACGAATGATTTTTATTAAATCAATTGACCCTAATTCTAGCGTTGTTATTTACTTAAATAACTAAATTAAATACGTTGTTTTGGTTCATTGAAATATTAAGATCCGAATAACAAAAAATATCATCTATAACCAAAAATACAAAATGCAGTGTGAACGAAACTAAACGCAAACTTAATAAAAAAAAAAAACATCTTGACAGTGTCTTCCCGACAAATCCAACAATCAAAGAACTAAGTAAGTTTGGTTTACATTTTTTACTCAGTTTAATTGCTTTACTGTGCGTTTTATAGCTAAATTGATAGAATAGGTACAATAATAAATTAACCCTGGAGTGATTACAGTTCCGTAAGCATTATACTCACGAAAATTGATTAGTATAGAACACATCGTGTCGGAAATGTTTGTTCGAAATAAACGTTTGTTTTTAAACTCATATACGATTGGCGATTCTCTCTTTTAGTGTATAAACATCCAGTGCATTTGATATACGATGTGTAGTGCTTCCAGTGGTTTATTAAAGCACCCAGTGCATCGGTATGAGAAGTACCGAAAAGTTTCCAAACTTGTTTGTTGTACCATAAAATCATTTTCTATCACGAATTATAATTAGTCCCATACTTATTATAATACAACAAAAACAGAGGTCGACATTTCGATAGCAACAGCCATTCACCTCAAGCCTACGAATGAACTATGAATATCGAATTTCGGTGTATAAGAATTTTTAACATTTTAGGAGCCGTCGTGGAAATGGCCAGCAGCTCTGTGGACCCCGGCTACGGGGATACGGAGTGACCACAGCGCAGACGTGCAGCAGCTGCATGCCGCATTTAAAATTAATGCGAAAACATCGAATTCGTACATACATACATAAACCACCTTTATCACTTACAGGAAGGACAAATACTAAGGTAACAAGACCATACACAATATTACATAATATAACGCGTAAGAGCGCTTGTAGACGTCCGTTTTTTTCACCGGATAACGGACCGTGTTTTTTTGCCGGATTCACGGTGGTGTATGAATTATAATGAATGTGTGTAGTACATGCACCGGACATCGGTCCGGCGAACAATTTACGCCGGATGCACCACCGCTTCTCCTCGGCGCGACGGACACCGGTCCGGTGTAAGAAAAAAACGGATGTTTTTGTGATTACTTCAAAATGTTCAAAAATTACGCCTCAGAAGTAGAACACTTTAATACTTTATGGCAATAACTAAGTGAGTGTCTTATGTTATAATTTTATGTATTATTTTCAGAGTGCAGAATTACAGTCGGCTCACCAGCTTGGCAGCTTGGCAGAGGCAGGCGCTGGCCGCGCGCTTGGCTAAATTACTTGCCTGTGCCTAAATTACCTTGAACAGCGTTTTTGACAGCCTTTACTAGGCTATAGAATGTTTGTGACAGTGTGAGGATCTCAGTGAGTGAGTGAGTGTGTATGTTTGTTCTTTCTTCACACTGAAACGACTGATAATATAATATTAATATAGCGATAAACGTGTCAATTGCTAATTCTATGCAGAGGAAGTTGCAGGCAGAAACTAGTAATAAATAACTAGAAAATGATATACGTTTTTTTGTTAACTACCTTTTTTAAATCCATTATTCCAGCAATACAGATTTTGTTATAAGTACTTGTTTTTATTAATTAAAAATATATATTTTTTTATGTTAGAGAGGCCAGACAAACGAACTAGTGGGTCACCTGATGTTAAATGATCACCACTGTCCATAAACACTCGCAGCGCTTTACGCGATGCCAGTGCGTTGTCGGCCCTACTAGTGACATGTAATAAAGCCTCGATAAAGTTAATTTATTAGTATTATTTGTGGAATTAGTACATGACTTCTTATTTCTGGGGCATTGTTTATCTTGCTGGAACAGCCAAGCCATGGAGATCGCTAGACGAATCACTCGGATGGGCCGCCTTCAAAAACTTGCAATGTAAGGCAGAGTTCCAACAATACCTTAAAACCAAAGTAATCGACCAATGTGGTAATGTAAACGAAGAGGCCTTTACCCAGCAGTGGGTGTGTGACGCTGCATTATGCGCGCGCACAGCACACCACTACAAGCTACGCCCTGCCGGCGCTGAAGCCGCGGACCGCCCGCTGTTGCTGAGACTACGCCTGCGCCGATCGCCCAATATACTACTCGCTCGCTACGCCTATTAAAATCTATTTTTCCGATTCAATTCTTTTCACAATGAATAACAAACTGTTTAACCTTCTTTTCTCTTTAACGATTAAACCTTTCTTCATAACCAAAATCTTGTCAATTAAATCTTAACATTCTCAATCTAAGTATGTAATAGTAACTAATTGGTGGATGTGGACTGATTTGATACATAGATTAGTAACTCTCAAGCAGAGGTTTATGGGTTCGAACGCAGGCTCGCACATCCAAGTTTTACGGAATTTTTGACAGTTGATTCCGAGCGAGATTGGTTTCAAAATGAAAACAATCGTTCTAAAAACTCGGTCGGCTTCGCATCGCAGTCGAAAGCGGTTGTGAGCCATATTTTAAACCAATTGAACGAATGGTTTGCCACAAATTCGTTCCACGTAACTAAAATGACAGCTTAGAATTGTTTTGAAGTCCAAGGCAAGCTGTCAATCCAAAGCGAGAGCTAAATTGTCCCCGTCTTGAAATAATGGAAGTAACTTGAGTTGGATTTTTTTGATAGTTTATAATTTATCAATATAATAATTGACTTACAAAGGCACCTTGCTAATTGCTAGGTAAAATTGAGTATTTTTTGTGATGTTTTCCTTTGAATGTCGATCAAAAAGATAAAAATGGCAAGAAGTAAAGTAAGATAAGCCCGCCTTTGTACAGACCTATACATATATGTATCTTAATTTTAGTCAATAGTCTTTGTACCTATATTTTAATTTTGTACATTCAATAAAGTGTTAACTTAGATACAAGTACATAAACTAAAATAATCATCAAGGGGAGTTGTATTCGAAACGGAATAATATCGTCGCCGGCTGCGCTCCGGCAGGGCATAGCTTGCAGCGATGTGCTGTGCACACCCACTGCTGGGTAAAGACCTCTTTCTTTATTTACACGCCGCTTTGCCCGGTCCTGTGCCAGTCTCATCCACAGCTCTCCACCAGACTGCCAAATGTTATCTGACTAACGGGTGACCGCCTTCGAACATATACGTAGCCATGTAGTAATAATTCCACAAATAATACTAATAAATCAACTTTATTGAGGCTTTATCAGAGGCGTCTCAACCTATGGTGCAGAGTGTGCGGCGCACACGGGCGCCGGGTCTAAGGGGGCGCCGAGCGCCCTCTAATGCGACACCTCCAAAGATGCGTCGCTCGCGGCGCCGGCGCTCTCAAAGACCCTGCGCCCGTGTGATGGCCGACGCCGGGGGCGGCGCGGTAGCAAAGAAAGGCTACTCTATTTAAATTTACACAATGACTTTTGTTTCAACGTGAAATCAGCCTTAAAACAGATAATTGAAGATTAAATTGCGCCTACTAGACTAGAGGGCGCCAGGGTACCTACTGGTTGCACACGGGCGCCACAAGGGCTAGAGACGCCTCTGGGCTTTATTACATTATTATGAATAATAAAAACAAGTACTTATAACAAAATCTGTATTGCTGGAATAATACATACACATACACATACACAAATCACGTCTTTATCCCTTACGGGGTAGACAGAGCCAAAGGTGCCTAAAAGGTACCTACAGGCCACATTTAGCAAGATTGTGAGCGTATAGGTGGAAAATGGAATCAAAATAGTGATGGGTTGCTAGCCTCATCGCCTATAACATGATTCCTAATATTTTCGCCCATTCCCTTGATGGGCTTTTACCATCTGCGCGGGTAAAGAAGCAACTGGTACATTCTAAGTTTTTTCTTTGCTCCCAGACCAGCACGGAAAGTTGCTGGAATAATGGATTTAAAAAAGGTAGTTAACAAAAAAACGTATATCATTTTTTAGTTATTTATTACTAGTTTCTGCCTGCAACTTCCTCTGCATGCATGCATGCAGCTGCTGGCCATGTCCACGACGGCTCCTAAAATGTTAATAATTCTTATACACCAAAATTCGATATTCGTAGTTCGTTCGTAGGCTTGAGGGGAAAGCCTGTTGCTATCGAATTGTCTACCGCTGTTTTTGTTGTATAATAATAAGTGTGGGACATATTATAGTTCGTTAGGGAAAATGATTTTATGGTAAATAATAATAAATGAATGTCTTGGGACAAATTACACCAATTGACCCAGTACAACAAACAAGTTTGGAAACTTTTCTTAACTTCTCGTACCAGATGTAATCACTCCAGGGTTAATTTATTATTGTATTCTATCAATTTAGCTATAATACCTTGATTAAAATACTCAGTAAAGCAATTAAACAAAGTTAAAAATGTAAACCGAACTTACTTAGTTTGTTGATTGTTGGGAAGACACTGACAACTGACCACCGATTAGAGAGATACACTGACAAGATGTTTTTTTTTTTAATTAAGTTTGCGTTTATTTTCGTTCACACTGTATTTAGAGTTTTTGATTATAAATGATATGTTTTGTTATTTGGATATTAATATTTCAATTAACCAAGACCAAGTATCTAATTTAGTTATCTAAGTGAATGAAAACGCTAGAATTAGGGTCAATTAATTTAATAAAAATCATTCGTCACTAAAGATGTTTGCAAAAACAAAACTTTTTGGTCCATTCAATTGCTTTCGCTTTTCAAAGCGATTGCGAGGGTAATCGGAATATTTTTTTTACATAATACCAATGTTTCAAGGCGGTCGCAGTCGGAATCATAATCACAATCAACTTGGACGACGAATACGATCGCGATTCGCGATATGATTGGCTGGATATGACGATTAGTGTCGTACTTATTAGTATTGTTAAGAATTAGCTACTTATTAGGAAATTTCTAGTTATTTTTTAAATTAAAAAGAATACAACATTACAAATGCGAAGTTTATTTTCATTTTATTCCTTTTCGAATACAACTCCCCTTGATGATTATTTTTGTTTATTTACTTGCATCTAAGTAAACATTTTATTGAATGTACAGAATTAAAATATACAAACACAATTGACAGAAATTAAGATACATTATAGGTACAAAGGCGGGCTTATTTTACTTTACTTCTTGCCATTTTTATCGTTTTGATCGACATTCTAAGGAAAACATCACAACAAAATATTAAATTTTACCTAGCAATTGGGAATGGATGATTATTTTAAAAGTGCTCGATGATTTTTCTATTGATAGGAATAACCATCCTTAGCTACAGAAAAAAGTTACAGATTTTTCCATCGAACGATATATTTTATAAAAATAAAAACGTTTTACTCAGTCATTCGGCGGCCCCTATATACGGCTGATAAGCAGTAGGTCATAACATAACAAATAAAAAAAAAGGCTGCTTGAATCTGTGGTACACAATGACATAAGTAGCTAAAAAAAGCAACGGCTAAGTGGCGCCGTCTGTGAATTGTTGGTGTTACTAAACCATACACGGGGAATTTCATTAAACATTAACATTAATTTTCAACACAGTTGCTCGTAATTTGAGTCTTATTGCACCGCATTTAAACTCATAATTCAGCTTATTACGCACAAGTGCTGTAATATATTACCGCACGAGTGCGGTAATATAAACTTTTTTTAAAATCTCAGCAAACGGTTCAGTATCTATAGGAACAAGGAATATTTTCGTGAATATTAAACTATTTTAGGTTAAAGATGATAAATAAACATTTAAGTTCGACAAATTATTCATTTTTATCTAAAGAGTGACCATAATTTGCAAATTTAAGACATTGATTAATTATTTTATTATAATTTTAATTTTAGGCTCTTTAGCAGTCTGTTGTCAGTGCCTTCGTCGTGCGCGTGCTAAGTGCACAGCGCGCATGCGCGAGTGCTGCGTGCGGATTGGAACGGAGAAATAATATTTGCCGCCATTTTTCACTGATATTGTTGATTCAGACTTTGTTATTCTATTACTTCAAAAATTACGAGTTCAAGTAATAAAGAAATGTAGTGTCCGTCGCTGGAAATACTAAAATATGTTCGGACAATGTTCGGACAGTTATATCAGTAAGAAATCCAAGGTGTTAATTACATCGCGCGTACAATACGCCTCGTGTGTAATTACCAACATAGCACACTTGTATCATAATGTACTATTCTCATACAACATTCAGTAGTGTTGTTGATTCTGAGTAGAAATAAGCCCAATAATTTCCAAAATCTGGGAAAAAATATATATAGTCATTTTTATTGAAATTCCCCATGTATGGTTGAGTAACACCAACAATTCACAGACGGCGCCACTTAGCCGATGCTTTTTTTTAGCTACTTATGTCATTGTGTACCACAGATTCATGCAGCCTATTTTTTATTTTGACGTACTGCTTATCAGGCAGGACTTTTTGGCAAATCATTCGTTCAATTGCTTTCAAAAATGGCTCGCAATCACTTTCGAAAGCGATGCCAAGCCGATCGAGTTACGTGGAACGATTGTTTTCATTTTGAAACCAATCTCGGAATCAGCTGTCAAAAATGAAGACGATGCTGATTGCGAGCGAGTTACGTAATAAGCCTGCAGGTTAATTAGAAAAGGTCGTTATTGTCGGGGCGTTCGCTAATGAGGACTGTTTGAGTTTTTTTTGAGACGATTGACTGTAACGTCTCGTTTGTAATTAATAGAATTGAATATAGAATAGCTGTTTTTATTTATGGCTCAATAAATATAGACAATGCTTGAAAGGTGTATTGTTTTTTTGTTTGCTTGAAACTTTTACGAAGTTTTTCTTGAACTAAGTACCTATTAGCTTTTATAGGGATCTTAGAATTTGTACAGTATAATCTATAGGGGGACATAAAAGTCAAGAAATGGAACTAACTTTATTTTTTCCTTGCAACACACTACTAGCTGTCAGTGCCAGTACAAGAAATGTCAAATTTGAGGGCTGTAACTTATTTCGTTACTATTTTTGCATATTATTAGCGTTATTTTATCGAATAGAGTGTGAAAATGAGTAAAACGCTTCATTGTGGTACTAGAGAGGTCATTTATAATGTAAACAGACGTTGTCTCGCAGAAAGCCAAGCAAAAACTCACTTGTCGATGTTTACCGAAGAACGTCCGATATCACAGGTTGGTAACGGTTTATTTTTACTATTTTGAGTAGAATTAGATGTTTTTGAAATAGTCTATGTTGTTACAAATATAAAATTTTCTGTAATTGAGTTGTTTCTGATGGTTAAAATTGAAAAAGTTGAGGTTATAATTATGTTTACAAAATACGTAGGTACACTTCTTGACGTATGTGAGATGTGTTGATACTTGCTATGTGATATAATGTATTACGGAAATATTTCGATTAATTTGTAATTGTATACACTTAGATAGCTACATATTAATTGATAAAATATTTTATGGTATTTTATGTTTATGTGATATTCAGGTAAATCGGTCAGTACAGTGAGGAGAATTGCAGAAGGGGTGCAGAATGATGCTGTTTTTTCTACACCTGGAAAACACAGACAAGGTCGTCCCAAAATGGAATTGGATGACTTCGATTTGTGTGCAATTAGGCACACAGCCATACGCCATGGATGTTAGTACATCAGATGATGAATAAAATAAGTTATTTGTCAAAAATGTCTTCTGTACTTTAAATGTTTTTCATGAATAAAAGCTTTCTCTATTTCCTATTTTATTTTGACGTAATTTTATTTAACTCAATATTTGTATGTTATTTTGTTTGCAAGTTAAGTTTGTCCCACTTCTAGTGATCAGATTGACTTGAAATTTGGTGGGTATAGGATTTATTAAAACATAACACTCATATCCCTTAAAGAGGGACTTTATCCAAGTGAGCGTAGTCACGGGCAAAACAAAAGCTAGTACATTAAGTAAAGTATCAATATTTTTTCGTTGTACTATATGGTGTTGCTACAGATGCGACAGTGGCGCCCCTATTAATTTCTTGACTTTTATGTCGGGCTGTAGATACAGTCATATATAAAAAGTATTTTTTTTAATGTTGGATATGCTGACTTTTAGTATCATTTATACAATCTAATGTACTGCCCACTTTTTTTACCAGCCATCCAATAAAAAAACATTCAGAAACAATCTTTATTGGGATTCATTTGAAAATAGAATAAGGTATCCGTGGGGCCATTCAATCAGCGATTGTTCGCTAATCAAATAGCGGGTCACGCAATCGCGTGCTCATTGCTCCTAACAAGACATCGGCACGCTACTCTCGCAGTTTGTGTGTGGCTATGAAACGGACATGAAACTAAATGAATTAATAATAGCAGGTTTCTTTGTCATATTTTAGATAAAACAGTTGTTATTAGGGAATAACAACTGTTTTATCTAAAATATGACAAAGATAAACTGACAATTTAGTTGGTAAACTTCAGTGTTAACTTTTTACCTAAAAATCAATTTCAATTTTAATTGTTGATCCCATGTCCCTGAAATTTTCTACATAATGTTGTTTAAAATAGTTTGTAGCAGAATAAATTTATAGTCCCATTTAAATGATTGATTTTAAATACATACACGAACACACCCAAATCACGTCTGTATCCCTTACGGGATAGACAGAGCCTAAGGTAACAATGCATGGTAATTTAGCATGATTGTGGGCGTATAGGTGGAAAGGGGAATCAAAAATAGTATTAGATATATTTTAATATTTTAAACCACCGTAAAATAAATAACGTTCCAGTACTCTGTTGTTTTTTTTTCTCCAAATCTTATGTGTATGGAGGTAAGTAAATATGTTTGAATTTCAAATAACTTAGCATGTCGCATTACCACTACGATATACTAAAAATTGTAGGTTATGGGAACACGTAGCGATTCTTATTCATTAAACTTTACTACGCTGTTGATTTCGTGGCTGCACATTATATCCGAAAACCACGCTTCCATCATGAAATTTACAACGTGAACGTATGAATGAAAGACCGAATATAGTCGTTCGTACACCTAATAGTTTGCCAAGTGTTTTTTATGAGGCAATTCGCGCCAGTTCATGTCGGATTATTGTTTGTTATTTTTCCTTAACACGCTTTGGTTTGTTCGTTGAAATACCTTTTAGACCACGAAAAGAAATGCATGCTATATTTTCTTGGCTGAAGCGACGTTTTTTTCGCCGTTGGATTCAAATGGGGGGTTTATGACAATATATCACTAGATGGGGTTAGTAGTAGTAAATTATGTCAAACGGACCTCTTGATACTAACGCCATCTAGATATATCTATAAACATTAAAAATGACAGTTATTTAAACTATTTATAACTCAAAAACGGTTGCGCCGGCTTTCATGATCTTTGGTTTGTTTGTTTGTCTCCATTTCGAATAGCAGGAGAACTGAAAAATATTACAAATTAACATGACAGAAGCTTTAAGGTGAAATAATATTTGCTGGGTCAGCTAATTTGTAATTAAACCCTCATTGTTTTAGAAGGCACTAGTTCCATAACTAAAATTAATTAATGAAATCTTGAACGCTTCTAAAAGAATATTACATAAGAATGCAATTCACCAGGATTCGATGACAGCGTACCAATTAATAAAATCTGCATTTTTATCAATTTTTGCAGGACGTAGAGCGAACTTCATTTCACGATCGCTCAGCATATTTTTTTAGTTTAAAGTGTCGCGTGCGCTAAAAACCGGATAAAGTTAAAAACGCAACCGGTTACGACCGGTAATCCGGGTCGTATTAAAACTCGCGTGAAATGACCGGAACTCTGCTTTCCTTGGGCCACCGTAATGAGCGGGTCGTGGTTTTCGACCTAACTTTCAACCTTTTTTCTAATTTTGGGGACAGTAATTAATTATGGCCCGTTTTAGCGGAGTGTCTTTTAAATTACTTGTGGACAACAGATTTGCAATTTTGCAAAAAACGGGAGCTAGCCTTTGAATTCAAGTAAATACGTAAAGGGATATTATTATGATCAAAAGCGCAGGCATATTTGGAGTTTAAAACGCATTTATTTACTTTAAACTGCAGATGTTTTTATGAAAGAAAAACATTTTAATTCAATGAAATAATATTTTGTAACTTTATTAACACTCTTAGGACTCGTTAGATTTGTTTTGTTTTTTTTCCAAAAAGTTAAATTATGTTAGCAGAAAATAAAAAAAATAATGGGTTGTTAAAATAAATGAAGTGTTTGTCAAACGATGCATTCGATCAAATGGTATTCGATCAAACGTTTGCCGATGAAGCATAAGTGAATAATATGTGATGTGTTTTGTAACTTGTGTATTTATGTATATATATTTATATAATGTAGTATATATTTTATTTATTATTTATAAGTTTATCGTATTTATCTATCATAACTTACATTACCTATTAAAAATTTAGTAATTTAGGATTATTTTAGATTTTGATCAGTTCCTTTACTTTTTATGCGATTTAGGGACAAGTTCGCCTTTGCGCATTTGTGTTGTCTTGTATTCATCTTTTTAATGTGTTTTATGTACAATAAAGAGTCATAAATAACTACATACATACCCTCGAAAAGTGCTGATCTCAAAATATAAGTTTATCTGCCGATTTGCCAGCCAATCTTGTACGGAACCTTATTTATATCAGCAAAACAAGTTCACTCGAGTCGGTCATAACTCCACCCTTGATTGTTTGCGACCCTGCCGGATACCCTAGCCAGAAGCCGGACCAATCTGCCGCTATGTTTATGTAAATCAAAAGGGACCTTTCCGAATCGGAAATCGTCGAACGCCGGCGGGAAAAATTCGCGACACTCGCTACATTTTCTGACACGTAAACGAGGATTTTTTATCATCCAAGTGCATTTGAAATTCGAACCAGTGATCTGCGCTTCATCTCCAGCCTGTATATGTCCCACTGCACTGCTTGGGCTATAGTTCCCACGCGGGCCCAGTGCGGATTGGGAACTTCACACACACCATTGAATTGTTTCGCAGATGTGTGCTGGTTGCCTCAAGATGTCTTCCTCCACCGAAAAGGTCATAGTAAATTTCAAATGTATTATCGCACATAAATTCCGAAAAACTCTGAGGTGCGAGCCCGGGATTCGAACCCATGACTTTCTGCGCTTGACACATTCGAAGTCGTGTTTCGGTGGGAATCGGTATGGCGTCCATTATTGCCTTGACTCTTTTATTTAACGCGTACAGAATCTGATGTTATGCAAAAATCTTTCCCATCATCTTGGAACTATTAATTAATTCCCCCGTAATGGGGGGCGTAAGGCTTGGGCCAATGTCAGTCCGTATTCGAATGGTAGACAGACAGAAAGTAATCGTGTGTTCACGTTGGGAAAGGATTACTTACTACTGTCTGTACTGATGTCCGATCTGTAGGTACTTAGCTTTACTCAACGCCATACATAGAATAAAAACTTATACAGAGAACTACATACTTAAATGTATAGAAACATCCATGACTCATGAACCAAATTCGTGCTCATCACAGAAATATATGCCCACCAGGATCGAACCCCTGGAAAGCGTCCCGGCGCTTGCTTCCCAAGCAGGGTCACTACCAACTGGGCCTAACGAATAAAATATCTCTATTCAGAATATCCAATCTAATCTCTCTTCAGGCAGTGTGCAATCCTACTAATATTATAAATGCGAAAGTTTGTGACGATGTGAGTCACGATGTGAGTGAGTGTGTATGTTTGTTCCTTCTTCACGCTAAAACGACTGGACGGATTTGGGTAAAATTTGGAACGAAGATAGCTCCAAAACATAGGTTACTTTTTAATCCGGAAAATTGCATAATCCCCGCGGGATAGCGATAAACATGTCAATGGTCGTAACTGCTTAGAGTCGCAACGTAAATAATCATTGCAGAATATATATTATTAATATCAGTTATAAGTCCAATTGTAAGCGGACGAAATCGCGGGCAGAAGCTAGTATATTTATATTTTCGGAGCAAGAGGAATTCCGCGCAAGTAACGTGGGCTACAATAACTCATCCAGTAAACGGGTATAATAGGAAAAGTAAGAGTTCTAAAATATGCGAGGGACGGAGGCAGTTTTTCATGAATTTTTCATTCAAATCTCGGTTCTGGAACAGTGGGGGAGTTGTAATAAAAGGTATTTGCAAGCGTTACTTCCACATTCCGTTCTTTGGCTGCGATTCAAAGTCTGCTTTTTTATCAGAAACGCTTTTACAGATAACCGGTTTAATCTTTTTTGATGTCGTAAAACCGTTAGTTTGCAAGAGAACGTGAAGAGGTTACTTACCTCTTTAAATTTGTAAAAAGAATTAGGTTTTTACAACCCTCCTCACCCTCCCCTTTTGAATAAGCCACTGGTGTAAATGTTGTCTGACAAATACAGTTTTTTTTAAATTTAATAATTACGTGTTTTGTACGCCTACAATCATGCTAAACGTGGTTTTTAGGTCTTGTTACCTTAGGCTTTGTGGACCCCGTAACGGATGCAGACGTGATTTGTGTATGTGTGTATAATATTGTATTATTTTATATCCTAAGTATCCTGGCAGAAATGAAAGAGTGTATAAAATAAACCTAGATCTTTGGGCCCAATTACACCAATTCTTTCTTTTTTATGCATAAGGTTTCTTTACATCCAAATACATAAGTTTAAGGAAACGTTATACTTTTCTTCCATTCATAGTAAATAGCCTAAATAAAAAAAAAAATAGGTTTACATTTACCAAATTATACTCCTCTCTCCTGCACAAAAAAAGTTCTTCTCTTTAGCAAATTTGTACAGATTAGAGTAGAAAACTAAGCTGTGTTGAATGTCAAGTTAATACCCAGCATTAAGCCGCATTGTCCACTTATCCGCAATAACTAAGCCGAAGAAAAACCGAGAAGAAATCACGTAACTTCCCAACTGTTTTAATGATAGACCCGACACGTTTAAAAGTTGGGTTTGTTCAAAACCTCCCAACAGAAGTTCGCGTGGCCAAGTTTAATGAAGACAGAAATTTTACGAGGGCGCTGATTCAGAACTTTGTGGAGGACGTGAGGCCGCATCAACTTTGCGTTTTCAATTCCATAGCAGTCTAGATTTGAAAAAAAAACGGGATCAACTTTTTTTGTGCCTCAGATTCTTTGCTGGTAGGAAACTAGTACCATCACGATCCATATGACGACCGGATGGCCCAGTGGTTAGATAACCTGACTATGAAGCTTGAGGTCCCGGGTTCGATCCCCGGTCGGGGCAGATATTTGTATGAAAAATACGAATGTTTGTTCTCGAGTCTTGGATGTGTAATATGTATTTAAGTATGTATTTATCTATATAAGTATGTTTATCCGTTGTCTAGTGCCCTTATTACAAGCTTTGCTTAGTTTGGGGCTAGGTCAACTGGTGTTAATTGTCCCAAGATATTATTATTATTATTATATCCTACTTCACTACATATTATAAAACAAAGTCGCTTTCTCTGTTCCTATATCCCTATGTATGCTTAAATCTTTAAGACTACGCAACGGATTTTGATGCGGTTTTTTGTAATAGATAGAGTGATTCAAGAGGAAGGTTTATATGTATAATACATGCATAATATACCGTGCGAAGCCGGGGCGGGTCGCTAGTCTTACTAATATTATAAATGTGAAAGTTTGTGAGTATGTTTGGATGTTTGTTACTCTTTTACGCCGGAACGGTTGGACAGATCTGAATGAAATTTGGAACATAGATAGATTATATTCGGGAATAGCACATAGGCTACTTTTTATCCCGGAAAATTGCGTGATTCCCGCGGGATAGCGATAAACGAATTATATGCAGACGAAGTTGCGGGCAACAGCTAGTAATATTATAAACGCGAAAGTTTGTAAGTATGGATGGATGTTTGTTACTCTTTCACGTAAAAACTACTAAATGGATTTGGATAAAATTTGGAACGGAGATAGCTGATACCCTAGATTAACATATAGGCTATTTTTATCCCGGAAAATTGCGTAGTTCCCGCGGGATTGCGAAAAACTAATTTTTTGCAGACAAAGTCGCTCGCAGCAGCTAGTTCAATATAATTTTAGGACAAGCTGCTCATAAAACTACTAATACACAGTATTTAACCCCCCAAGCAATAAGAGGGGTGTTATTAGTTTAACTTCGATGTCTATCTAAATCGGTCCAGCAGTTTGAAGAATATCAACTCTTTTCCAAAGTGTTTTTTTTATTTGTTTACTCGATTAATGCGTGGGGGGTTAATAATTTATTTTTATTTTACTAATGTTATTTGTATGTGGCAACATTTTGCGGGCTCATTGTGGCTATTTTAATTTCGCCTTTATGCATATATTTAATGTTTCTTGTCGACCACTTATTCATTGAATAATTACGTAAAGTTTACTCAGACATGTCGAGCATCGCTCGACTTTATATACGTGAGTTATCGGTTAATGTGTAATGATGATTAAGTCTCACGGTAGTTTCATGTTGAAAGTTTACTCAGAATTTACGGTTTGTATTGACTAAACATTCTGTCACTATAGAAAAGAAGAAAACGAAATTATCATTTTCACCAAACCGTATGACATTTTCATTCTCTCAGTTGCCTAATTCCGCTGTGTAAAGAACAGACCTACTGACCTGTCTAAAAACAAGAGTGAAAACAAATGCTTTCAACCACAATCCAGTGAGGACTCCATTAAGCGATTATCATAAACATAACGCTAATAAAACAACCGCAGGCTCGGCCGTGGCGCCCAAAAAAGCTTGTGTACACAAAACATTGGGAAAAAAATGCAAACACACAATCTACGTTTCCGAACCATTACTCCTACACAACCATTAACTAAACAATAACCGACTCAACCGATGGACGGTTTACATATTTATGAGAAGGAAATGTACCCAATACTCTGGTCAGTGTAGCGGTCTAACCGAATTTGACGCTTAGGACGCCGCCATAAGATGTAATCGATCGTTGTGCCAGTAAACAATAGCGTTATGCTTAAGACCGATCCCTTTGTTTGGACGGTGACCGATTGTTCTGTCATTTATACAATGCGCCCGGATCCTTCCATAGAAGTCTACAGAAGCAATGCAAAGAAAAATATAGTCGAATGTCCCGCAGTTGCACCGCTGTTTCCTTAAAAGATTTGTTTTTCTGTCGCATTGTGTGGAGTCCGTCGGGACGATTCAGCGCTATTGAAGAATTGCTTGGCTACAACTTAGGATTTCAAAATGTTGCTCAATTGCTGTGTCCACAGGACTTTATTTTGCTTCATATGTTCGTTTAGTGGCATTTGTTTCTTCAAATATACGTTTGACTGAAAATAAACAATATAAACATGCTTTTCTCTCTATTTCAATAACAAAGTTGAAGAATTTCTTGCAGGCATGCATTCACTCAAAATTGTTTTTTGAAAAAATATTTTACATAATACTCTTCTCAACTTATGCTGTCATCATAATAAAGCTCGCATCCTTACTTTCTGTACTGTGATAGTTTCTGGTGATTCCTCTCTTGCGTGAAAAGAATAAGGCATTGTGGCGACGGATTCTGGTGCAGGGCAGAAATGCTTGAAATCTAACACCATTCTCCTAGAAGTGAAACGAAGAAGAGGACTATTGCATTTTCATCAAACCTCTAATCAAACATGACCTCTGGACGTGGATCAAAATTCCCCTGCAAGTTTAGAAACGGATAACTTACACAGACATTGCAAGTCAAACAAAAAGATGAAATAAAAAGGCACCCTGTTATATGTATACAAGAACGCCAGCAAATACACCGTAAAGGATTCAATAAAAAACTCCGGATAGTCGACGGCGATTCGAGTTTGAACCGAAATAGACAGAGAGTAAATAAGGACAAAAGATTTAAGTGAAATCCGCCCAATGTGCAGTGCTCCGAGCCCCATTGTTTGACGCAAGACGTAGACGTACTTCCTTTATTGTGTTGGTAATGAGACATTCTTTTCACATAACTACGAGGAGAAAAATGAAAACACCTAAATAATGTGAGCAATGGATGTGGCTTTAAAATGAAGTCACTTTATTGTTGATAATATACGAGACTAAGAAACTTTTTGGGTAAGTATTCTACGTTTAGTTTTCAAATTTAATAGTAAACGATTTGTGTTGCTTACATTTTTAAGTGTAACATTTAACAATTGAAAGTTCAGTTCCATGTTTTTTGCTTCAACTCAATACGTTTTTGAGAAAACGAATGCATATTTGAATTTTCAATTTCTAATCCGTCAAAAAAAAAGATAGCTTAGGCGATAAACTGGGTGGCAAAGTCAAGCAAAGTATAACGCTTTAATGATCAATGAACATCAGTTATCAGCATCATCATCATATCAGAGCCGTCCACTGTTAGACGTAAACCCATATACCTCCAGTTGCCTCGGTTGGAAGCGGCTTGCATCCACCGTGAACCCGCGACTTTAACCAGGTCTTCCGTCCACCTCGTTGGTGGATGTCCTACGCTGCGTTTACCGACCGAGAATCTTTCGACCTCAAAGACCATCTGTTCTCTGTGCTACAGAACATCAGTAATACTTAGCATAATAAAGGTAATGTAACTCTCAACCTCAAATCTTCAATACAGAATCTCGGAACATTTTGATACCATGAAAGCCTTGCGAAGACTGAAATGGAATCACTTACAATGAAATCCATTACTACGCATGACCGTGCACGCAAATATAATAATACCCAAAGCATCGATACGAAAGCCTCCGTGCGATAGGAATTTGACGAAACGCAATATTGTGCCCGATTAATGCAATATTGAAGAATTTCTTCATATTGTCAATATTGTCAAAGCTCGGAGGAAGGCTTGGCGTGCCTGCTCGGTAATATAATCTGTTACGATGTATAGCTTCATGTAAATTATTACTACGATTCGCGGTTGGGTGCCGATTTACGAAACTACGGCTATAATACCCGTCATAAATATGCTGCTGTGTTTCTGTGACGAAACCACTGTAACCATTTTCATTGTAACATCGTGACATTTGTTTTTTAGTATTATTATTAATACTGGATATGAGTTCCTCTTTGACAAATATTAAAGGAATGGGGGATGTAGCAATCGCAAAGGTTTTGATTTAACCTTCCAATGGGCATCAAAGGCGTTTCATAAGAACCGTTAGAAATTAAATATCATTTAAGCCTTCAATTTGCCTATCAAGTTAAAATAAACAACAAACAAACCTTTGTAAATGAGAGCGCTGACATCTGTTTAGTAGTTCTACGAATTGTTATCGTTAAAACTTAAAGTCAATTACAAACACGATACGCTCCGATAAATTCTAATTTTGTTTTGTTTACCTCGGAATTATATAGAAAATAATACAGAATCTGTCTCAGCAATCTCAATAAGTGTAGTAAATGCCAGACAAAGATCATAACAACTTGCGAGCAGGTTCATTTGCTCCATTCAGATTTCGATAAGCACGTTGGTTCTTTCGCATTTCTCAGTAAAACCAGACTTGTTTGCGAAATTTGCCTAACAAATTCGGACTATAATAAAAGTATTTTCCAACGGAGCACATTTGGGAGGTAAAAAACTGACAATGTATATCTTTGGATCATATCTCATTCGAATTAATAATACTGGCATTTCTCCAGCAAAAGAGAAAAAAATGACGGGCGGGCCAGCTGCTTGAGTGAGGTATATGTACCTATATTATTTCCTCCTATTGTAACATTCGTATTGTGCACGGTGGCCAGGGAAACGAGACCTTCCCCATGCCCCGTCAGATGTGAAGTTGTAAATCACTTTGGACAGTTCCGCGGATCCAGATACGCTGGTGCACGCTGGTTTGTGGGCCATCCCATCAGTTTCTTCATTACGGTGCGCGAAAGAAAAATGCTGTTTGTCACAAATACCGTAATTTTTTGTCGTGTGTTTGTCTCGGATGAGCGTAGCTCTTCAAGTTTAGTGAACCCATTCATCCGCCGTTGTTGGAACTTAAAGATTACTTAACATTGTAGCAATCTTTTGTTTCTTCCCATTGAAATCACTCGCAATCCCGATCTTAACTAACTCGTGTAATAACGTACCGAGTCATATTCCCGGGTGCAAATAGAGTTACAATTATCTCGGTGCTAAACCATGCCAAGAAAACGCTCGCTAATTAGTTTACCGTCATCTAAAGGACCCAGAATGCGCTTGTTAAGAGAAAAGTAATTTATCATAAGACTTGCGGAAAATACAGCCTTAAATGCAGATCTGGAAGCAAGCCAGTTCACGCTGGCGTACGTGATTCTGGAGGGGGCAATCCCGAGGATTACCATGCGAGATATTATCCTCGTCATGCTAGTCAAGAAAAGTGGCAAAACAAACATAATATGACTTAGCAAGCAGTGTAGTAGGCATCCATTACATCAACTGGCATGATGCCCGGAAATATTAAATTGTTTTCAATGTTGAAGCAATTATTTACAAGTAACTGTGGAGCTATTTACATCACAACCGTTAAACCGTTATGCATTCCAAAGCATCAACATTAAGAGCAAGTTTTCGAGGCTATAAGTTACCGTTTAAAAGTTTGGAGAATTTAGTGGACGATTCCGTTCATAATTTAGTTTTCTACGAAAACAACTAGGAGACAATGCCATTTTATCAAAAATCGTGGTTGATAATGATAAATCTGGGCACAAACTCGCAGTAAAAGATCCTAGGGTTTATTTCCCATAATGAGTGTAAGATGTCTTATATTGATACTGAAATTAGACAGCAAAAAACTCGTGATCAATTTAATTTTGCATACACATTTTTAAAGAGCTAAAAGGTGGCTCTACTATTCTTTGCTCGCAAGTCAGATAACACACACACACAAATCACGTCTTTATCCCTTACGGGATAGACAGAGCCTAAGGTAACAGGTACCTACAGGCCACATTTAGCAAGATAGCGTATAGGTGGAAAATGGAGTCAAAATGGGTTGCTAGCCTCAGCTAACAAATACAGTTCAATCGATTTTTATTCGCAAAGTATACCCAACTATAGCAAACGAGAGCTCACAAGATAGCACCCCACTGTCGGTCTAGAAATCCTAAACAAGTTGTGTAAAAAGTACGTGTCCCGCCTTTACTGCCGTCGGAAAAATAAAATTTATCGCATTCACGTAAACAAGTTTGGATACTTTGTGATTATTTCACGACTAATAAAAAAACTCCTTTGATTCCTACATTGTCGTTAACGTTTTGATTTGACAAGTTAAATTGACGATTTTATCTGAATTCGCGTCGTAAAAATGGGAGGTTTATTTACGAGTTGCGCGACTTTTTGATATTTTCCTGCGTTTCAATTCACAATACACGCTGTCGTTAATAACAATCTCCCACACAAACCTCAAGCACCAAAAAAATCAATGATCGCACTAATTTCATTTATTTTAGCAATTTAAAAGATTCGCTGTTAATAACGTAAGACATTTATTTTCAACTAGCTTCTGCCCGCGACTTCGTCTGCGTAGAATTATACATATCAACCTTCCTCTTGAATCACTCTATCTATTAAAAAAACCGCATAAAAATCCGTTGTGTAGTTTTGAAGATATAAGCATACATAGGGACATAGGGACA
Source organism: Pandemis cinnamomeana (assembly GCA_932294345.1). Lineage (NCBI taxonomy): Eukaryota > Metazoa > Arthropoda > Insecta > Lepidoptera > Tortricidae > Pandemis > Pandemis cinnamomeana. Next base: position 15,698,892 of record OW028705.1, read on the forward strand.
GAGAAAGAGACTTTATTTTATACTATGTAGTGATGATGGAATATCGTGACAGTGATCATGATGTGTGCAACTGCTGACCACGTGGTCTAAGAAAACGACAGTTTCTTTAGTCCGATTAGTTAATCGAACTATCAGAAATCAAAAAGGTCCGATCGGTAGGACAAAGTAGTAGGACCACGTGGCCACAGGAAAAATATCGGGTGCTTGTTAAAATTCTTTGCAGTCTATATCCTATTTGTTTTTCACGTCAATGCATGCTCCGGTAGGCATTATATATGTAATAGGCTTCATTTAAAACACAATACAGTTTTAATATATCTAAAAAACCCGCTGTTGGTCAATTTTATTTAAACTAAAAAATATTACATTTTCAAATTTTAAGTAGAGAGTCATTAACATTTTTATTTGTGTTGATCTTAGATCAAATAAAAAGTAAAGACGGAGTTCTACGAATGGCAAAGCGACGGCTTAAACTGCGCGCCACCGTGTGTCGGTATACCAATACAGTTGCACGCACACAAGTGCAAACAAACTTCACCAAAAAACTTGAGCTACACACACGCATGCAAGAAAAGGAACAGTTAAAATCGGGCTCATTTTGTCTGTTCACAGAACTTTGTCTTTCCTTTTTTATTTTATATAGGTATTAATATAGCATCGTTGCAACAGACTCAAAGGCTTTTTCATTAAAATACCTGAGATAAGAGAGCTCTTGCGGCAATCCTTTCACTTATTAATATAGCAAGAAGATTTCTGCTCTAAAAAACAAACTCGAATTGACAGAAGCTTTGGCCAGCAGCCAGGCCTCTTAGGGAGTGCGCTTTTGTCAGCCGCGGCCTACCCGCAAAATGCTTAGCGCGCGAAACCTTGAGCGCTTGCGGCAGTCTCTAGAGCGTTCTCGAATGTTCTAGGACAAAAATTACTCACAACTAAGATGTTTTACATGCCCATAACGTGCGTGAGTGTGCGTAGTACACACAACCAAGAAAATAGCGGTAAGAGACGAGATTTTAAGTGCCTATGGCTGACTGCCACTTTTTGTTCACTTTATCGTTGTTTTAGGGAATCGTTTAGCGCAGATTGAAATGGATCTGACCCAATAAATCTTGTGATATGATGCGTGTAAGGGATACTTTTTCGAAATTTTCACGGAATTAACAAAAGGGATTACTCTCGCTTCAAGGTGGCCGTCGTAACTAAAACTACAACGTGTCTACAAATTTCGCAAACGAGTATGTAATGTTTATTTGTTACTCGGCTTTTTCACGCGAAAAGTGCTCGACGAATATGAATAAATTTTTACTCCAGAAAGTTGTGTAGCTCCCGCTAGAAAGTGTTGAACGAATTCTGTGCATTTTTTTACACATTTTTTGCTATCTCACTGAACACGCCATTGCCACTCTCCATTTTTAGTATTAACCATTGTCTGTTCCATGTCAGCACAGATATTAGATATGCCATAGATAACGACACGACGGAGACGTTTTGGAAAAAGGTCAGACCAGGAGTACCCGAAACCGACGAGCATGTATGAAGAGATTGATGAATGTGGATGAAGCGAAAGTATGTCAGGATCGTAGCAAGTGGAATAGAGTAGTCTCTGCCTATTCCTGTGGGAAAGAGGCGTGACGGTATGTATGTATAGATAACGCAAATATAGATCTACCTTGCGTTCCATACACTTTGAAAATACAAAGACGTTACGAAGGGCGGCAGCTCCATTTGGATCCTTTCAATCGTCACGGACATCGGTGTTTTTGAATCGGTTTGTATTTCCCATCACTAAGTCTCGACTGTAGCGTCACACTTGGTAAAAATTAGGCGCGCTTCGTTTCAAAACATCGCGATGTTTGCGTATTCTACGGCATATCTGATGTATGTGTAATCTTTAACAAAAGCGGATGTTTACGCCGAACTTAATCCATCATCCCTTATTACACTCACTGACGAACAAATGAATATCTACATCTACATATAACTGAATAATTTGAGTACTTTTTCTGTCATTCAGCTGTCTTCTGATAGGGCTCAATGGGTATGAGTAATACCGGTCGAAGGTCGACTGTGAGTGAATCAATTTCACATTACTCTCGCTCCATTGGTGGAGTCTAATGGATATTATATTTTGCAGAGTTCGTTTGACACGAGCAATGTATAGTCAGGGGAGGTACGACAAGTATATACATATTATGTTAAGGTAGCAAATTACAAAGAGGAAGTAAAATTAAGATAGGCCTTGACTTTAGCGCGGTTCCGACAGACTGGAGTATTGTATCCATCTATCTCTATTTTTAAAAGTATTCTAGAGTTCAGCAGGTTGAGTTAGTTTGGTTCAAGATGTCTTTAGAGGGGTATTATATCATTTAAGTAGCCTAACTACATAAAGTACTTTGCATTAATTTTATACGTCTCTTTACTGGGTAGGTCTTTTTTAGCAAGCGTCACATTTTTTTCTTCCGGTGTTAACCACATACGTACGTACATAAATCACGTCTTTATCCCTTACGAGATAGACAGAGCCTAAGGTAACAAGACTTAAAGGCCACGTTTAGCATGATTGTGGGCGTATAGGTGGAAAGGGAAATCAAAATAGTGATGGGTTGCCTATAACATGCTTCCTATTTTTTCCATTCCCTAGATAGGCTTTTATCATCTGCGCGGGAAAACAAGCAACTGGTACATTTTATGTTTTTCCTTTGCAACCAGACCAGCATGGAAATCAGACAGAAATTACTTATTTTTAATTTTATTTCCCGGCTAGAGATGAATTCCAAAAACTTAAAAAATAACGAACTTTTCATAAAAGTAACATTGTTTACATCTATTTTATTTATAAACGACAATACCACGCAGATTTCATGACGTTGATATGTGTTTCATATGAGTCCCTTTAGGACCCCACACATCTCCAAATCCATCACCACTTACCAAGGCCCATTGTCCAACAGCAAAACAAAACACCCATTCACTTTTTATGAATTCATTAGGTAGGGTTACGACACGTTGGTCCCAAATGGAACTCTTTTGAAGGAAAATGACGATAATTTACGCATCATTTTACAGCACTGTGCGGGTTCCATCGCTACCTTGGGAGTAGTCACAGCAAATTTTATGACCAATATCTGAGCAATACGATAAGATAAAAACAAGCGTCTTTACATCGATGCCGTCAGCAGTTTGATAAAGGTTTTCACTGGGCTTGTTCCTTATATACGTAATATATATATTAACTAGCGACCCAGCCCGGCTTCGCACGGTATATTATGCATGTATTATACATATAAACCTTCCACTTGAATCACTCTATCTATTAAAAAAAACCGCATCAAAATCCGTTGTGTAGTTTTAAAGATTTAAGCATACATAGGGATATAGGGACAGAGAAAGCGAATTTGTTTTATACTATGTAGTGATAGTGAAGTGATAGCGATGATAATGTCGCGAACTCCTTAGTTTTGATACTTTTTAATATTTTTTCTAATCGTTTTGTTTTTGAAGTTTTATTGTCATTATTCTTCCATGCTGGTCTGGGAGCAAAGAAAAAACATAGAATGTACCAATTGCTTGTCTACCTGCGCAAATGGTATGAGGGAATGGGCGAAAATCATAGGAATCATGTTATAGGTGATGAGGCTAGCAACCCATCATTATTTTGATTCCATTTTCCACCTATACGCCCACAATCTTGCTAACTGTGGCCTGTAGGTACCTGTTACCTAAGGCTCTGCCTACCCCGTAAGGGATAAAGACGTGATTTGTGTATATATGTATGTGTATGTATTGTCATATTGTTACGTATCACTAAAAGCAAGAGCTGTTCAGTTTGTGTTGTAGCTTGGTTTTCCTAATTTCCCTCGTCCAAAACTTATTATCATACAGTCCACGCATCGTACGCTTCAATAACGTCTGTGTCTCTTAGGTACGGGGTAGACAGAGCTTAAGGTAACAAGACCTAAAGACTAAGTTTATTTAGCGTGATTGTGGGCGTATACGTAGTAAGAGGAATCAAGATAACGATGGGTTAGGCATAACACGATTCCTAACATTATCGCCCATTCCCTCGATGAGCTTATACTATCTGCGCGGGAAGAGAAGCAGCTGGTACATTCTATGTTTTTTCTTTGCTACCAGACTAGTATGGAAGAGACGCAAATATATTAATATGAAAATAATCTTAAAAGTTTTAGGAACCAAGATTTAAAGCCTTAATTCAAGATTTATTTGAAGCTAAGATTTATTTTGATATTAAATAACTTAGATTTAGATTTATTTTCTCTAACGCTTTAAAACCTTGACGTTATCGTCGTAAACATACGTTAGGTACGGAGCCACAGCAGTTTAAGTTAACTTATTTAAGAAAAATGGCCGCATCGCTTTTATAAATTTACTGCTATAATAAATAACTCATGAATTACCAAGAAAATATTTTGAAGCGTATAAATACGGGAGTTTTGGCCGTCAGTAAATATATCCACTTGCGTCGTAAACGGAATATTATACGAACCACTCAATAGCATTCTACACACACACAAACCACGTCTATATTCCTTACGGGGTAGACAGAGCATATTATGGTACCAAGATTTAAAGGCCAGATTTAGCTAGTGTCGGCGTATAGGTGGAAAAGGAAACAAAATAGTAATGGGTTGCTAGCCGCATCGCCTATAACATAATTCCTAAGATTTTAGCATTATATATAGCTACTAGCTGCTGCCTGCGACTTCGCATCCAAAAAAAAGTTTTTCGCTATCCCGCGGGAACTATGCATTTTTCTCTATCTCCGTTCCAAATTTTATCCAAATCCATTCGGTAGTTTTTACGTGACAGAGTAACAAACATCGTCCATCCATCCACCCATCCATACTTACAAACTTTCGCGTTTATAATATTAGTAGGATTATAGTTTATAGTGTTGTGGCAAGAGGCTTTACTAAGTAACAGAGTCCTGTTAAATATTTAGGTGGGTACCTATTCTAAAAACGATCACACCAGCAGACTCATTTCATCAGGTTCTGGCTGAAAATCAGTGCTGTAGGTGTCTAACAACACAGCGTAATGCTGAGCCAGCGACCGTTTCACTTTTGCGAAGACACACACAACGCTCATGATCTACTTTTCATGTCTTGATTATCACTATCACTACATAGTATAAAATAAAGTCGCTTTCTCTGTCCCTATGTCCCTATGTCCCTATGTGTGCTAATATCTTCAAAACTACACAATGAATTTTGATGCGGTTTTTTTAATAGATAGAGTGATTCAAGAGGAAGGTTTTTATGTATAATTCTACGCAGACGAAGTCGCGGGCAGAAGCTAGTCTTCTAAATAAGTCAAAGTTGACTGACTGACTGACTGACTTGTGATCTATCAACCACCAACCACTGGACGGATCGGTCTGGAATTTGGCATGCAGGTAGATGTTACGACGTAGGCATCCGCTAAGAAAGGATTTTGATCAATTCTATCCCCAAGGGAATAAAATAGGGGATGAAAGTTTGTATGAAACTTTGTTTATTTTAAACAGATCGGGCTGAGACTTTCCATGCATACTATACTTCTTAACGCTAGCGAAGCCGCGGGCAAAAGCTAGTTTTCTATAAAATTGTGTATATTCTCTTATAATTGTGTGTCTTGCAAAAAGGAATAAATATTTTCTTTCTTTCTTTCTTCTTTCTATCAGCGTCAAAAACGGACAGCATCCTAAAAACAGCATTTCAATAATATCAGCGTCACGGGTGCCGGGGAAATATCAATCTGCGATGACAAAAGTAGGAGTTGGAAGCGAGCCAGGTTCTGAGAGCCTTTTGTGCCGCTGCAATCAGGGAACTGAGTTAAAATGTAGGTTGGATGTGTGCTTTGATGAGCGTGCGGGTGAACGTGATTGAGCAGGTGGGTTTGGACGGATCGAGGTCGTAAGAAACCCTAATGGCGGGTTGTCGGTACAAGCGAGTTATTAGTATGTATGTATGTATGTAAACTCTTTATTGTGCAAAATAAACAAGACAAATACAATTGACAAACACTGAGATACATGCACAAAGGCGGACTTATCCCTTTAAGGGATCTCTTCCAGTCAACCTTTGAGTGGATGAAAGGAGTATTATATTAGGGATGGACGAGTGAGTTTAAAAAATGCAAACACTGAGAGCCACAATACATAACTTTACCGAATATAATACATAAACTCCTAAAACCTAGTTAATAAACTACTTTATACTATCTATAATATATATAAATAAAATATACTGCATAAAATAAATAAATAAAGAGCACAATAAACAAAGGAATATTTCCACTAATTTAAGAAGAGGGTGCGAGCCACATCCTCTTCAAACCTTCCCTGAACGATACTATGGAGGAAGATTGCCTGATGGAGGTTGGTAAGCGATTCCACAGCCTAGTCGAGTGTACAGTAAAGGATTTGGAATAAGTTTTGGAAGAGGAAGAAGGACAGGCCAACAGGAGATTAGAGTTGGATCGCAATCGATGCTGACTGCCAACAGACAAGTAGCTGAAACGTTCGGAAAGGTAGATCGGGGCTGAAGGATTAGAGAGAGAATTGAAAAGCAATGACAGAATGTGGATATTCCTGCGGTCCCTGATAGGCAACCATTTCAGCTGAGCGCGGAAATGAGATACGTGATCGTACTTACGAAGCCCAAAAATGTATCGGATACACACATTCTGGAGGCGATCAAGCCTGTCAAGCAGCCCCTCAGCAAGATCCAGGTAACTAATGTCACCATAGTCCAGTAAGGGGAGCAAAAGTGACTGAGCAAGCGTAATTTTGGTCGATAGAGGCAGAAAATTCTGCAAACGCCTGAGCGAGTGAAGCGAGGCGAACACTTTCCGGCTGACATCAGCAACCTGGGCCGACCACGAAAGCGTCTGGTCCATAATAATCCCCAGATTTCTGACGGTAGCTGAGAAAGGAATAATTGTTCCGTCAAAGGACAAATTTTTAACTACCAATTCAGACATCCGAGAAATAAAATACGGACTGCCAATAACGATCGCTTGCGTCTTCTTGGCGTTTACCATGAGGCCAAAGCTCGCAGCCCAGGCGCGGATGGTGACAAGGTCATCATTAATACGATCTATCAATAGAGGAAAATCGTCAAAACCAGCAGCAGCATAAATTTGCAAGTCATCAGCATACAGGTGATAAGAAGAATTTAAAGAAGAAGTAATACCATTAATGAAAATAGAAAAAAGGAGAGGGGAAAGTACACCCCCTTGAGGGACACCCGCGGTAAGATCACACCAGCCTGAAAAGGCATCATCAACCTTGACTCGCTGCTGCCTCCCAAAAAGGTAAGATCTGAACCAGGATAATGCAGGAGAAGATATATTCAAAGAGCTGAGAATGCCAAGAAGTATGTCGAAGTCAACGGTATTAAATGCACTACTGAAGTCTAGTAAAACTAGAACTGTGAGCTTTCTATTCTCAATATTGAGACGAATATCATCAGTTACCTTAACCAGAGCAGTGACAGTGCTATGCCCAGGACGGAAACCGGATTGGAATGGATTTAGGAGATTGTGTGCATTGAGATGAGAGGAAAGGCGTCGATTTACAAAATGTTCAACTATTTTTGATAGAACTGGGAGAATTGAAATCGGACGATGTTCAGAAAAGGAGCTAGGATTCGACGTTTTAGGAAGAGGAATTATATGAGCACGTTTCCACAACTTTGGGAAACAACCTGAGGAAAAGGAAAAATTGATGATATGGGATAATGTAGGTGCCATAAATTCCGCCCCCAGCATAAGCATGTCCAAGCTCAGGTCGTCTTCACCAATAGCTTTCGTCTTAATCGATTTTAGAATATTAAGAACATCTCGCGAAGCAACACTACCGAGATCGAAAGAGGGGACTTCAGGGTGTTGTAAACTGGCAAGAAGTGAAAGCGTGTGCTGCTTTGTTAGAGGATCCATTTGAACTGGAGACGTGCTAAAATGTTTATTGAGGCCATTGAGATCAGTCAAGGTAGAAGAGTTTTGTTGAGATTTGCCCACCCCAAGTGTTTTTAAGAACTTCCACAACGTAGCAGGGGGACACTTATCAATGGACTGATAAATGTACCGTCGCTTTGCATCCCTACATACCTTATTGCAGCGATTACGCAAGGCTACATAGTTACGTCGATTTTCCTCCGAAGGATCTTTGCGCAGCTTAACGCGAGCCCCGTTCCTCTTTGCCATCATGCCCTTGATTTCCGGCGTGAGCCACGGAGCTGGGTCATGTCTGACACGCGTTGGCTTGAGAGGAGCATGTTTGTCGAAAATCGCAAGCAATGCGCTATTGAAGGCTTCTACCATGAGATTGACGTCGGAAAGAGCTTCAATGGCGTGCCACTCGACACCGCTCAGGTCGCTGTGAAGGGCTTGCAAGTCTATGTCACGTAGGTTTCGACGCAAAACTATTTTATGTTTCCGTTTGGGGGGACGAATTTTAAAAGAAGCGTATATTAGGTCATGGTTTGAGAAAGCTGCAGCATTAAACTGGCCATGAGAAGCAACACAATTGGGAGAGGAGGTGATCATTAGATCTAGAAGTGAGGGGGGGCCGTTATGAGGAAAATGTGTGGGATTGAGCGGTAAAATGTCAAGGTTGAAAGAACTTACGAGAGATTTAATTTTTTGGGAACGGCTGTCATCCTTCAACAGGCACGTATTAAAGTCACCCATCAGAATAATATGTTCATATTGTGGACAAAGATCAACTAAAGTCTTCTCGAAGGATTCAAAATAATTTATATTGGATGAAGGACTATAGTACACTCCGAGAAGAACCTTTGTGTGATGGAGAGAAACGTCAAGAAACAAATATTCTGGTGACTTAGAGTAAGCAGAGAGAGAAGGTGACTGTGAGGCCACTCGACAGGCAATTTCACTTCGCAAATAAATGGCAACACCGCCCCCACGTACATTGCCAGGCCCGCCATCTTGGGATCCAGTTCTGTCATTACGTATCAAGCGATACCCAGGTAGTGGATAAAAGGAAGAGTTAAGCGAGGGTTTCAGCCATGTTTCAGAAATTAAAATAGCATGGATATTCTTTCCAGAAAAGGTGGTGAGTAAATCGGAATAATGCGCGGGAACACTCTGCGCATTAATATGTGCAACGTTAAAAGTTTTAGTGGAAGATGGAAAAGTGCTGTGCAATCGATCACCAAGATCCGGCACATCCGATAGATCGCTCAAGGACTCGTAAATACTGGACGAAGACAAAGAAAAGAAATCGCTCTCATTAGTAGTGTTAAATACATCAGACATATAAAATATAAATAAAATATTTAAGAAATAAACTAAATTATAAAAAGCAGTAACTAATTATTACAACATACAAATGAACTACCTACGGACGAATAATCCTATCATCGCTCGCCGGCAGCTGGGTAGAATACTACTTAATTAGATACAAAAGGTACATAAGCATAACAAAAGAAATGTTAACAGCGCAGTAAGGCAATAGTAAGAAGAGAAATTCACATTAAAAAAAAAAAAACAATTAAAAAATGTGTATATAAACAGTAATTGAAGCTCATGAGTCGATATTCGCATCGCCCCGTACAAGCATAACAAAACGCAAGTGAAACGTCAGTTTTGACTCATTGAGCAAGCGGCATGGCAACCTCACGGCAATGACTAGCGTGACATTGACAGCTGTCTGACAGCCGACGTCGCCTCGGCAAAATGTATTTTTATAAAAATAAGCGCAAAGTACCGCTATTTCGTAGTAAAAGTGTACAGAGTACTGCGGATCCACCCACAACAATGCCATTTAAACGGTGAACAGCAAAACTACACTTAAATAAACCTAATTACACTTAAAAGACCGCACACTATTTACGCAACCTAGATGGGCTCTTCTGCCTTTGAGAACGAGTACGCGGCGCCGGCGCTGCGGCAGGCACAATGGGCACATTGGGCTGCCCTCGCGCCACGGGCGCTGCTGGGGCTGCCCCGGGCGCCGTGCCCGCGCTCGGTGCCGCGCTGGGCTCGGCATCAACCGCACTCGCAGCCGCGCCAGCGCCCGCGGCCGCGCCGGCGCCCATCGCCGCGCCGGCGCCCATCGCCGCGCCCGCGCCCATCGCCGCGCCCGCGCCCGTCGCATCTGGAGGGATTGCACGGAGCTCGTCGAGGGAGGTGATCCTGAACCGAGTCTTCTTATCCTGGCCCAGCACGATGATTCGGCCATCACTCGTCCAGCTCCTCTCCATGCCATAAATACGCCGAGCCTCGACGAAGACCGCATGCCGAGAGGCTGTCAAAAATTCTGACAGTGTGTAGCCAGTGCCTTTAAGGCGCTTTTTCTCCGTCCACACCAAGTCACGTGTCCTTTGGCAAGTAAATCTTACCAGAATTGGCCTATGCTTCTTGCCTCGAGGTGAGTTGCCCAGACGGTGGCATGCGTACAGAGCCCTGTCAGTTAAGTCCTCGAGCCCCATCTTACCCTGACAAACCATAAGTACAGTGGCAGCCGCATCCTCTTTGTCTGCCTCCGGAACTCCGTGTAAGAGAAGAACCGCCGACCGAGATCTCATCTCCAGCTGTTCCAGGCTCTTGTGCACAAGTTCCATCTGTGCTTGGAGACTTTCCACCGCATTCCATATGAAAGTCTTGAAGGAGCGGTATTCCTCCATAATACCCGAGTCCGTCGTCTGGGATATAGAAGAGCCACTCTCGAATGCACTCATTCGGGATGAGAAGAGGTTCCTCATATCATCAAGGCTCTTCTGAAGCTGCGACAGGTGGTCCATGGTGAGGGCGAAACGGTTTGCAGTGCTAAAAGAGTGTCGTGCAGTGAACTATTGCAGTGACCTTTGACCCTTGCTCCAATGCAAAGTGAATAGACACTTAAGAGTGGTGATAACAGCTGACGGTGAGAGCAATGTTGTTATAATAACATTGATTTAAAAATATACATAAATTCACTAACTTAATGTTTTTTTACTTAATTTTAAACAATTGAGCTTAACGTAAACAACTGACTTGATTGCCTACCCTCGAGAAAAAAATTAGTATCACTCTTTATACTCTACTCTAAGGCCTTGCATTCAATTTCGATTCAATTTTACGTTGTAGCTGTCATTTTGGCACTTCGAGTAGGATATGACAGCGAGCGATAACTTTGTTCGCCATCAGGCAGTCTGCCTCCGTGGCGACATTCAGGAAGGCTTGAGAAAGATATGGCTCACACTATCTCCTTAGATATAGGTACTCTTATTGTATTTTGTATGTATGCATGCGTGTAATGATATTTAGTAGTAAGTAAGTAAGTAAATGCTTTATTGTACAAATATAAAGAAACAGATACAATTCACAAAAAAAAATAACATTAATATAATATGCACCACCTAGATCTCTATCTCTCTCTCTAGTAGTTTGTTTTATGATGTGTTTATTGTGCTTAGATATGTACGCTCTATTGTGGCTTTCACTATCTGGAAATTTACACTCACACAGTCTGATTTCTACTTTTTTTTACCAGTATAATTGTCGCGTTTTTTTGTACAATAAAGAGTTTACATATATACAAGCTGGGAAATGCAATCAAAATTATACGTAAACATTAATAGCCTCTTTAAATGCGCAGTAAATAAGATTGACATAGCATAAACAGACGCTGTAACTATATCGGGTAGCCACTTTAAAATGAAGGTTCCGCCTTAACTTAATAAACCACTTGGTTGTAATCCCGAAGGAGGCTGTCCTTCGGTCAGCGGTCAGAGTAGCGCGCTAACCCGCCGCCATAGACAAACTAACCAAGAGAGCAGTAACATAAAAGAGTAGTAGAGTAGATTCTAACATTTGTGATTTGTGTGTGTGTGTGTGTGTGTGTGAAATCACGTCTTTATCCCTTACGGGGTAGACAGAGTCTTAGCTAACAAGACCTACAGGCCACGTTTAGCAAGACTGTGAGCGTAGGTGGAAAATGAAATCAAAATAGTGATGGGTTGCAAGCAGCATCGCCTATAACATGATTCCTATGGCTTTTACCATCTGCACGGGAAGAGAAACAACTGGTACATTCAATGTTTTTTCTTTGCTCCCAGACCAGCATGGAAGCAATACAATACAGTACAATACAAATACTCTTTATTGAACACCACAGATCAGTACAAAACAATACAGAAATAAAGAACAAAGTAGACAATAGGCGGTCTTTTCGCTTAATAGCGATCTCTACCAGACAACCAGTAAGAAAAGTAAGTAAGCAATAAGTATGATGTGTTTGTAAAATGTATTTTCATTCCTTTGATTTCAAAACAAAAGAGCGGTAAAACATTATATACAATTCTGCATCACATTAAAAAGAGCCCTGTATCAAACAGTCGCTGTAATGTTCTAGTTTCTTGTGTTCTATCTCTTTTATGGATGGATGGATCGCAAGTCGTTATCATATGAACGAGTGATTGAAAGCGAATTGGCAATGCGCCAGAGTCCGTGTATGAACAAGTTTTTGAATAGTTATAACTTCCGTTCACACTAATAGTCGTTATTATAAGAGTGAAAGGGACGGCCAATTTGGCGATATCATGTAGGACGTCAAGTCATAATCAGACAGGCTACTTCAAAATTTAAGGTTCGTAACTCAACGTCACATCATGTAAAAGATTCTTAGTGTAAACGGAATGGCACAGAATGGTTTTGCCGTTAGAAATAAAATTTCTAAACGACACTAAAAATTAGAACACAGAAAAATCAGAAAAGTAAAGCTATGGCCGGGAATCGAACCCGGATCCTCGTCATTCCGCGACGCGTGCTACACTCCTACACCACCCTGGGTAAGCCTCCTAGCTGTCACATGACCTTGTTACTATGCGATTTATCGCTAAGCGTCATCTGTTTGAATAATGCGTCTGTACGACACAATTACAAACTCCCGTGGAACATCTACTGCTTACCAGGGACGAGAGAAGGCGCTGTTTTTCAAATGATAGGCACTATCAAATGATTTTTTTCTTTTAACATGAAACTACCGTGAGACTTAATCATCATTACACATAAACGGATAACTCACGTATAAACGCTCAAATGAGCGTTGGCGCGCAGTGTTCGTGTCGCTGCCGCCGGGGCGAGCGCTCTTGGAAAAAGGACTACGAAATAGTCCGAAACATGTCGAGCATCACTCGACTTTTTATACGTGAGTTATCCGTTTATGTGTAATGATGATTTTTTTCTTCTTGATTTTTTATGTTAGTTTTACGGACAGTGCAGTCAGACGGTTAGCGCAAGATTTCTCTAAACTAAACTATCTCAAAAGTACTTGTATTAAAAGGCCAGTTTAGTTTCGTCACATGGCCAGGTCGTTATACGAACGAGTTAGAAGTCATCTGCCTAGAGCTGTAGTGTAATGTGAGTTGCAGAATTTCATCGCAAGCTTAAACTGGCCTTAATTGTGAGATATTAAAGGTGCTGTCCTTTTGCCTTGTAACTATAGCCAACAAGTTTATATTCGTCCCCTGGATTTAAAATTAGCTTACAAACGCTAGTTAATAATAGCAGCTTTTTATTCAACAATTTTTTTTCTCCCCAAATACAAAGACATAAACAAACAAGGAAACAATGTATTTAATGTCACTGCATGTTATAATATACAAAGCATAGCCTCGCAATTAAACTCGCCAAATGTCAGCTCATTTTTGGCGCACAGGCTTGTTTGTTGTAAAAAAAAACAGTATACATTTACGTAGGTATTATTCAGTTCAGTAATCCGCCATTAAAAGAGCCGCAAATAAAATAAGCTTCCCTGTTTTAAAAGCCGTAAGCGTTTAAAATAAGAAACACGTCAAACACAAACAATGCAATACTTCTAAACCTATACGAAGCTCAAGAAAACTAGTTAGTCTCTTTTTATAAACGCGGTACTAAAGTTTCTATAGTACTACGTTATTAAGACTTTTCACACGAGCGCACCCAGTCGCTGCGACATTAAAATAGAGAATAACATAGTCGTAAACTGGGGCTTAAACGCGTTGAATGTGAGCACAAAAATACTAAGCGCCGCGCCGGCTCTCTCGCTCCCGAGAATCGCATTAACACGGTGAAAATACAAGCACGTGTGACGACGCCTTAGTTTTTAAGAATAGACAAAGAATAGCAGGCACCATTCACTTGAAGCAACACTTATATAATATCATGTGAACCTACGCTTAACTGACTAACATAGGATAAGGTAATATTATAAACGTTAGCATGGACGTTAACCAAGTCTATCCTTGGTCTGAAATAAATATTTGAATTTGAAAAAAAAAAGTTAAATTTATTGGGTTAAGACCTACCCTGGCACTAACCCTGGGGGTAGGGTGGGGCTGAACCATGCCATCGTACCTTATGCCCGAAAGGCAAACCACTCAGGAATACGCGGGGCTCCGTCGTTTTTTTTTCATTTCACAAATCCCAGCATTACTATGGTGGTATACCAGGGGTAGTACCAGGGGTATGGTGAGTCTGAAGGGTATTTACAAAACTGGGTCCGAATGGGAACTAAATAGTCCAAGCTCTCTCATTCTGAACAGCTAGTACAGAACAATGTCAATTATAAGATTTCGTTCATAAAACAAAAAATAAAAATAATAATCGATATAAAATTATATCATAGTCAAAAGAACATTACAATTCATTTCAATGAGGCCCACCAGTTTCTGATTAAATTTTTAAAAGTTTATTTGGATAAATCCAAGCGTCTTCTTGAATGGCACTGTCTATACCTAAAGTCTTATCGTATTTACTGCATATCTCAAACCTATATATATGTTCCACTGCTGTTCAAAGGCCTCCCCTCTCAGATTGAACTTGTATATGCACATATTTTCCTTTATCAAAAAGATCATGGTAAATTCCATCTACGTCTACTTAAAAACCCACAGGCTGGCGGCTTTCGATCGATCTTACAAAAACGTTCTGTATCTCTGAAAATGTTTATTCCTTTGTGCAACTGTTTACTGGTGTAAACAGTTGCATTTATTCTCATATATAGGAAACTTGAAAATTATTTTATACAATTCTATTAAAGCTTCTTAAGAGCGATTGCTTCTGTAAAAGAGGCCCGCGGGAACATTAGTTGTTACAAGTTGTATAGAAAGCTGTACAATCGCGGAAACCTAAGTACCTACTACGTGACCTGTGGTATACATACATACGTCTTTATTCCTTATTTAGTTTGTTAGCTCTGCGAGAACGCTAACACTATTAAAAACCTCTTTTAAGTTGATTATTTCCACTTGACTTCCCTTGCTTACAAGTTCACCTGTGCCCAATTCACACATTGGAAAAACCCGAACCACCCATAAATAATACTGCAGATCAAAACAAGGCTGTATATCAGTCACGGTAACGTGAAGGATCCCGTTTCAGGGATACGATTTTTTTATTTATCTCTCTCGCTCCGTAATTTATTTTGCGAATTGTAATAAACTGACACATGTTGGGAGAGGTATAAAAATTATATTAGCCGCTTTGTTCCAAGGGTCTGCTCTGTCACGGTAGGGGCGGCGTCACTCAATCAAATATAGAACAGTTGATTAGCGTACTGGCTGGTTGTTCTTTTTTATAACGAATGTTTTTTTGTTTTCTGTGAAACATAGACAATGTTTTTTTTAATGCTTAATAGGCTAGAGTGTTTTGATTCGAAGACGATTAGATCGCCGCTCAAGAAAATGTGAGTAAGTTAAACAAACAAAGAGGTCCATGTCAAAAATATTAATTATTATTTTTTTTCCGTTAAATAAAGTTGCGTATAATAGTTTTGTTGTATTCATGTCGTTTTGATACCGACAGTTATTTGAATAAAAAAAGTGTTAATTTCTAAATTAAAGTAATGATAGACTAATTGCAGCCTAATTGTATTTATTGTAGATCCTATGTAATTTACCTGTGTATCACAAATAAATAACTTACTTACTTACTTACTTACTTACTGATAGACTATTAAATTCACTAGAACCTTAGCAACGCAACTATCACGCAAGGTTCAACTAAAAATACGTGATTGAAATAAATAAAATGTGTGATGGCGTCGAAACGAGCATGCGAGTTCCCTGATGGAAAGCAATTTGTTTCAATATAAATTTTAGAACATTTCCACTCAATTTCTTCCTCAATATGATTTTAGCATGACGGGAAGCTTCGGAAATAAAACTATTCAAACTGCATAAAGTTTCAACGTGCACTAAAACGTATTTCATATTTTATCAACTACAGACGTTTGACGGATAGCGTAAAAGTTGCGGTCTATTTTACTTCCACTAGCAGAATAAAAATAAATTTATGCGTTCATAAATAAACAGTAAAAGCTAATAAGCATTCCGAGGCACAGGGCGATGCAAACAGCCGTAAAACCTAAAAAAAAACACTCGTTCCCAGTATTTTGTATCCATCGAGAAAAACATTCCTCCACAAAGTAAACGCCTATAAACTTTACTGTCCTAGCTTTAATGTCTCTTTTAGATTTTATGGGGACAGAAAGAGAGAGGTGATAATGTCGGATTATGAGTTTTGTTCGTTTTATACGTAATTAATACTTTTGATGGTCATTGGTTTGACATTGTCTTTTCCTGAAATCATGACGAGTTTGTCAGTGCTTATTTTTATTTGGTTTAAAATACTTATTTAAGGCGAAGTTGCTATATTTATTTATGGCACACTGTTTGCAGAAAAAACTTAGTATGGATTGGTTTTTAAAAAATACACTTTCTGACAAGTTTCTTGTGCCAATTTCTATTTAGCAATAATTAGTGTTTCTGAAAGTGCAGTTAATAACAAAAAAGACATACAAACGAGCCCTTTGCACATTTAACAAATAAACTTTTTATTTCATTTTGCCAAAGGCATTAATATATGCACGTTATCAAGACGTCAGAAACATCTATACACCTTGATGACATAAATAATAAGGTCGATGATACATATATTTGTCATGATAGCTGTATTGATATTTATAGCCTCGACTGTTGTTGGCTTTAAGTGGAAAGGATAAGAATAGTGATAGTTGCTAGCCGCTTCGCCTATAACATGATTCCTAAGATTTGCTCATTCCCTTGATGGTCTTTTACCGTTGCGTGGAAGAGAAGCAACCGGTACATTCTACGTTTTTCTTTGCTCCCAGGCCAGTGTTAAATTGTAAGCCAGTAAATTTAACTGAATTGAAAGCCAGCATATGGAGACGACATACGATTTATCTCATAATATACAATGTTTCATACATAAACTGGCTCTGCGAACGTTTACAGCTACGCTCCGACGTGACTCGCCTTTACGACCCTCCAAACACCGTAGAGTTCCAAACTTAACAAACTTTATAAAAGAAATCGTAACAGATACTTGGCTAAGAATAAATCAGATAGTTTGAGAACCAGCAGACATGGCGGCGACGATCTGGAGTTGTTTTTGTTTTTTGTATAATTGTTTTTTTGTCGCGTAACTTGATTGATGGAATGGCTTTGGGATAATGCCTGGATGCGAGCGAGTCCAAATGTCATTTGTATCCGTCTGTACGGTCTTAATAGTTAAGAAGAAATTCGTAATAATTTACGCAGATATTCAAAGGAATATTCTGAAACAAAGTCGAGTCAAGTTTGTTTCTTAATCTGACTAACCAATAGGCTATGTGGTAAGTAACTACCTGAGGTTATGCTTCGTTATACAAAAATATAGAAACAAAACAAAATTGACAAATAATAAGAACATGCTAAACGTGGCCTTTTGGTCTTGTTAACTTAGGCTCTGTCTACCCCGTACGGGATAAAGACAAAATTTATGTATGTATGTAAGATGCATGAACAAATGCAGACTTATCCTTTAAGAGTCGATGTGAAGAGCGTTAAAAATGAGCGTAAAATTACAAAATAGTGAAATCAGCAATACAGCATCCTTAAATACAATCTAAAACTTATAAAATAGAATAAAATCTACAGTAGGTAAATATCTGATTTTTAATATTAATTTTATTTTAGTTCTGGTTTTAAATTTTCTTCGCAGTGTTTTTATGGGCTAACTGGTCTGAAATAAATGTTATTTTAAAATAACGGTAAGTATGATGGCCCCAAGCTTAACTTGCCCTTTGGGTCTTTACCTTAGGGCTCTATCTACCCTGTATTTAAGGGACAAAGACTTGATTAATGTTTATCTATGTTGCAGTAAGACAACGTTCTTCAAATCGAAATAAATGCTTTACAGATCTTTGACTTAGGAACGAGAAGTAATTAGCAAATGACATAAAACTTATCCAAATACGTTCTCTTGTTTGAGCAAATTTTGCTTTTCCTCTAAGCTGGGCTACAGTCTGCAGTGAAATATTCTCCAAGAATTATCCTTTCTCCCAAAATGGCCAGAACGACTTGAATTTTTAAATTAAGACCGCAATCCCCTTTAAACACTCTTTTATTCAAACGAGACGTTCAAATCTCGAGCAGTTAAATCACTCCTGCGCCGAGATAAAGCCGTCTTGTACAACTACGCTTTAAATTAGCTGTACCATAGAACTGTAATAGCACACCCGCTTATTCATAAGCGCTCCATAGACTAGCTAACATAGCAATTCAGTTCAATTTTTAAAAATTTAGCTCTATTAATACTGTTGATGATTCTGCCAATGTCGAGTTTGAAAACACTATTTGTTTTTAATCATCCGTTGTTTGCTAGCTTAGCAACCGTTTGTCCTTGTCTATGAAAGGTAAATGTCAAAGTGACAGATAAGGACAAACGATTGCTAAGTTAGCAGAAGCCTATAGAGCGTTTATGAATAAGGGGGCAAGTTGGCAATAGCTTTGACTTTGAATTCCGTGCTTTTAAATTAACGTGGCGTCTTAAATATAGTTGTGGACGCAGATTGTGTAGTTCAAATTTTAATTTGAGCGCCATATTTGATTTAGGAGTGGGCACCGAAACTTTGATGAGATAGAAAAATTCGATGGCTTACCTACCTGCTATGGGTGGTGTAGGGGTATAACACGCGTCACGGAATGTCGAGGATCCGGGTTCGATTCCCGGCCATAGCTTTATTTTTCGGATTTTTCTGTGTTCTAATTTTCAGTGTCGCTCTTATGCCAATCCTATAAAGTCGCCTTTGACAGCTATACCTCTGGACCTTAGTTAACAGTGTCGCCAACTGGTGAGCAAAGAAACGAACCCCATTTAGTTAAATTAGTTTTTGTGAAAAAAGAAATTAACATAAACCTTTACTAACTGTACTTTATGCTGCTAGTCTGCCATCCAATCTACTAACGTAAAAATCTCACGTCAGACCAACTCAAAAAATGATCGGAACGGTATACAAATAAAGCAGACAAACTTACTAAACTTGTAAAAAACAAGAGCGTAACACTGTAACCATGAACGAGGGGCAATTCGCAAATACCGGTATTGAAACGGTAACGTCGTGCGACAGCGTATGATATTCGAGCGGTAATTATAAGTATTTTTGTGTCCCGGTGTTATTGTTGTCCCGGTTCGGATCGGGACATAAGCCCACCTGATTGGGGGATCACCGGGACTCAGTGCGGACAACTACCAATCGTGATATTTACCAAGCAAAAATTTTGTTGTGATTTATTTTTATTCTGGCATCTGCCTGCATGATATTTGCATTCTTTTTATATTGTTTCCAATGAAATAGGAAAATGAACTAGCGGAAAGAAACGTTGAATACCTTTTTTATGCAGGGTGTCCTGTTAGTATTTTTAAGACTAAAGGGGGAGAGAAGAGGGCAGGTCTACTACCAAAATTTAGGAAAAATACCTTTATAAAAGTGTTACTATTTTCGAGGAATGTTTTGATTTTTGAACTGTTAGCAAGCTTTGATATGTTTTGGTGAAGAAATTTATAGACACTTTATAAAATTCTATTTTTTTCTCGGTTTTTTGCTTGAAGCTGGCTCGAATTTTAAGCTAAAAAACCGTCTTAACGAATTTCATATTAAATAAATTAATATTTTATTATTGTAAGGCAATATTGTACTGTTTTGATTGCCTTTTCTACCCATACACCTACCATTATGCTAAACGTGATCTTTCTGTCTTCTTACCTTAGGCTCTGTCTATCCCATATATCACGTCTTTATCCCTTGCGGGGTAACAAAACCTTAATCCCACGTTTAGCATGATTTAGGGCGTATAGGTGGAAAGGGAAATCAAAATACATCGGTTGCTAGCAGCATCACCTATAACATGATTCCTACGACTTTCGCCCATTCCCTCGATGGGCTTTTACTATGCGCGGGAAGAACAGCAACTGGTAAATTCTGTTTATTTTTTACTCCCAGACCAGCATGGAAGAAAATGCAGTTGTTCCAAAATTGGTTATTTTATCGCGTGTAGCTTAGAATCTATGATGTATTTTATTTTGTAAATGATTACAAAAGTACCTAATGATAAAAATAAAAACTTAAAAATAACTTAATAACAATAAAACTTAGGCTAAAAAAGGACCCTTAGGTACTCCCCATCACGCAGGCAGCATTCCCGCGTTGTATCGCAATTGCGAGTCTGTGCGAGAAAGCTGCCGAGAAACCTAATCAATGAATTATTTTCGAAATTTTGAGAAGTTTTTTGGCTCTGGTGAAAAGCTACATTATCTTTAGTTACAGCAGTCCCGCTATCCCACGTCGAATTACACGTGTCAGCTTTATCTTAATGCAAGCACTTGACCTTACAATTTCGTAGCACAGTCGTAGCTTCGTAGCCTCGTAGCGTCGTAGCACCGTAGACAAGGCAGTTATTTCGTTTTAGAATCCAAACGCTTTGCCCAATAACTTGGCAACGGTAAAGCGTAGGAATTCTAAAACAAAAAAACTCCGTCGCTTCTTTTCAGGAGTTTTGAAGTAGATCTTCGCTTCTGATAGCTCGGAGTACAGATCGTTAAGACTATAAAAACAAGGCTCATGTAGGTTTCTGAGTAAAAACTTGTAAGTACATAATCTAGAGAACTAAAAACTTATGAAATACACATACACAAGCCTAAGGTAACAAAGCCTAGATTTTACCATCTGCGTGGGAAGGATGCAACTGGTACATTCTATGTTTTTTCTTTGCTCCCCGACCAGCATGGAAGCAAAGAAAAAACAAATAAAAAAATAAATACACTAACTCAAATCTGATGCTGTTGTAGGTAGTGATATAAATTTACGATGAAAAAAAAGACATTAAATTATTTCAGTACCGAATTTGAAGCTTGATTTAAAAAAAGTTTTACGTCTATTTCTTACAGTTCAAACAGCAACTGGCTTACCTGTAAAAAAAAAAACTAGTTAGTTTTGTATGTCAATTCTACTAATATTATAAATGCGAAAGTTTGTGACGAAAGTGAGTGAGTGTGTATGTTTGATCCTTCTTCACGCTGAAACGGCTAAACGGATTTGGATACAATGTGGAACAAAGATAGCTGGTACCCTAGATTAAACCATACGCTTTTTTATCCCGGAAAATTGATATCTATAAACATGTCAACGGTTGTAGCTGCCTAGAGTCGCAACGTAAATAATTATAGCAGAATAATAGTTCTATCAACATCAGTTCTTAATCTTATTCTTCGTGGACGAAGTCGCGGGCAGGAGCTAGTTCTTAATAATCCAGAAATTCAAAGCGAAGCGGGCACATGCTAGTTTTTCAAATCAACGTCCATCTTCTACTTTTAAACGCGTTAGTAGTACCTAATTACATCATTTATTTTTATAAGTATCGTACATTATAGTTCTAAATTATTTCTACTCAGTGTCTATTTCACTTCACTTTGTTCTTCTTGTTTTTTTCCATAAATATTTATTGTCTTTTTATCTAACTTTAATTACTGGTCGGTGCAGCGCGCCGCCAGTGCAGCGCCAAGGCCGCACTGGCAGGGTCGCCATGTAAGGATGGCCGGTGGGAGACAACTAATGTAGACGAGTTTTGAGTTAATACTGTCCTTTATTATACATCTAGCTTACGCTTATATAGTGCTACTGGGAGAGTGTGAGTGTGGCACAGCTCACACTACATATCCGACAACATCATTAAAGGTATGTAATGTTGTACCTATGTCCCTACAAACATTATGCACAACGCAGCCAAAGTATATTATGTCTAAAAATGTAGCCTCAAAATTTTGCATGAAAACGCAAAGATTTTCTCAACATTTTGAAGGAAGACAACTCGCTGAATTACGTTTACGTTGAAACTTTGCATATTTTTCGCATTGCCGAGATTTAGCCGGCGCCGAATAAGGCCACGAGTCGCGGAATTAAGGCCGCCTGGCCAATAAAATGTTGCTGTCATAGTGAATGGCGTATTCCGAGCTTTACGTATCACACTAATATTAAATGCGGGAGCTGGCTATTCGTTAGTCTTTCACCGAGATATAAAATTGCAGCTCAAAATTTTATTCGAACACCCAGAAAATTTTAAAGCGCTCCGCGTGCAACGTCGAATTCGTAGTTATTTTTGTAATAACTTTTTTTAATCAAATAACGTTAAATTTGTTGATGTGAATTTTAACAATTTCAATAGCTATTTTTTAAATGGCAATTTGGCGGTTTATAAATATACCAAATTTAGAATAAGCTAAAAATTTAGTAGTAAAATTAAATTCCTTGCAATATAGCGTAGGAAAAACCTGCCTCAGCGTGCATTTGAAATTCACGTAATTATTAAAAAAAAGAGTCTCATTCAAAGCAAAGCAAAGAAAAAACATAGAATGTATCAGTTGCTTCTCTTCCCGCGCAGATGGTTAAAGCCCATCGAAGGATTGGGCGAAAATCTTAAGGATCATGTTAAATAGGCGATGTGGCTAGCAACTCATCACTGTTTTGGTGCCTCTTTCCATCCATACGCCCACAATCATGCTAGATGTGGTCTTTAGGTCTTGTTACCTAAGGCTCTGTCTAGCCCGTAAGGGATAAAGACGTGATTTATGTATGTATGTATTGGTGGCTTTTGGTTATTTGGTTCTATTGGTAACAAAAACTTAGTCTGTTATTAAAAAAAATTGGGAGTTAATTTCCTTTTGGTCGTAACTTGCGAAGCGGCAGCTAGTAACGAGTTTACTCCAACTCTCATTTTACAACACAATAAAAGCCGCATAATTACGTAATTATTCCTACCTCCATATAAAAAGTACGTAAAGCATAACGGCGTTTACGTAGCAAAACGTCGCGATGCCTATCTATGTGTCTGAAATAAATAAACTCGGCATGAACATTATAATTTTATTCAAATGTACCCCGTAATTGGCTGGGACCCGGGCCTTTTTATCTGATTCTGAAATAATGGCCTTATTGTACGAAATGTGTTGCGGCCTTATTAATACGGAGTGTTTTTACTTCTGGCCTTTGTATGACTTTGTCGCTGTAACGGTTTGCCGGTGCAGGTTTTTGGAAACAAGTTTTTTTTTAATACATACATACTTAAATCACATCTTTATCCCTTACAGGGTAGACAGAGCCTAAGGTGACAAGACCTAAAGACCTCGTTTAGCATGATTGTGGGCGTATGGATGGAAAGGGAAATCAAAACAGTGAGGGGTTGCTAGCCACATCGCCTATATAACATGATCCCTAAGATTTTCGTCACTACATAATTATAGAACAGACCCCTGTATTTTTGCTCGCAATGAACTCAAATACAGTGCACGGGTTTTCATGCGGTATTCATTGACAGATCTAGTAGACGCGGAAGGTTTGAGTATATAATTTTGTAAATATTTTTTAAACCGATTCACTTGGAATTTGGTAAAGACATAGTTTCAGTCCATGGTAATGAAATAGGATAGTTTTTATTCCGGAAAATTGTGTGATTCCCGCGGGATAGCGTTAAACAACTGCGCAGACGGAGTCGCGGGCAACAGCTAGTGATATTATAAAATTAGTTTCATAACCATACCTCTCAATTATCTACGTCACTGTACCAAGTAACCCCAATGTCCCCACTGCCCCCCACTGTCCCCGCAGCCTGTCCCTGCCCCCCAGCCCTTTGTGAGACATTCCCGGCGGGCAACGATAATGCCCGAGCCTCTCAAGATATTACAATTATGCCGAGAACAATTCCTCGGATATCACAGCATTATGACTAAATTAATATTGTTATTAGTGACTTATTTATTTTAATAGACGATAGATGGTTCATTAATGCTTAAGGTAGCTCCTGCTATCTATTAAATTCAACACGACACAATAAAAGCACCTATAACATAGGTGCGAGTAAAAAAGCGTTATCCTTTAGCCGCAAGCGATGCCCGTCCTTGTCTCTCGTGGCGAAAGAGATAGAAATAGAGCATGGCCATAACAAGGTAGCACAGCCATACTATTTATTTGCCACACTGGCTCACTTTCCATGACATTAGTCGAGTGTGTGGTAAATTTAGGGTTAAAGGGTTTTTATGGGGTTTTTGGTGGCGCCACCTGTTGCCTAGTAGCTGAACTACACTAAATGAAAGAGTAATACTTACTATGAACGAAACCGCATTAATTTGTGTAAAAAACTACAACTCAAGTACCTAAAGTTTTCGGCTTGTTGACAAATTATGAGTAGGTATGAGAGCCGTAATTTTCTTTTCCTCGCTTCGTGTTTAAAATTCAGCAAAAGTTTTCACCAGTTTCAAATGCTACTTTCAAGTGCTGTTCTTCAAGATAAGAGTTTCAAGAGAATACTAACTACTTGAAATCGTAAAATGGTTATAATCAGAACAAAGTAACAGCTCAAAATAAATGAAAATGACAATAAAATTTGTTACCAAAATATTTTAACTTCATAAGTGCTGCGTCAGAATAGATGATAACTAATGTGGAATATTTTAATTTTCATATCATGCTAAACGTGGCCTTTAGGTCTTGTTACCTTAGGCTCTGTCTACCCCGTAAGGGATAAAGACGTGTTTTAGTAGTGGTAGGATTAAGTCCAAAAAAATGGGATAATATTTTACCAAATTAAACACAGTTTTATCTTTTTTAAGTCATAAGACAGACTAAGGATAATGTGAGTAAAACATCAATTTTATAATACACTGACGTCACTTCTATACTAAGCAACGTCATGCGCCTTTTAATTAATCCTAAACTCTTTCAATTTACTAGTATTTAGTACAATAAAGCTTATTTGCTTATTTCTAGGAGCTAGGTGGACTGACAAGGTCTCAAGTCAATACTAACAACCAATCCAATCAACCGGATTCAGAAGCCTGTTCTGCAGCACGGAATGTTCCCAAATTGGTCCAATCAGAATTCAATGTAGAAACACCTGCGTGTTTAGGATACTGGACAATAGGTCGGTAGCTACGTGTATTCTCTATGACAGAATAAGGAATAGTGTGATAAGGAAACGTGCTGATGTGAAAGAAGATACAATACAAATACTCTTTATTGAACACCACAAATCAGTACAAAACAATACAGAAACAAAGAACAAAATAGACAATAGGCGGTCTTATCGCTTAATAGCGATCTTTACCAGACAACCAATAAAATAAATAAGTTGGAGACAGTTTAAGTAGGTGGCGGAAACAAATAGACAGGATAAACGCAGGGAGGGAGATAGTGACTAGGATAGAAAAAAGTATGCTTAATTGGTTTGGTCACGTAGAGAGGATGGATGAAAGTAGACTAACCGAACAAATCTATATGGGGAGTGTGAATGGTTGCGTTTGTAGGGGAAGGCCTAGACGGACGTTCCGGGACCAAAAAGGGGACGTTTTGAAAAAGGTAGGTCATGGGTACCCGAAACCGGCGAGCATGTATCGCTGCTTATAAACTGAAGGGCCACAAATCAAAATTTTCCAAAATCACTTTTATTTAAAAAATGTGGCCAAAATCAACCTTATTTTCATATGTCACAAAGACACCGGTCAAAATCGGTCTCTAAATCGCAGTTTTATGCATGCGCCCTTTTGGCATTTTTACGCATTGACGGTTAAGTTCAGAGCAAAGCGGCCATTATTTGAGTTGCGACCCGACCAGTCGGCGCGAGCGCACCTCAGCTTGTGAATTTTATGGGTAACAGGGCCACATTTGGGAATGCAACCGTTTCGCCTATAAAAAACAAGTAAGTACTCAATTATTTATAAGACTAAGGTGCCACGTTTTGAAAAGTGTTTGTCTCGCATATAAAAACAAAGAAGGACATGATCATTTTTTAAGCAAAGGTGCCATGTTTCGGAAAATGTCCGCTTAGTAATAAAAAAATCCAATAATATTATTATTGTTATAACTTTTTTTGTAAAATGTCTGTTTTGCTCAAAACATTGTTGTATTTGCGATGTTTTCTTTCAAGACAAAAAAGGTTTTGATACAATTTTGAATTGCGGTTTGGCAAAGGAATCCTTTATTTTATGATATGGTATTTTATGTTGTGCAATAAAAATAGCACACATTTACTATTTATCTATATTTTAACTAACTATTCTTATAAGCGCAAATTTCTATTTCTTTTATACCATTCAAATTAACGAGGTTTGTGACGCTCCTGAATCAACGGCACTATGCTACTCGCTTTATTATTAATTTCTGCGTTGTTCTTTCATCTTTCACCCTTCCTTCCATGTTAAAACCAACGCAACACACTTGTATCGATTCTAGCCTTGTCTTTTTCTGCCTACCTCTATCAATAGTCTGTGTAAGTATTTATTTTCACTTGCAGAATGAGTACCAAATCACACAAAATTTTGCACATGGTTCTACCTAAAATCAATAATTCCGTTCATCAACAAATACAAGCGCCCGATCAAGATTTACCTGTACCTACCAAAGAAAAGAAAAAAAAAACGCTCATCAATTTACAGAAGCATGATTCTCAGTCTTTACTTAAGTTATCAAAGATTCTGATGATGACTCTAGCTCAAATTCTGATAGTGATTCTGGCAAATCTACGAGCTCAGATGGTACAGAAGATTGTTAAATATATTAAAAATTAAAGATTTGATTGTTTCTTTGTTTGTTAGCGTTGAATAGGCTCCGAAACTACTGGGCCGATTTGAAAAATTCTTTCACCTTAAGAATCCTACATTATCCCTGATGAACATAGGTTATATTTGATTAGTCCCGGCCGAAGTTGCGGGCAACAGCTTGCTAGTCTATATAAATAAAAATGAATCCGCTTAACTTCCGGACGACTGCGCCAAATTTAATAATATTTTTTTTGTTGTGTTCTTTAGTGCCAGGACATGGTTTGTAAATAGTAAAATTATGAAAAAAAAATCTAGTGGGGACGAAGCCCCAGGCAATAGCTAGTAATAAATAATTGAGAAGTTATTTAGTAATTATTACTTAGAAATCGCATAACTATAAAAATATATTATACCATAAGTGAAAATTTTGATCTCTTGTTTGAACTAGTAAGGTACGATATTATTACAATTGCATAAGAAGCTATAATTATGGTGTTACCTATGCTTATTTATGCCTGTTGAGGTTCTAGAAGCATTTATTGTTGTTAAATACTTATTTTGAATGGTGCCAAAATACTTTTTATATAATTAAAATTTTAGTTTTTGATTTATATCAAATATTAATATTAATATTGTCTTTATTAAGCTTGGTTGTGATAAAAAATTTAAAGAAAACATTTTTATTTTTTCGACTTGTGGCCTTTTATTCAAATTATTTATTTACTTTTGAAGAAAATTTTATATGCTAAACGGACTTATGTGCTGCTAGTCGTCTTTGGGTTATAGTTACCTCAATGTTAAAATAAACAATAGGTAGAGAATTAAAATACGCATCGACGGTATTATGACACAAAAGCATTGGACGTAGGAGTGCAAAAAAACAAATAAAAAATGAAATGAAAATTTTCATTCTGCTCTCCCCAAAAAAACTTGATTTTGATTTGTGGCACTTCTGTTTATAAGCAGCGGTATGTAGAGATTGATTAATGTGGATGAAGCAAAAGAGGTATGTCCAGGATCGTAGCAAGTGGAACAAAGTAGTCTCTGTCTACGCATGCGTGAAAAAGCGTGACGGTATGTATGTATGATTAAATATGATAATAGGCCCCAAAATTATACACGGGCATAGTCGTGAGTGACAACTAGTGCAGTATTGAGAATTTTGCAATTCACTCAAAGCAAGAGATACCTTTATAAAAATGAGAAGTACTTCTTCTTCTTCTTTTTTAATATGGCCCCTTAGAATCTGCCCATAAATCATTAACCAATGCCCAGGGTGCACCGGACCAAGCACTGCTCTTCCCCTCAGACGAATCCAAAAAATAACCGCAGCTCTTGACCACACGGGGAGGTAACCCGACTCGCACCCCGTCCGAAGTATTTAAAGTGAAAAAAATTGCAATCTCTTTTCGTACCCACATTTCATCATTTCTATTCGCCGATACTCAGTTGATTGTTCATACAAATACCAGATAGATGTGTCATAAAATAAATATATCCTAGGATTCGCTGCGACAA
This sequence comes from Pandemis cinnamomeana, assembly GCA_932294345.1. Lineage (NCBI taxonomy): Eukaryota > Metazoa > Arthropoda > Insecta > Lepidoptera > Tortricidae > Pandemis > Pandemis cinnamomeana. The sequence continues at coordinate 15,727,263 of OW028705.1, forward strand.
GTAAATTGCCCTTGATACTGCCTGTTTTACGACTGTACTAAAACATGCCTACTTGTCTACTCTTGTCCTGATATGCTTATTACTGAGATAAAAAAATGTGTATTGTTTTATGTACATTCCAGGCTAGGAATAACAATGTACAGGCGGTTACAAAAATACCCTTAAGACCGAAACAGTTAGCAACGCAGCTCTTATATTTTTGGACATATTGGTAAAAATGCTTCTCTTCCCGCGCAGGTGGTAAAAGCCCATCGATGGAATGGGCGAGTCTAAAAATCATGTTATAGGCGATGGGGCTAGCAACTCATCACTATTTTAAATCCCCTTTCCACTTCCAACTATGCGCCCTTAATCATGCTAATCGTGGCCTTTGGGTCTTGTTACCCAAGGCCCTGTCTACCCCGTAAGGGATAAAGACGTGATTCATGTGTGTGTGCTAAGATTTTCCTTCATGCCCTCGGATTTTCGATAGAAGCAGCTCTATGCTTTTTCTTTGCTCTCAAACCAGCAGAGAAGGATCCATGGAGGTCATATTCCACTAGAAAGTTTTGATTGAAAAATGAAAGCATGGTTAAATGAAATTTTAAACAGTACAAATTCAGTGCATTCGACATTTAAAAACAAACGAAATAAAAGTTAGGATCCCGAGTACAGCAAATTACGTTCGTGTGCGCTCGGGCGGGTTCGGCTGCGATCGGGCGCCCTCGGGTTTTAATCTCGGCCAAATTGCTTCGGTTCGGTGGAACGTCTAATATACTACAAGATAGGACTTGAGCTGAAAAGGCCTTAGTCTATATTGTCAGATTTAAATGTGCCTTCAAATATAATTTATTTCGAGTCGAAAGAAATTCGAGGACTGAAGGTGGAGTTATAACTTTTTTCTCTTGTTCTTCGTACATAACCAAGTTACATTACTAGGACATTCTAAGGTAAAATAAAAACCATTTCTAAAGTAAAACAAACATCGCACCTAAGCCTAATGTAATAATCCAAATTAAACCTAAATTAATCCAAATTAATCATCCAATACTTCCATGCTGGTCTGGGAGCAAAGAAAAAACATAGAATGTACCAGTTGCTTCTCTTCCCGCGCAAATGGTAAAAACCCATTGAGGGAATGGGCGAAAATCATAGGAATCATGTTACAGGCGATGCGGCTAGCAACCCATCACTATTTTGATTCCCCTTTCCACTTATCTTGCTAAACGTGGCATTTAGGTCTTGTTTGCTTCTTACGTGATTTGTGTATGTATGTATGTATGTATGAAATTAATCCGGAATACTTTAGAAGGTAGTTGGGTTAGCTTGACTGGAAATCCTTGTAAATGTTTATGAGGTTTTTTTAATCATGGTTGTCAAGTTTCCTATGCATTGGTCGATGTACAAAGTGACATGCGTTGAAGGGGTGACTTAATTTTGGATCCACAATTTCGTTGAGAAACTTTAACAAGAGTGACTAACAGACACTTTGTTGTATACAAAATAATTTAAAAAACTTTTTTTTTTTTTTGACATTTGGTATCAATCGATCATCACATAAATCAAGAATTTTACTTCTTCATTTTTTATGTTTACTATTAAGGTTTTACCAGTTAGAAATTAAATTTCTAAACGGTAGGTACTGAAAATTAGAACATATAGAAAAATAAAAGATATGACCGCGAAGCGAATCCTCTTATGCTACAATTTTTTTTCACACAAATCACGTCTATTGTAACTGGTAGAGATCCCTTATAGGGATAAGTTCGTCTTTGTGCATATATTAATGTTATTTTTATTTTTTTATGAATTTGTAACTGTTTCTTTATATTTCTACAATAAAGCATTTACTTACTTACTTACTTATTTTATATCCCTTACGACGCAAACAGGGCATAAGATCCTAGAGGCCACGTTTCAGCATGATTGTGGATAGGTGAAAATTAGAAAGAAAATAGTGGTCTTTTTAACTACACATACATACATAAATGATAAAATAACGGGCCACGTCATTTATTTATATAAACATTTTCCTGTTCCGGCAAATCACAAGCCTATCCTTTTTCCGGAGCTCACAAACATTGCTTACGTATCACTACCTCTAAAACAATAGACTGTCATAAACCTGTCAAATTAGACCCGGTTACAATGAACAAACAAGCACGTCCCAAATACCTATAGCATTATGAACTGATACAATACGGAACTCGGCCCTGTAATGCGGATAAACAGAAAAGACCCGCGATTAATGAGTGGGCACGTGCTTCCTACGTTGCTTCTCTTTCTGGCAACTTTATACGTAGAGGGTCCGAACGGCACGTGATCGCAATTGGTAACGGTAGCATATGGAGTGACAATAGAGAATATTAGAGCATGAAATCTGGAGTAATTATGCTGCTTGTGAACTAGTCCTGGCGTGATTGGCTTATACCTTAAATAATCATTCATCATCCCTCTGTTAAGAGGTCTTGCTTTGCTGTGTGAAGGTGGCGGTAATTGTTTTCCATCAGGCGACTTCCCCTTACCGTATAAAAAATGGTGGATGGAGCGAATGGGTGAAATTCTTAGGAATCATGTTATTGGCGATGCGGCTAGAAACCCATCACTTAGATTCCCCTCTCCACGTATACGCCTACAATTTTGCTAAACGAGGCTTTTAGGTCTTGTTGCCTTAGGCTTTGTCTACCCCGTGAGGGATAAAGACGTGAATTATGTTATGTATGTATGTAAGAAAGCCTAAACAGCATCTACAGAGGTGTTTAGTAAACTAACCCAACAACTTGCCGTGGATAAATTTTAATACTTACTCTATAAATTTTGTAAACATATTCAACGCCTATTGGTTTAATATCAGCCGTCAGTTTATAGCATCACACGTACTAATCTCCTGCAACTCACGATGGCGAGCGAGGTTCATTTGTAATCCACGTATCTGCACGCGTGTAAAAGTGTGCGTGTATTACGGAGCAATTTTAAAGCGAAATTTCTTTTAATTTATTTATGCGTTCCATTCCCGATTTCGCTCTCACGCACACCTTGACACGTACACAGATACGTGTTTACCACAAATGAAGCTCACTCGCCATCGTGAATTACAAGAGCTAGTATCAGTGTTTATTTTGTGATACTTTTTAACCTTTAACAAAATTTGAAAGAGACTTAGGACACTCAATGGCAAATATCAAAGGCTTGAGAAAATCCAAAATACACGTCGCCCCGTGTTTTTAACAGTGATTCGAAAGCATTATTCGCGGGCATATTTCTTGTCAAACTGCCATTACTTGTGCAAATATTTGGGGACCCGAAACTCGACTTGACAAAAGGTTTTGTTTGGGAGTCTGTTATGACGATGGCTTGGTTATAACTGCTACTTGTTGAGCACGTGTTAGTGAATATTGGACTTTTTTTTACCCGCCTGCGCGGCGCAAAGGAGGGTAAAGTGTGTTTGTGGGACTCTAGAAACAAAACTCGTCAACCGATTTTGATGATTCTTACGTCAATCAATGTTTATTAATCTGACAAGCATTACTAAAGCTGTAACAATAACTAAAATTCAATATTCTGATCAGCAGACGCCATATTGCAAAAAAAAACCTACAAATATTATAAACGCGAAAGTTGGTAAGTATGGATGGATGTATGTTTATTACTCTTTCATGCCAGTAGGTCTGGATAGATCTGGATGAAATTTGGAACATAGATTGACTATAGTTTGGAATAACACATAGGCTACTTTTTATCTCGGAAAATTGCGTAATTTCTGCGGGATAGCGATAAACGAATTCTATGCAGACGAAGTTGCGGGCAACAGCTGGTTAAAAATAGAATTTACCAGTTGCTTCTCTTCCCGCGCAGATGGTAAAAACCCATCTAGGGAATGGGCGAAAGTCTTAGGCATAGGCGATGCGGCTAGCAATCCATCCCTATTTTGATTTCCCTTTCCAGCTAAGCTATATGCCCTTAATCATGCTAAACGTGGCCTTAAGATTTTGTCGCCATAGGTCATAGGTTAGGGCAGATAGAAAAGACGGGGTAGACGTGATAATTATATGTATGTATATGTATGTATGTATGTAACTCTCCCGGCCGTAAGCGTTAATTACAAATGTATCATCCGCGCCATTTCCCTCGACTAACGCTCCTGCGCTCCCAAACTTGAGCTTTTCCAAATTCCCACCCTTCAAATTGTCATAAATTACATCTCCCCATTTGACTATTTCCGCCACACACTCTAAACTGACAATGTTCGAGCCTCTAACCTGAAATTGCCCAGAAAGTTGCCAACCCGGGCCTTAAAAAAACTTTCTTTCCGCATCACTAAGGCTCAAGTCCAAATTACAGCTAAATGAAAACGGACTCTGCGCGCCGGTAATAAAGTGCGATTTGCGTTGTTAGTTTGATGTGGCAAAGGTGCATTATCTGGGAAGCACGGGGTACTTCGGAGTCGTCTCACGTCTTGCGTCGGGTAGATCACGTCCTCCGTTGCCCTAGCGTTTATTATGCAATAGCTAAATGTAATAGACATGTTCGGCTCCGAATAGAGGCCTAAAATGGACAAACTGTGCTATTTTTCAGGTTCAACCGCTGCAGAGTTGGCCAAAGAAAGTAAAACTTTTATTTGATTGGCCGCATTCTTGAGCTACTTTTTGGACGTTTGAAGAATAGCGTCATCGAGTATCTCTGAACATCTCTGACAATAAGGAACGGTTCGCGAACGCCAGCGCCAGATTAAGAGGAGGAAGCAATCCATGTAAGTGACAACTTGATCAGATGAAGACTCGTTAGTACTTAATCATTATTTCTCTCCATCAATATTAAGGGATTCAAAGATCCGGTATAATCACAGGGGGAGGGTGGGGATTCCTCATTTTACCCACTCATCCCTCGAGGCACGAAATAATCTAAGAAAATTGGGTAACACTTTTTCGTGATAAATATTGCAGGGAAAATGGGTATTTTTGACGGCTCCGAGGGCGAGCTTAGGCCAGGTTTCGAGGGATTACCGCTAGTATTTTATACTCTTTTGAAGAAGAATAATAGAATAAGAATAAAGGATGTTAAGGGCTCGGAAACGTCGTCGAATTAGGCTCTTATAAATTTAGTCAGGTCTCAAAGTAAATGAGACTGTTGATTTTTGTTACCTCCACTCTTCGTTATTTTTGGCAGATTTGAAGCAGATTTACTCAAGTCTCTGTAGTAGCTATTTTTAAATTGTTTGCTGAATTTTATTTGTTGATCTTTTACTTCTTTATGGAATGTAATATGATTTGTTAAAGCATGATGGTCTTTCCAAAAAAAGTGGTAAGTAGCATCATTAAATGTTGTCATGTACAAGAGTCATCTGTGGCCTATGTGCAAACAAAATTGATTTGGATAACTTGTGGCTGTATGTGGCACTAATGCATACAAAGATACCTGTACTAATTTTCGATAGTGTGTGTGAACGATCATAGCTTTCTACTATGTTACCTTTTCACCAACAAAACCATAGCATTCAATACAAGGGTATCCTCACCAATAACATACGACGTTCGACGTTCAAACAATGTAGCGGACAACCGTTAAAGGTTAAAAGGTTGCAGTAACGAATTAACCGTACAATCCGAGCGTGTGTCGATTGGCTGTTACAGAGCTGGAGGGTCACTTGACGAGCCTTGTGAACAAGGGGAAATAAAAATGTTGTTTTACAAACCGCTTCTCTATAAAATTGAGCGGTTGCCTTCCTATATTTTCTGTCGCAGTATCGAAAATTCTCGGCATCCAGATAACCTCGGGGCTTTGGATTGTTTTCACTTTTACCTAATCTAAGAGTAGATAATTTTAATAATTTATCATCATCAAAAATTAAGAGCAAAACTGTTGCCGTTACAGCTCCTTCTAGTCTGTTCTTTACAGTGCGGGTTATTGCACCTTATGAAAATCACACACCGTTTCTTCTTTATTAGATCTGGGTCACATATTCTCAGTCACCCTTCCTTTTTGTCCTTCTGATCGCACATATTCTATTTTGTATTACAATGTAGTATCGTATAAGGAAATTACCCATCATTCTCCATATTTATGAAATTTATATTTACTTCAACTTTTTTAACGACCCTCTCTCTAATTAGTCATGGCATATATTTCAAGTGTCCCTCTTCAATATAGGTTATGTTTTTTATAACAACGTCGTCTAATACGTCTGCCTCAGTTCTTCTTCTATTGTGATATGACTTCACATTACTTCCATCTTTGACTTTGTGATGTAATGTCACGTCATGGCCTTCACTTACATTTACAATTTTACTTATTATTTCATCAATTGAAACAATATGTCTTGTATGTAATTTCAAGGTAGCCCATTCATTAACTGACCGTCCGGGTTTTAACTCGGAACACAATGGGTACGTTCAGACATTGTTCGCTAGCAATTTGTAGTTTACTTTAATCACGTGAGGCTTTCGCGGGGTGAAAAGGTTCGATTCGTTTTGTTGTGTTGATTAAATAAAAGATAGGGCTTATTATTCAATACATTTTGCTCCAGTAGAACAATTATGATGTTCGTTACGTGGAATTAGAATTAATGTTCTTGTAAGCTCTTTACGACACAAGTACTTTTTGAGCTCCTTCAGGAGTAGATATCCTATCAATTATTATTGTAATAAAAAATAAGTTGTTCTCTTCTTCAACAATGGCGGATAATGTAATTCTCAAGCGTATCTGAAGCTTGTAAGAGCCTCCGTAATTTTGAGAAAACAAAGCTAAGGGAGGAAGAGTAGTAAGTATCGATACTCCAAACACTGATCGAGCACTTAAAAAAGGATCCAAGAGTAATTCCCATCGAACTTTTATGTTAATGTTATATTACCTTAATGATAGTAACGCGTTGTTCGGCATACAACGCGCGCTCCCTTCGTGATTTCCCTTGAGCGCCAGCGATCACCGGGAGTGGATAGCATCCAATTTTTATCATCCACTTACGTATCAGAGGCTTTCTGCTAAATTGCGAGGTTGCGTGTTTGATGTGCGAGGGATTGTGCCTTGGAGGGTTTACAGTAAGTATATCATGTAAAACGACATATTTTACGATATTTAGTGGCATTTTTTAACGTAAAAGCAAAAAAGTTTTTGTCAAAATTATATTTATATCCAGTTATTGTCTGTCTTAAGATTTTATTGTTTTACATCTACTTTTCATCTACTTATTTAAATGTGAATAACACAACGGTTCCTTGACAATTTATTTGATGTTTCATAACCTTATTTTCGTTGCAAGAAAAATCTTGCCAGGGCGATGTAGGAATGGCTAGAGACGGTTATAGCGACATCTATCGGCATAAAAAAACACTATCAACGCATCTGCCATCACTATCAGGAAGTGACCCAATGGCTCGATTGCCTGCCTTGTTTAAAAAAAAATTTGTTTGCCAAGAAAATGGAAAGAGTTGTGAATTCGACAATGTTTAGGTAAAACAGTGAGCGCATTTCTCTCAGTCCAAGTGTCTCAGCATGCCCCAATGATTTCCCACAGCGCTCATTGATACTTGCGACTTCGACAGAAATTCAGAATTTGCTGAAAAAACTCAAACAGTCGAGTTGCTTGGAAGTTTTTTAATCAAATGCCAAGGTACGGCGACAACTTCGCAACTGTTTTAATTGTAAAAGAAAAATAAAAGTGTTCCCCAAATTTGTTTGGTGTATTATTATACATAGAGGAAGCGAGCTCTAATAATTAATTAAATTAATTATAAATAATAATGTTCACGTAATACAACTAAAAAATGACAATAATATTTTTAAATATTTTAATATTTTTTATAGTTACAAATTGAGGTCTATTCTGTCCAAAAATGTAAAAAAACGAAAACAGCTGTTTTTGGGGATCCGCCCTTTTAAATAAGGCCGACAGTGTGATAAAAAAGTGAGTATTTAGATAGATTATCAATTGTATTATTTGTTACAACACAAACTAATACCGTTTAGAGATCCTTGCTATACTCTACCACTACATCCTTACTTCCTTACGTATATTATAAATGCGAAAGTAACTTTGCCTGTCTGTCTGTCTGTTACCTTCCCCCCTTAAACCGCAAAACCGAATTAGTTGAAATTTGGTATACACATAGTTGCAGTCCCGGGGAAGGACCTAGGATAGTTTTTTACCCGGTAAACAGCACAATTCCTGCGGGATAGCGATGAGCGAAGTCTACGCAGAGTCGCGGGAAACAGCTAGTATGAAATAAAGCTGCGTCTGTGTGACACAAAGTACGTGAATTTTTGCTAAAACCATTATCTAACAAACTTGTTTGTGCTAGTGTGGCTACCAAACTAAAATTACCATAACAAGATTCTATATAGGATTCTCTGGCAGTCGACTGAGTCCGAGCCGCCATGATGGATTCTCACGCCATTGACACCAAGTCCACTGCAGCTCTAATAATATTACGGAAGCTGCGGACACGTAGCCTCTGGCGGTGCGCCAGCGCCGCTCGCTCTGTTGCACCCTATTCTATCGGCCCGGTCACGACTACGCGCAACAAGCGAAGCTAGGCAAGGCAGTGAGCGAATTATCTTTTTTTAATCACGTACCTGAGCTCTTAAAATGCCGTTGTATTGCTCTCACTCACTTTAGTGTATTTGATACTTCAATCGTCCAAGTGAGGGAGACAACAAGACAATCCCGAATGTCATTCTAAAACCTCATGGAGTGAGACAGTAAAGACCTTCGGTTCCTGTCTCACTCACTCTCATGGGTTTGATATTTCAATCAGCCGATCGTCGAAACCCGAATATAGTTCTAAATGCACGCAGATTGGGATTTTATCCCAAATGAAATATGGAAAAATATGGAAGCTGATTATAAATTTATTTAATTGCTAAAAAGCTACGCTATTTTTCAAACTTCTTTAATCGGGAAAGAGTTGGGGGTTTGCAGGCAAGAGCGGCGCGGCGGTCGCGTGTGGTCGTGACCAAGCCGGATTGCAGGCTCCAAGGTATGAGATTAAATGCACGGAAACGTACTGCATACTAAAAATAGGGGGGTTCGGGTTTCCAAATTGATTCAAGTGGACGCCAGGGCTCGACGACATGCAGTATGCTACTAGTTGTAATCAAAAGTATTAGTGTAATATTGTGACATCGAGCCTTCTCAGTGGGAGGGTTTCGCAGCACAGCGTCCTGAATGGCGCAGGTTGGTGCAGGACAAGGTTCGCGAGTTCGAGGAGCAGCGTTTAGTTGACCTCGACGCTAAACGCGATGAACTGAAGACTCGCCAGCCGGTTGCCATTCGCTACCATTATGTCAACGGTGTGCTCACGTGCATTCATTGTGCGCGAGATTTCACCGCTAAGATCGGCTATATTATTATTATAAGCCATCTTCGGGCGCATGAGCGTCATACTAACTAGGAGTCGAAGTGGTCGCCATGGCCGAAATCGGTCGGAAGGATCATCATTAGTGTAATTTCAAGTATTAAAAAAAGTCGGTCAATGTACCGGTGAAAATGACTATCTTTCTTTTTTTGCCAGCTGATACAACCTCATTCTACTTTTCGCATCTGTATTCCGTCGAAAACAGGTCTCAAAGCGACTTTGAGAAAAGTTTTGCCGGCACGCTGCCCTGCCGAGTGACTCTTTTTTCTTGAATATCGATGTAGCTGATGATCATAAGTAAAACTAGCGTTGCCAATAGAATAATGCATTTAAATTAGAAAAGACACTTATCAGTCGTTCTTTGTGTCAACATTTAAAAGTTCTCACTTAATACGCAAGTGACCCCATTTTAATTAACGCCACAACTTTTCTTCAATCTCTGCATTTCTAAAAATAGAACAGTCGACTCACAAAAATTATGATTTTACACTTTGACATATATTTTGCTAAGGGTTGCCATTGCAGTACAAAGAGGCAACGCGGCCAGCATAATGGGAACCTTTGAACCAGGCACGAAACGGGGACATTTTTTAGGTTAACTTTGAATAATTTTTAACATAATTTACTTTGAATCAACTTTCGTAGTTTTAGTGATCCTTATTATTATTTAGTTTTTAATGGTTTGTATATTAATAAATTGTGCATGCTTTATTTAGTAAAAGTTACATTCAATAAAATAAAAAATAACATTATAAATTTCTAATGACAAGGTTCTAAATATGCTCAACATTTGCATGGGCTTGTACATGCCACATTGATCTATCGACTACAGTTAACTAACATGCTCCACAGAGCGCTGCGTGTTCAAGATCCTACCTTTGAGTAGCGGTTATACCTCCCACAGAGTCAACACGGAGATTGTCCGCCCCAGGCAGTCCCAGGCTTTCTATGATCTCGCCTAGATTCAGAACGGCTAGCGCAGGAGGATGCGAGACGTTGTATCGTTATTATGCAACCTCCTTTGACTGATATACCGAGAGCTGGGTCACCATTTTGAAGGAGGTAATAATTGATACTTCCATGCTGGTCTGGGAGCAAAGGAAAAACATAGAATGTACCAGTTGCTTCTCGTCCCGCGCAGATGGTAAAAGCCCATCGAGGGATTGGGCATAATTCTTAGGAATTATGTTATAGGCGATGCGGCTAGCAAGCCATCACTATTTTGATTCCTTTTTCCACATTTACGCCCACAATCTTGCTAAATGTGGCCTGTAGGTACCTGTTACCTAAGGCTCTGTCTACCCCGTAAGTGATAAAGACGTGATCTGTGTATGTTTGTATGTATGTATTCAGAAAAGTAATGTTTGCTCCTTGGCAAGAGGAATCAAAGTGCAACTTTTCTGTTCAAACCTTTGAAGTTGATTAAACCACGCCATTTTCTATGCTAGTTGCTCTTTAACAACTATATATGTTTTAACACTTGAATCCCTCATTACATCCTTCTCTACATTCTGGATTCAATTTACCACCCTCGATGTCAACACATTATTTTCCTTCCATGTGACACAAATAACTATTGTTCATTGAAATGGACCTCCGCAAACTAATGCCTGATTCAATAAATTAATTAAAACTACAGCGTTCTTCAGACGTCACGTCATACGAGTGTCCATTATTTGTCAATAGGCTAGGGACACATAAAATTGGTAAGCCAGTTGGCAAACTACCACGAACCGTAAACTTTTGATAGAATCATCAGACGCTCGTCAGCTAATCACTTCTCTCAACACGACCTCCACAGACATCATCAGTCTGCTTTGCGTCCCAGCTGTCACCGTGAAGGGCCCCTCATTAAACCACAGGACAAATGTTTACGGAACCAACCGCAAGAAGCCGAAGATTAAAGGACGACTCCGTTCGTCCATGACGGTTCGAGTTTGCACTACACTCACAAAATTATCAGAAGGCAAAACCAACTTTCGCCAAATTCGCTCGGCAAAATAATTAAAGCATTTAAATGAGTTCCAAATTAATTTCTGAGTTAGCATTCAATTTGTACTGGCAGCGGGCCTCGAATTGTTTCCTTTTGTTCACTAAGTCCACAGTGACGGGTTACGTTTCAAATGTAACAAAATAATGGATTTTCTTGTCGCAATCATAATGCCGGCGTTTCATTTAAACTCGTTTCTTGTTTGCGCCATTGTTTTTTTTTCGAATTTTCGGACCGTGACTCGACTCGGCATGTAGCTTGCCTGAAAGCAGCGCCAACCTTTGGACGAGAGTTTTTTTTTATATTTTTAAAATAGAAAAATACACTCTCAAAATCAAAACAAAACAGTGTGTCATGTAAATTAAAAATGAAGTTAGTCAATTCAATAGCATGGTGTTCTCAAAGACGATGTATTTATTTGTTAATAAAAACTTCGCAATGACACTGTGTATAAAAAAACAAGTAAAAGGTAAACCAACATAATTAAAAACAGGAAAAAAAAACAAAAATAACATCTAGACACATCGCATATGTTTAGAGATCAGTGAAATGAATTTCATACGTGTTTGAACCTTAGATGTCTTAGTGCAATATATGCCTAGCTATATAGAGATTTTCGCTTCCCTAAAACGACGGACCACCACACCTTCCGGACAGAAGTTTTAGCGCAGAAACATCTGCTGGTGCTTGGAGTTTAGCTGTATTTAATATTTCGATTGGGATAGCTATTTAGTCAAACAATTAAATTAAGGCTCCGAACTCCTGAACCGATTTGAAAAATCATTTCACGTGATAAATATAGGAATTATTATATTTATTACGGACGAAATCGCGGAGTGTGTTTACATAGAAAGCACCTTCAGTCACTGTCAGACAAATTGGAACATTCTAGGCCAATGGTAAGCAACAGGCGGACCGCGGTCCGTTTGCGGACCGCGAAAGGTCGAATCTCGGACCGCGAAATATTGTAATGTATTTTATACCAAGTATCAATTAATACATAGATAGGCGTATACCTTTATTAATTAAAATAATGTTTTTTTCTGGACCTCGTTAAAATTTTCCTACAGTATCCGGACCCCACCTAAAACTACTTGCCGACCCCTGTTCTAGGCTATCAAAAACAAAATGATTACTAAAATCTCGAATATTTTCAACATGAAACTACCGTGAGACTAAATCATCATTACACATAAACGGATAACTCACTCGACTTTTTATACGTGATTTATCCGTTTATGTGTAAAGATCTCGAATATTATTAAAAGTTCGCTTATACTTAGTTTACGACTTATAAAACTATCTGTGTACACTTTAATCTTTTGCGTTTGTAGGTAATAATCGCAATTTAATGTCGCACTCAGGGCCATGACCTCGTTAGCGCGACGTGTCTATCCCATTAGTGCCCAGACAGAGCTGTTTGCCTGAATACTTTCTAATTACAATAATTAACACAACCTGTTTGTGATTCGGTTTCGCGTGAAATTAAGGAGCATTACGCAAATGGGTTCTGTAGAAGTGATTTTTCAAATGTCTACGATTTGCTGTGTTTATTTGAATAACTGAACCGAGAAACATCACGTGTATTTTTTATATTAAAGCCGACAAACGGGCATGCGGTGCACCTGATTTTGAGTGATCATTGTCGCTCATAGACTTCCACAATACCATTAGGAGCGCCATCCTCTCAACACTTCGCCTTTACGGATGCCGCTACAAAACCAGCCCCCAACGGTTTTTTCATTTTGGTAGTGTACAAATACCTATGTCTCAAATGTAATTCCATGTAAATCGGTAAAGCATCTAACTATAACTCAATTCACACTTAAAGTCAAGATTTTTTTTTTTCGGAATGTAACAAAAACGATTCCATATCTATACCTATAGAATTATATAAAAATTAATCCCTATTTCCCTTGGTCACGGCATCAAGCGTTAACGGCTGGACCGATTTCGCTAATTCTTGTTTTATTGTGTTTGTTATTGTCAGGAGAAGGTTCTTATGGAACAATTATTAAGAAAAAATAACTGGTACGGGGGCAAAGCCGCGGGTAACAGCTAGAAATACAATATAAACACAAAATATACTTATTTATCACAAATCAGTACAAAGACAAAACAAAGAGGAAAGATACCAAAGTGGCGATAGGGTGCTTTAAAGCGATCACGACCAGTACGCTTATTACCTAACTCGCTCGCAATCGCCATCGTGTTTATTTTGACAGTTCATGTATGTAACTGTCAAACTGAACACGATGGCGATTGCGAGCGAGTTAGACAATAAGCCTTCTGGCAACCATTATAATACGGAAATGAATTTGAAACTGTTAAAGTTACTATTGGATCTATTCAAGAGCACACCTGCCTATACCGCTCTCCATATACATTGGAAGCGAACTTTTCCATGTTTACTCAATCCAAACATTTGAAAACAATGCAAACCCTCCCAGTACCAAATATAGATTCCAAATCCAAATACGAAAAGGTAATTTGGAAGCAACGCCGCCCCTGTAAATAGCCATCGAAAGTTCTCGAATTCATTTCCTGTAACGCCGAAACGTGCTATTCGGATAGCCGAATCAATTCTTCTTCGAAAATCGGTGTCGCCGTCCTTGTTTTTAGCTCGCGCGCGAGCTGGACGGGGAGTGTTGGGTAGTTGAAAAACTGATAGGCTTTTTCTGAATAGGCGTGTGTGGAAAGGGTTTTGTGTTTCATAACTCATTTGACTCGGGCGTTGTCCGGTTGCCGATCAACGCCGGCCGTGTTTCCGGTCAGTGGGTAAATTAACTACGCGGAACCATCCCGTTATTTGTTACCATTGGATTTATTTAGTCATCGATTTGGGGGTTCGAAAAACCAATCGATTTCCGGCTGACGATGGCCTCATTATCATTCGGTCAAATAAAAATGGACAACTGACGATAATTTTTAAGAGTTCGGTTCCCAAAAGGCGAGAACATGACATTATTAGAGCTCCGTTGTTTATCTATTCGCCTGTCACAGCACTTTTACATCATAACCGCACATTTTGAAAGATGGATAGGTGCTTAAAAAAACAAAGTATTATTTATAACAAATTATCATACACAAATAATAACAGTCAGCCACTTTTCTTTATTTAGTGACTGTACGAAAGGTACGAAATCCTGCTGACTGGATTACTGGAATTCATCTATACTAATATTATAAAGAGGAAAAGTTTGATTGTTTGTTTGTTTGCATTGAATAGGCTCCGAAACTACTGAACCGATTTCAAAAATTCTTTTGCCGTTAGAAGGCAACATTATCACTGAGTGACATAGGCTACTACGAAAATACCTTTTCCTACGGGAAAATTAATTTATCGCGGGCGAAGCTGCGGACGGAAGGCTAGTAGTTTATAAAAAAAAAGTAGGCACACGGAAAAAAAAACTTAGCTGTGGTAACTAGGAATTAGTTGGCGCAGCTAAATTCCTTCGAAACTATAGGGACATCGAAGTATTTAGCTATCGTTGCAAAGAGTTTTTCGCTACCGAAACTTGGCTGTGATAGCAAATATTCTTAGTTGTGATCACTTTGAAGTTTGGGAAACTTAGCAGTGACTGCTAATCATATTAGCTAAAATTAGTTGTGGCTGCTAAGTATATTAGCTATATTTAGCAGTGACAGCTAATTTAATTAGCAATATTTAGCGGTAGCTGCAAACAAATTTGCCGTAGCTGCTAATTACTTTAGATGTGACAATCAAAATAATTCGTTGCATCGGCGAAAGTGTTGGCTGTAGCAACTAAGCTAGTTTGATACTCTATCGCATTTCTTTAGCGGTATTCGACAACGAGTTTAGCTGCAGCTGCTAAAAGGGTTTGTTACTATAAGAAAGACTTAGTTGTGAGATGTAATCAAGTTAGTTGTAGCTGCTAATTAAGTTTGTTACAGTTACTAAGAGTCTTAGTTGTGGGATGTAATCGGTTTGGCTGTAAGTACTAATTGGGTTTGTTACTGTAACCAAGAGTCATAGTTGTGGGATGTAATCAATTTAGCTGTAGCCTCTAATTGGGTTTGTTACTTTAACTAAGAGTCTTAGTTGTGGGATGTAATCTGTTTAGCTATAAGTGCTAATTGGGTTTGTTACTGTAACTAAGAGTCTTAGTTGTGAGATGTAATCAGGTTAGCTGGAGCTGCTAATTAAGTTTGTTACAGTTACCAAGAGTCTTAGTTGTGGGATGTAATCAATTTGTGGCCCGAGGAAGCGACCGCCACTGCGATACGGCAAACCCGTGCACACACCTGCTAAGTCTGATAGACCGGGCCCGTTAACGTCCTAACGAATTAGAAGCAGTAACGTGCACACTAGGCTACTCAGACTCGCTTCCTGTGTCTGTTACAAGATAATCATTCAAAATCATCTCGGGTATATATGGACGCTCGGTCAACCAAACGATAGCGCGATGTAACTTGCGCGCAGCGCCATCTGTTGGCGTATTTCGTAAGCTCAGTTGCTGTTGGCCTTAATACTTATCGTTTCTGTGTCGGCCATACGAAACCGCGTTCTATTGCGCGCGGCGCCCTCTAGCGGGTTATCTTATAAATAATGACGTCATGCTACACATGTAATTTGTACGAAACTTTCATTCAATTAGTTATGGCAGTTACATTTGTAACATAAAGGTAACTTCTTGTGCAAAATATCTTTCAAGTTGCTGTTCATTGCAAAGTAAATTTGTTGGTGCGACTAAGATTCTTAGCAACATTAGCAAAAAAATATTTAGCAGTTGCAGCAAATAATATTAGCTACAGTTTGTGAATAAGTTAGTCAAAGCTGCAAAAAGTTCTTGACTGCCACACTTGTCTGATTTGCTACGACTGCTAATATAATATTGCTGTTCATTGCAAAGTAAATTTGTTGGTGCGACTAAGATTCTTAGCAACATTAGCAAAAAAATATTTAGCAGTTGCAGCAAATAATATTAGCTACAGTTTGTGAATAAGTTAGTCAAAGCTGCAAAAAGTTCTTGGCTGCCACACATAAGTCTGATTTGCTACGACTGCTAATATAATATTGCTGTTCATTGCAAAGTAAATTTGTTGGTGCGGCTAAGATTCTTAGCAACATTAGCAAAAAATTATTTAGCAGATGCAGCAAAGAATATTAGCTACAGTTTGTGAATAAGTTAGTCAAAGCTGCAAAAAGTTCTTGGCTGCCACACTTAAGTCTGATTTGCTACGACTGCTAATATAATATTGCTGCTCATTGCAAAGTAAATTTGTTGGTGCGACTAAGATTCTTAGCAACATTAGCAAAAAAATATTTAGCAGTTGCAGCAAATAATATTAGCTACAGTTTGTGAATAAGTTAGTCAAAGCTGCAAAAAGTTCTTGGCTGCCACACATAAGTCTGATTTGCTACGACTGCTAATATAATATTGCTGTTCATTGCAAAGTAAATTTGTTGGTGCGACTAAGATTCTTAGCAACATTAGCGAAGGATATATTAGTAGATGAATCAGAAAAAAATTAGCAGCCTTTGCAAAAATGTTATTAGTGATTGCAAAATGTATTTATCAAACGTATCAAAGATATTATCTGCTGTCTAACACATGTAAAATTAGTAATAGTAACGAAATTTTTATCCACTATAACTAAGAATTATTAACGGTTACAACTAACAGCAATTACTAAATTATTTTGTTGATAAATTAGCTATAGTTGCTAATCAATTAGTACTGTTAGCAAATTATTTGAAATTCGTTTAGCTAAATATCGTTATCAGTGGTAGCTAACTGGTTTTAGTTGCTATAGACATGGCCTTGTTACAGTTGCAAACAAATTGTATGCCACAGCAAAGAAAATTTCAGCAAAGGGAGCTTAGCTATCACGGCTAATTCATTTCTCTCCGTGCAGTATTTACTTAGGTATAATTGATAGGTACTGGGATAGTACTGATGATAAACTTCAGTAGTTTCTGTCTCTTTCTTTTAACCTTACACAAATTCATAGTAAAATGTAATTGACTTTAATTATCTACAAAAAATGTTTCTTTGTAATGACGTAAACAAGAAATTAACCCAGTTAAGTCGGATTGGAAAATAAGAATTGTATTTTTATAAAATTTGGGACGATATTCTTAATTCTGATAAAGGTTTACACAGTTCGGAAAGTGGAAGAATATTTAAGACGATAAGATATTAAATGGAATTGGTATTAAATGGAGCTACAGCTCGCAATTAAGGTACCTAATAAAATTAATTTGTTTCTTGAATGTAGGTGTAATAAACTTTGTTGGTTATTATTTTCCATTTAATAACGGCGAAATAATTAATACAATATTAAGTATTTTTAGTAAAAGAGTGTAAAAAAATATTTTTCAAAAGTTCAATTTAAATATTACCCTTACTTTTCTTTGGCATCGTCGCCTAATAAGTCACCTTCAGTTACTTACTCACTAATAAACAAGTCCATTTCCATACCTGAAACAATAAAATTACTAATCAAATCTTAATAAAGACGACTAATTAATTACTTTTCGCTAAATTAAATTAGAGTAAATAAATGAAAGTTATTAATTTTCGTCAAATACCTCTAAATTCAAGAACTTTCCGCTCACATAACAAAAGCAGAAAATTCACAAGCAAAATAAACTAATCCGAAAGTGAAAACTGTAGCAAAAAGTTTTTTAAAGCGCGCTTTTATCTTCAATTTTTTTACCCCGCAAGAGCCACATAAATCCGCCATTCATTTCGAAAACGTCATGGCCTATAAAATATTAACAGACACGGCAGAGAGGCACCGAAATGATTCCACTTATAGGCGTATTAAGACCAACTGCCGGATAAAACTGGGGACGCAGTTTAGCGCGGCTGCCTCACTTTATATTGACATTACACAGAATAATTCGTCGAAGGATTTTGTTGGAGAATTAGTCTAATAATCAGTATGTAATACAAGTTCTTAGGGTAAATGTCCCACAATATTTTACAGATTAGTATATTTTTTGAATTATGCTAAATTCGAACATTGCAAAACAAGAGAAAGATAAATATTTGTTTGATGTAAAGTAGTGGCTTTTGGTTTTGGTATACCTAATATAGAAATAGCGGAGTAATCGTAAAATTTAAAAGAAAGTCTGAAACGAAAATTACCGATAATCCTGATAGAAATTAAGCAACGTATTTGCAAAATAATGCTTCCAGCTTTTAAGTATGTAGTGCCTGAGACATGTTATTTTTTATTAAATTTTATGCCGTGGTCAAAGTTGGGCAATATATAGAATTTTTTTTATCTACTCTACAACTCTGGAACTGGTACAGTATTTCACCGGTTATTACATTTCTTTGTAAATTTGGTATTTCTTCATTGTTTTAATCTATCACCGTCCAGTCAAGTGAAAATGCTGCAGCCGGCTGTGCCGCAAGCAGTAAGTTGTCATCGTAATCTTTACGATGGCCATCAAGAGTTAAGAATGGCCGTAAAGCGCGTAATGTAAACTTTGTGTTGCAGGTATTGTCCTCGTTAACTTGTGTAGTGGTTCAGCTGGGTGCTATCACTTTGTGTAAAATATTGTTGCTTTAGAGGAAATATTTTTACGTTTTCTCTTGTTAATACGGTTTTGAGGAAAGCAGAAATATTGTTACTTCCATGCTGGTCTGGGAGCAAAGAAAAAACATAGAATGTACCAGTTGCTTCTCTTCCCGCGCAAATGGTAAAAACCCATGGAGGGAATGGGCGAAAATCATAGGAATCATGTTATAGGCGATGCGGCTAGCAACCCATCACTATTTTGATTCCACTTTCTACCTCTACGCCCTCAGTGTCTTGCTAAACGTAGGTCTTGTTACCTTAGGCTCTGTCTACCCCGTAAGGGATAAAGACGTGATTTGTGTATGTGTATGTAGAAATATTGTTTAACGGTAGTGTCCGATCGAAGTTTCGGTTTCGGACTAAAAATCACGTATGTTTCGGCCAAAAGTCCGGTTTCGATCAAAAAACATCCAAAACTCTCGTGTTAAATTTTCCCTTTTTAGGGTATTTTAATTTTGACCTAGTATCACTATGATAATGTTGAAATTTCAATCCGAGAAACGTGAAACGCAGAACCTTGTAATATTGGACTTGGTCTTAGGTAATTTTTTAACATTCTACACTCAACAAATTACGGCAACGATCTAGACACCTAGCAGCGTGTCAGCCAAGTTAAAATAAAAGGAAATGGCGACGCTGCCGTGTGTAAATTTACACGAACCATTCCGAATCTATTTTCTTCCAAAAATTGTCGATAAACAATTATCTTTGCTAGACAAAGACGTTGTCTCGATGAACCAAATAACATTTTATTCGGAATCATAATGCAGGTGTCTGGCGGTGGGCCAGGAGCAATTAGCGAGAAATTGTTATCTTTGTTTACCCGCCATCGACTTTCAGTATTGTTAACGATGGAACTTGATTTTATTAACTTAATGATTGTGCAACGAGGTTTTGAATATTTGAAGACTTTTTTGCTGTCTACTGTAGTACTCCCGTCAAGACGAGCACAGTGAAGTGCAAAGGCGCTACTTACCTTTTTTTGGAGCGCTTGGTCGTTTAATTCCCGTTCCCGCGGGATAGCGATAAACATAAAGGCCGTAGCTGCCTAGAGTTGCAACGTTAACCATTATTGTAGAATAAGCTATCGACATCAGTTCTTAAGTCTAATTCTGTTCCTGGGTGCCTTTAAGAGGCGAGTGTACAATTTTCTGCAGGGCCGACAACGCACTGGCATCGCGTAAAGTGCTGCGGGTGTCTATGGACAGTGGTGATCATTTACCATCAGGTGACCCACTAGTTCGTTTGTCTGGCCTCTCTAACATAAAAAAAAAAAAGTTGAATAATATTTTTTTAGGGTTTCAACCTTTTTGGCTGTTGGTGGGTGGCTGGCGCTAACACGGTCAAAAGACGGTTCAGCCAACGGATAATGACATCGCTCCAAATCTGCCAGGAAATCATTAACCGTTGCCCAGGGTGCACCGGACCAAGCACTGCTCTTCCCCTCGGACAAACCGCAGCTTTTGACCACACGCGGAGGTACGACTCGCTCCCCATTAACAAAAGTTTAAACTAAGCCAACAATGATGACTCTTCAATCAAATGTAGCCAACAATATACCAAAAGGCACGTAATAATCTGCTAGTAATAGAAGCTGATAACATGAAAATCGATACAAGCCACGTGTCCTGGTTATTATTTCCCTAATTGAGTCCCGGCTGGCAGCCCGCCAGGCGGGCTTTTCACTCCCCGGGATTAAGCCGTTGTATAATGCAAATGGAATGTCCATTGATTTTGGATTATTGGCCCACGGTCTTTAAAATCAGGTGGCTGGCTTGTAGGATCTTCGAGTCAAATGGTAGGTCAATGTTTGTAGAAATTACGGTTGGAATCTGATACGGACAGTTTTAGTAATGACATACGTCTGCCATGTTTTTAATGTGAATGGTTACGTTGGGAGGGGAAGGCTTAGACGGACGTTCCGAGACCAAATAGGAGACGTTTTGGAAAAAGGTCAGGTCAGGAGTACCCGAAACCGACGAGCATGTATGAAGAGATTGATGAGTGTCGATGAAGCGAAAGAAATATGTCAGGATCGTAGCAAGTGGAACAAAGTAGTCTCTGCCTATCCCTGTGGGAAAGAGGCGTGACGGTATGTATGTATGTATGTATGTATGTTTGTTTTTAACCCTTGCAAAGAGAGGGGTGTTATAAGTTTGAAGTGTGTGTGTATGTGGCATCATAGCTCTCGAGCCGCTGGACTGATTTCGATGTATTTTTTTCATTCGAAAGCCAGTTTCTTTGTGGTGGTTCTTAGCTATGTTTGTTAAAAATTTGTTCAGTAGTTTGAAGAGTATCAGCTCTTTACGGGGTAGACAGAGCCTAAGGTAACATGACATAAATACCACATTTAGCATGATTGTGGGCGTATGGATGGAAAGGGGAATCAAAACAGTGATGGGTTGCTAGCCACATCGCCTATAAAACATGATTCCTAAGATTTTCACCCAATCCCTCGATGGGCTCTAAAAGTTTGGTTTTAAATACTACTAATATTATATACGCGAAAGTTTGTAAGTGTGGATGGATGGATGGATGTTTTGTTACTCTTCACGCCAGAACGGCTGGACAGATCTGGATTAAATTTAAATTTGGAACATATATAGATTATAGTCTGGAATAACAATTAGGATACTTTTTATCTCGAAAAATTGCGTGATTCCTGCGGGCAACAGCTACTATGCATATAATTTGAAATTTGATTTTATTCCACTTTTTACTACAAGTATCTTCAAGGGCCAACATTTTGATGAAATAATTCGACCTTCTCGACGTTAATATAAATTAAACTAGACCCGCTAGCCGTAAACGCCGCCTTTTGATATTTGCCGGGAGCCAAAGAAATAATTTCAAGTATAAGCCCTCGCTTTAAAAAAACGCAATAAACTACAATGAGGAGAGGAAATTTATCCGTCTTGAGGGCTGCTGTAATCCCCTTGCGCCTCGAAATATATTATAAGGCCGGGTTTGCATAATGCCCGGTTAATACGCGGCTGCTGCACGCTTGTTTGTGGACTTCTTTAAGTTGCTCTTAAGCTACTACTAACAAGGTGGCTAAGTATTTGCTAGCATTCCGTTTTTAAGTTCTCTTTATCACTGCTCGAGGTGTGTATACACAACTTTACGTCTTCCCCTGCCAGTGTCAAAGCAACAACTGCCCGCGAAAACGTCCTAGGTACTTCTATGAAATGAAATGAAATAATTTATTTTGCTTTAGACATGGTAAAAAAGTCTAGTATTTAGTGTTGATGTCCGGCGACACGTCTAACCAAATAAATTGGCATGCAAACATAAACTTATTTTCTAAAGTGGTTTTTAGTAGTTCGAATTAGCACATTTTACAAAGTTTTCATTTTTGACATATCAAATTATGAATGTTACTATAAATTATTAGTATTGCAGTTATTTATTTTAAGTACTCTTTGATTGAATAAAATGCTTTGTCCCTAAGCCATTGAAATAATTTAAATCTGAATTTGCTTTGGGGCAACTCAGAGCTATGTTCTAGGCAGCTTGTTAAAATAAATATTCGTAATGCCATTGGAAAACAGTTACTGCGATACAAAAGCGTGTTCGTTTTAGGATAAATTAACTGATTTGGGTATCTGGTATTGAAATGGCACACCTGGTCTTTCCTTTTAAAATATTCTGGATGAGATTTTACAAAGCTACATATTTAAAATATATACAAATACAAATAACTTTATTTCGCTTGAAACATGGTACAGAACATGGAGCACAAATAAAAATCGGACAGCTCACACATTTCACCTGTAACTGGCATGCAAAATTTAACAAATTAAGTATACATTATTGGTCAAAAGAGGAAAAATATAAACAAGGAACTGAGTATTTAAAAGGTGAAACTAAAATAGCGTAGCTGAATGGTGAACAAGCGATGTGACCCGCTTCTAACCAAGCCCCCGGGCACTTGTTGCAATGATATGCCCCGCTAGCGTTATCGAAGCTCCGGATTTGGCACTTTTGGCAGTCAACGGTTCGGTTGGTTCAAAATTTAAAAAAAAAACACTGGATGGCTGTTAGGTGTTTTTGTTGCGCGCTTTCATTTTGCTTTTTAATGTTTCCGACGATTGTCCTAATGCGTCACTTTTTTTTTACATATTCAGAGAAGTTAATACCACGTATAGGTATGCACCACTGGGTACTATTATAACGTCTGCATAGTAGGTAAATGACGTTTACACAAGTGATTTTACAATAGCTTGATCGCTGTGATAAGCTACACAAAATAAAAAGTGTTTTGTCAAAAACTATTTTTCAAAAAAGTGAAAGCTGAATCTATAGGAAGTTTTGAAATAAAATCACGGATGAACAGTTTTCTTAATTGAGAAAAGACGTTATTTTTCCCCTGAATACATTGTCAAAAAATAGCACAGTTATCAAAATTTTAAACTGCCTTTTTCAAAAATATCACATCAAACTTGCACCTATACAAGCCATCTCGGAGCTAACACAAACTAATTCGCATTATCGCCGAACGAAAAGCGGCTATCTGTCTTCATTACTCCCATTAGGCGCGGGAGGACTTAATTTGGTCCGTTATTGCCCGCTCAATGCGTAATGAACACTGTTTTAATATATGTGCTGTGTTAAATCGTGCGCTCCTTTTCTAACCGCAGCGGTTTTGCGCTCTATTTCACTTTTGATTGCACATTTGATGCTGAGTTTATTTAAATAGTTGGGCACAGATAAATTTGGTCAGTGCACTTGTCATACCATAATAACGATCGACTGTTACTAAAGCGACCAAATTAATTGTATATATTTACAAAGTGTTAAATTGAATTATAAGGATATTTTTGAACAGTTAACAGAAAGTAATGAAAAATTATATGATATCACTGTATTGTCCGTTTTTAACAAAATAAAAATAAATCATAAAGCAAAATTCTAATGTACACTGACGAGCAACAATAACGTGTCACTTCTTATACAAAGTTACCCGTATGAGCAAAATTAATTAACTATTTTTTAGGTTCTATTTTAATATCAAACTAAACTTAACAGCCATCTATTATAGTACAGCGAAAAAACCATTTTTATACCTAGTATGAGACATCGTTTAATATCGTTATCCACCTAAAAGCTTACGGGCTGAGGACAGAAAGTTTTAAGGTCTATAAAACCTTGATAGGTAGTAAAGCGAGTGACAGACGGACAGTGCTGAATAATAAAGGCCCTGACAAAGGGCTACAAGTTGAGGATCATGCTGGAATGATAATAGAAAAGGCGGTAAAATAACAGCTAATAAATTACGTGGTTAGGAGCAAGCTATCAACTTGTTTAGTACATCACTAAGAATGCATAGTTCTTAAAATACGACTGAAGGTTATTCGTACTCTAAACGAGAATATTGGATATAACTAGAGATAATAGACGCCACATACCGTAAAGGACATGAGCTTGAGTTACGAACTCCTACGCTCATTTTATTTCCCGCGAGCATCTTGTGTCAGCGGTGACGTTACTGCCCTTGAACATAAAGTAGATTACAGTAGTTTTCCAATTAAAATTTTTACGGCATATCTATTTGCAGCGTGACACCGACTCTAACAAACGCCCTTTTAAACTCTCTTAATTAAGCTACAGAAACGCACCAATCACAGCTCGCGTCAAAAACGCCGGCTCAGACCGTCAATCGTGACGCAGGTCGAGACCGGAGCGTAAAAAGTGACGTCGTACATGACGCATGGCCGCGGAAAAACCGGAGGATTTGGACGTCATTTGTAGTTTGGCGAGATTTGGCTGTGGATCTGCGAGGTTGAGTGTGTTACGCGTTTACTGTGTTTTTGCGTGAGAAAGGAGGGACATGTATACCTACACGATACAGCTGCTGGTGATATTTTATTATCTTATGGGTCTAAGTTCCAGTTATTTATGATGACGTCTCTGTCTGTTCCGGTAGTAATAAATAGAGACATCATCATTGATAACTGACACTTAACAGAGAGTGGTAAAACAGGCCCTAAGAATGAGTTGGACTAAGTTACTTTAACGATAACGTTAGCCATAACCAACGACATTGACTGAAAACCTATGAAAAATAATGTCAAAATCGTCGTTTCTGGTTCATTTCCGTTAAATACCTACAGTTTTTAAAACAAAAAGCAAACCACATTAACTACAGAACAATAGTGTAGAGACAGTGTCTCAGATATAGTACAGTCTGAGAGGTTCTACGTCATTCGGGTTTAATATATATAAATATTAATATAATTGAAATGTAAAAGCCAAAATATATTCAAACTAGCTTTTGCCCGCGGCTTCGCACGCGTGAACCATGAGTATTTCAAAGAAGCTAGCAATCAAGCAAGCGAACAACCAAACCTGCAAGCTTTCAAGCATGCGTGCAAGCATGTAAGTATGCAAGCAGGCATGCAAGCAGGCACGCAAGCATGCATGCATTCAAGCAAGCATGCAAGCATGCATGAAAGCAAGTATGCAATCAAGCATGCAAAGCAAGCACTCAAGCAAGCATGCAAGCAAGCCCCCGCATTGCCCCGCTACCTTGATTTTTCTGAAACTGTAAATATTGCAGGATTTTTATAAAACAAACCTAACCTAACCTATAGGGCTGTCCTAAAATATACCCTAAATAGCTTTTTCCCGCGACTTCGTACGCGCTATGATGTAAAACGAAAAAATACGTTTTTCCCGTTCCCGTGGAAATTTTGGGGAGTGCTTTCGGAGTACACTTAAAGCCTTTAAAGAAACACACGTTATAAATGTTAAGTCTCTTTCTTCCGCTGTTTCGTCTGGAAACGTAAAATCCCATTTTTTCCCGTCCCTGTGGGCGTTTCGGAAAATCCTTTCTTAGTGCTCCCCTACACTCCCGAATATACCTACGTCACAAATTTCAACTTTTCCCCTGCGTCCCGTTTTTCCCGTTCCCGTAAGAATTTCGCCAAATAGACCAATTCCCGAAATTCTTACGGGAACTCCTACACTCCCCAAGGAACCCACTTGCAAAATTTCAGCTTTCTACGACCAGTAAAACGAAAAATCCTGTTTTTTTCCCGTTTCCGTGGGAATTTTGGAAAGTACTCTCTTAATGCTCCTCTACACTCCCGAAGCAACCTACATGCCGAATTTCAGCTTTCTGCAACCAGTAAAACGAAAAGTCCCGGTGTTTCCGTTCCCGTGGGAATTTCGGGAAATCCTTTTGTAGTGCTCCCCTACACTCCCCAAGAGAACTTGAAGGCCAAATTTCAGTTTTATACGACCAGTAAAACGAAAAATCGATCCCGTAGAACTGAATATATAAATCCCGTTTTATTCCTTATCCCGTGGAAATTTCCAAAAATCCTGAAATTAGTTTCTTAGTTTTGTAATCACCTACTTATGTATCAAATTTGAAGAGTCTAGTTATTATAGTTACTGAGATAGCGTCACTCGGAATCGAATATATCATCATCATCATCATCATCATCTCAGCCATTACAAAGAATCGAATATATAATTCCCGTTTTTCCCTTATCCCGTGGGAGTTTCCAAAAATCCTTCCTTAGTGGATGCCTACATTGTATAAGGTATCTATGTGCAAAATTTCAAGTCTCTAAGTCCAGTGGTTTGGGCTGTGCGTTGATATATAGTTAAGTCAGTCAGTCAGTCAGTCAGTCAGTCAGGACTTTGGATTTTATATGTATAGATTAAACACAGGAGGCTGACAACATTTGAAATCAAGGATCCCTTTGTAAGAGGATTTCAAACGCGTTTTAATTTTTTGTAAAGCAAAGAATTAGGTCACCTAATGACAAGTATTTTCCTCTGCCCATAGATAATTGCATCACCAGAAAGCCTTATCAACCTAGACGGATAACATAAATTTAAAATTATTGAGTTAAAGGTTGTGTTCACTTGCTGTTTTTTTATGGCCTCAATTATAAGCTTTTGGCCGCGGCTTAGCTCACGCGTATGATACTAATACTCACGCGTATGATACTAATACATAATTATAATAATTAACTAAATAGCTCTTCTGATATTACCATATGTACCAAATTTTATCAAAATTTGTCCACTCGTTTTTGTGAAGAACGGCAAACATAGTTAACAAATTTCACATTTATAATGTTAGTTAGGATTTACTACATTCATTGACGAACTTAATATGCTCGTCACAAATCAATCGTCATCAGTCCATTCCTCCATCGAAGCCACCAAATCGTGTATTTTATATGTTTAGTTTTTTAATTTTATCTGGGTCCTACTGAAAAACAGCGTTGCGGCTTGCCGCAACATTATGCTGAGTGGGGCCCATTTTACACCATATCGGTACTATTCCTAAGTATATTGTATTTCTTCCTATTATATATCTACGTGTATCGAATGTGTGTAATTAAATGTTTCTCTCTTTCTCTCTCTCTCAAACGCTGGTGGAGCTCGTGCAAGGTCTGTCTGGAGCGCTATCACCGTCTTTCTCCTTATCCTGCCAAAAGGATTTCGCTACTGCTGTGTTGCCACTCCACTCCCACACACGGTCAGTTCTAACCGATCCAATGCCGCGTCATGCCGATTGGGCAATAGGAAGGATGGTGTATAGCAGGGATGGTTTATTTTTGTCCATTAAATCACCAACTTAAGATTATTTTATTATGAAACTAGCTTTTGCCCGCGACTTCGTCTGCCTATTATACCTACATAAAAACCTTCCTCTTGAATCATTCTATCTATTAAAAAAACCGCATCAAAATCCGTTGTGTAGTTTTGAAGATATAAGCATACATAGGGACATAGGGACATAGGAACAGAGAAAGCGACTTTATTTTATACTATGTAGTGAAGTGATAGTGATAGGGCGAAAAACGGGCAGTGTGGTCATATGATGGTAAAATAACAACACACTTTTAAGACAACATGGTCTTTGATGACAGGCTAAATATTACTTTATTTGTGAAAAAATGGCACGTCCACCAAAAAAGGTTCGCCACCCCTGGTGTACAGCCAGCACAAGACAGCCAGTGAACTTACTGACACGTGAGGTTATCTATTTTAACCTTCTAGGCCGGGAACGTTGCAATCCTCTAATAACATTGCGGGTATCCACGAGTTACCATTAAATGGCTTGCTCGCTCGCCTTCCCTGTGTAAATGGATCTCATTGCCAGCTTAGTACTTCCAAAAGTAGAATCAAATTGAAAATTATTACAACAATATTTGCATCATATATTTATTAAGTATTTATTGTGAGCACAGGCCGGCGCTAAACCCTCCCTGAAGCGAGTTAAGTCGCAAAATATGAATTTATCGCGACCGTAGCCGATACGGAGTTGGGAAACAAATTATTTAGGCCCCATTTTATTTACGTCCTTTATGAGTTAGAGTGTTTTATTTTTTTGGGACAAAAGCGGGCTCAAATGAGAACAGGCCACGGAGCAAAGAACTAATAGACTGATTTCATAAAATTTATATTAAAAATATTTCGTCAAGGCGAAGTAGCGACTTATGTCTAGAGTTAGGCAAGCAGGCTGTTATGATTTATTTAGATAGTAAGTGTTTAGTCAATGCATGGCATAGTGAATGAAACTCGCCTTGTTATTATGTGAACAAAAAAAATACCTACATGAGTAAAATTGAATTGTCAAAATGTTTGTAAGCGCATAACCTCTAAAAAATGCACCAATATACCTTGGATAAATTATCTTTTTGTGGTGTTCGTGATTGGCAGAACAAGGTTTGCTTAGAACAAAGTTTAGAAGAAAACTAGAACCAAGGCTAAGCCGCTGGCAACAGTTAGTCTTAAAAAATTGCTTTCTTCCATGCAGAGAATAAAGGATAAATAATCACAAAAAAATGTATTGATATAGTCTAAATGATAACATCAAAATTGCTGAGTGTTGCAAAATGTGATAGTCCGTTTTAATTATAACTCTATATGGTAATTTATCTTTGTAACAGGCGTAGCGTTCGAAAAAGAAAGCTAATTTCCGATGAACGTTAGCATCATCAAGTATTCACAGCGGTCAAGTTAGGTAATAAGCTGCCTTAGCATAAACTTGGCACACAAGTATTTTAGCAATTTCGGAGACTTTCAATGTCATATCTACTTGAATTATCTCACTTTGAATAATTCATAGCCTCTTTGAAGTAATTGAAAATACCAATTTGCGAATACTTCAACCGAATCGAAGTCTAAAAGAATATTATAGCGAAACTCAATTTGATCGTCTTCAACGCGAATCTACAGAACTCAATCTGTTCAACTCAAAATAAATTAAATTCTCCGCTATTGTTGTACTACTCATTGTTTCGCTTCCATCGGTTGTACATTTTGCCTCAAAGAGATGGTCCTTCGGGCCGGATCCGCGCCAACTTCTGGCGGCCATAACTACAAGGCCTCAACACACTTAAGGCGGCAACAAATTTCCTCCAATTAAATCCGTGTAGAGGGCCCGTGGAGGGTTCCATTAATTAAACGCGGCTCTTGAAGGCCCTCCGTCCTCCTGAGGGCCACCTCTCCTACTGCCTCCACTCAACATAATCGTGGACAAAATTATTCCCTTTGATTATCTATGGCATGGCGCCGCTTTAATTGCGATTGCGTAATCTGTGGTTTAGTTAGACGTAAAAGTTAGAGTTAGTGGGCGTAACGGAGCGGACGGCCGATAGACGATAAGGTCACCAGGGAGAAGGAGAAGGAGTCGAGAGAGCGATGGAAACGCGGAAACACCTCGCGCGACATCGCCCAAAAGGCTTAGGGTGGACATTTAAAAACTAGTCATTATAAATCAATGAAAGATTAAATCAATAAATAAATAAATATCTTGGGACAAATTACACCAATTGACCCAGCCCCAAACTAAGCAAAGCTTGTACTATGGGTACCAGGCAACGGATAAACATACGTAGATAAGTAGGTACATACTTAAATACATACAACATCCATGACTCGGGCACAAACATTCGTATTCATCATACAACTGTCTGCCCCTACCGGGATTCGAACCCGGGACCTCTAGCTTCATAGTCAGGGGTACTAACCACTAGGCTATCCGGTCGTATTGCGTTTGATGGAACGTTTTACACAAATCACGTCTATATGCCTTGCAAGGTAGACATCTAAGTAAAGGTCTCTAGCAATTAATGCAGGTGAACATGTCACAGCTGTCAGTAAGGCAGCATTGCATTAATGTGGCATTCGGTTCTGATGCGTTGTCATTAGCGTCCGCGCTCCATTAGTGTCAGCACTTGTCAATCTGACACGTACAGTTACCAGCATAGCCGTGCAAAAACATACATACATACATACATGAATCACGTCTTTAGACAGAGCCTAAAGTAACAAGACATACAGGCCACGTTAAGCATGATTGTCGGCGTATGGAAAAGGAGAATCAAAATAGTGATGGGTTGCCAGCCGCATCGCCTATAACATGATTTCTAAGAACTTCACCCATTTCGGACGGGAAGAGAAGCAACTGGTACATTCTATGTTTTTTCTTCACTCCTAGACCAGCATGGAAGATAAAAAAACACCTGATCAAATTGGGGTTAAAAGTTTTTGACGCTTAGAGGAAATAACCAATTAGAGCGGTAATAAGGACTTTCTAATCGTGGTAACACATCGGTCTTTTTCAACCTACACCATACTAACTCAAATTATTCGCGGTTTTTTTTCCTTATCTTCTACATTTACATGGTTTTTATTAAAACTAATAGTCTTTCATGCACTATGCCGCATAACGAGTAAACATTAACCACCTAAATCGATCATAATCGCTGCTTATTCAACTTTATTTACCCTTTTGACCGTCGACTGTTCAGAGTGCAGTAATCGCCAATTTTGCTTGGCGTAATTTTATTTCATATTCATTGTATGACGTTTCCACTCTATTACGTTGTTTGCTCTATGATTTGACGACACTACCGCAGTAAAAATAAGTGATGCTTTGTAGCCGGAAAAAACATAGTCACACTATATCAACACAAATATGACTGTACCGGGGAATCTACATGAGAATGGATCCATCTATTGTGTCTAGTTCAGCCAAATCAAATTCAAGTCAATGTAGTTCCAAGTATCAGGCCTAAGTAACACGTAATTCAATCTACATTTTCAGAAACCATTCTTCTTCTTCTTATTTGTGGCGTATCAAGTCGTTATAGCAACGACACTTCGCCATGTCAAAGTAATAAAATTATTATTCAAAAATCTTGTGACAAAACGTCGGCATCGTTGTACAAAAGACTCCCCCTGTCGGGGTTTTAGCCAGCTGTCAGAAACTGCCAGGAAATCATTAGCCGATGCCCAGGGTGCAGCGGACCAAGCACTGCTCTTCGCCCCGGACGGATTCGAAAACGAACCGCAGCTCTTGACCACACGTGGAGGTAAACCGACTCGCACCCCAAGAAATCATTGTTAAATTGTTTTTTAATAAAAAAATACCGCTAAAAAGTGAAAAATAATCATAAACATTTCGTTTGCGCTACCTACTGATTTGTTGGAAGTCGGTGCCTATTGGGTTTAGCACTATGAGATCTTGAGAAACTGACTTCCCACTTTTTAGTACATCGTTTTGTTTGTAAGACAAAGTTAAATCTGGGAGCGAACAATCAATCATCTCCTGTTTCCCTACCTTTAGGACAACCATCGGAACCCTTTCCAATAAAAAAAAAAACAAAATCGGACTACTTCGTAACAATTTGTGTCATACGCGTCGAAATGAAAACCTCCTCCTTTGTTTTTACTCGTCAGTTAAAAACGACCAGACATTAAAAAAAAGGCATTACAATTACCACTCGCTCCCGATATTCTTCACGCGCCGCCTCTTACACGGTGCGACCGTGCGCCGTCACCTCTACAGGGTGTTCCTGTAGTATACAGAGTGTGCGGAAACGGACGCGGCGCCTGTCGCTCGCCTCGTTCTCGCATCCGCAGCCTTTATCTGCCTTTGTGCTGTAACAGTACTTACGCTCTCAATTTATTTGCACGTGGTCCTGGTTCAAAGCAACTTTGTTGAACAAAGGGAGTATTGGCTTGAGACCGAAATCTGCTTCGGCGTTATTGAGTTAATTCATACACTAATACGGTTATTCTGCTGGCGCGATGGGAACTGGAACTGGCTAATCCATATTTTCATTGCCCTACCTCATTCTGGTAGCAAATTGCGCTCGGGAAGATTAAAAAACAACTTCACACCGTAGA
This sequence comes from Pandemis cinnamomeana, assembly GCA_932294345.1. NCBI lineage: Eukaryota > Metazoa > Arthropoda > Insecta > Lepidoptera > Tortricidae > Pandemis > Pandemis cinnamomeana. Next base: position 15,759,303 of record OW028705.1, read on the forward strand.
AACATTTTCATTGATACTAAATTTCATACCCAGACAATTTCTGACAGATCTATTTGGGGAGTGTGAATGGTTACGTTGGGAGGGGAAGGCCTAGACGGACGTTCCGAGACCAAATAGGAGACGTTTTGGAAGGTCAGGTCAGGAGTACCCGAAACCGACGAGCATGTATGAAGAGACTGATGAATGTGGATGAAGAAGTATGTCAGGATCGTAGCAAGTGGAACAAAGTAGTCTCTGCCTATCCCTATGGGAAAGAGGCGTGACAGTATGTATGTATGTTTATTTTCTGACACGATCCAAGTGACTTCCAGATTGGCCTGGGAGCAAAGAAAAAACAAAGAAATTATTAGTTGGCAGTGAAGTAGGTACCTACCGTGTGTTTTAAACGCAATTTCTTTTCTCGTACGAAGAAGATCTGGAACCAAGTTCCTGTTGCAACATTCCCTAAGCAGTACAACTTAGGGATCTTTAAAAAGCGAGCCTACGCCCTGAAAGGGCCGGCAACGCATCTGTGATTCTCGACGTCATGCAGGTGTCCCTGGGCAATGGTGACTTTCCATCAGGTGACCCGTCCCGTTTGCCCCCTCGTATATAAAAAAAAATTAGTTGCGTCTTTTCCCGCGCAGATGGTTAAAGACCTCCAAGGGTAGGTGAAAATTTTAGGAATCATGTTATAGGCGGTGCAGCTAGCAACTCATCACTATTTTGATTATATGGAAAGGGGAATCAAAATAGTGATGGGTTGCTAGCCGCATCGCCTATAACATGATTCTGAATATGGTCGCCCATTCCCTCGATGGGCTTTTACCATCTGCGCGGGAAGAGAAGCAACTTGTATATATTTTTTTCTTTTCTTCCCAGCATGGGAGAATAAGATCGGTAGATCTTTGAAATTCATTATTTATCTTATCTCTTATTTGGGCCATGTTTTCGGGTGCTTTTGGAGCGGACGTTGTCAATTAGCGTGGGATAATTAAAGACAAATCGTGTAATCTTGGGACTCCGTATGGAATACTGAAACTGTATTGATCGGGAGCGATCAACCGTTACTTTTTCTCAGAACTGAGTAACGTGAAACAAGGCTCGCTTCTGAGAATAAGATTTATGCTTGGTAAGACAAAATATAAAATGTGATTTACATTTGACTAGCGACCCGCCCCGGCTTCGCACGGTATATTATGCATGTATTATACATATAAACCTTCCTCTTGAATCACTCTACCTATTAAAAATACCCGCATCAAAATCCGTTGTGTAGTTTTGAAGATATAAGCATACATACGGATTTGGGGACAGAAAAGGCGACTTTGTTTTATACTATGTAGTGATAGTGATATTGGGAAAATACAATTTTTTTTTGTTGAAAATATTGTGAAAAAAAAAATTTCTAAACGTCACTGAAAATTAGAACACAGAAAAATCCGAAATGTATATCTATGGCTGGGAATCGAACCCTGATCCTCGTCATTCCGTGTGTTTGTGAGGTAAGGGATAATTAAGTTTATGGGATTTATATGTGTTTTATTGGCAGTAGTGGAGGGAGGGTTACGTGAAAAACATATGTATTTCACACAGGCTTGGTTATTTTGCACGTGAAAAGGCGGAGTAGCAAGGTAAATCTTTTTGTTCATTGAAATGGACATCCGCAAAAGCCTGATTCAATATATTTTTTTTGTTATGCAAGAGAACACAACTCTTATTATCTATACAACATTTTATCAGCCATTATGATGTCCTCTGTTGGACATATGCCTCCCCCATAGACCTCCAGTTGCCTCGGAATGTACTATATGAAGTACAAATTATTAAACGGAAAAAGAACTTTAAATTTATGGTGACATTAAACCTACAATCACAAAACTGGACTTGGGGGCAACGCAATTTTTTTAAAAGCCAGGGCTAGGAGGATATAGAAGCATTATAATAATATATGTTGAATAATTAATACCTATGTATCCATAAGAACGTTGAATGAATGATTGAAATAAGTTGATTGACGTGCTACAACCTTTTTATAAAAATATCCTATTTTGGTCCTGGCCGCAAATAAACTTATTGCACGCAGCGCTAGCGCTGAAAGAAATAAAAACAAAAGAAAGTAGTCGTGTTGCTCTTGTCAGCGCCGCGCGTTGAGTTTTCGGTATAATTCAAATTGTTTTATTTCATTAGTTTCTACAGTCTACATTGATAAAAATGAGTTTAAATTGTTAACGGCTTAATTATGCCGAATTTTTAACCTCTCAGCGCAAGTACAGGTGGCATACTTGGCATAGCCCGGCTAGGCTTAATGCGAAAATTATGTTAGCCTTTTGCCTAATTGGCTGGAGGGGAACGAGTTCAAGTCGGATTACGGATAATGCTCCAAAGTTCCCAGTTTACGTCAAAGCGGGATTCTGTTTTGAGGTTATTTAAAAGCATTTATGAATAATTATTTTTTAATATTCTGAATAAGGTTACTGAGGATAATGGAGAGAGGAAATTTTTAAGCTCATATTTACGTAGGTACATTTGACGGTGGAATAGCTTAATAGAACCTGACTGAAGCTTCAGTTCCCGGGTACGATCCCCGGTCGGGGCAGGATGTAAAAAAATACGAATGTTTGCTTTAGAGTCTTATGTTTATCCTTCGCTTAGTAGAGATAAGAGAAGCTTTGCTTAGTTTTGGACAAAATCAATTGGTGTCATTTGTCCGTCCCAGGATGTACACCCCCTTGCAAAAAAAACGGGCACCCATGGTTTTTGTATTTTATGTGCGTAAAAGCTTACTTTCTAAGATTTCATGCCTAAAAATTTGAAAAACCATTAATGCCCGATTTTTTTGCAAGGGGGTGTATATAATTAAGAGTTTCTTCCATGCTGGTCTGGGAGTAATGAAAAAACAGAATGTACCAGTTGCTTTTCTTCCAGCGCAGATGGTAAAAGCCCATCGAGGGAATGGGCGAAAATCTTAGGAATCATGTTATAGGCGATGCAGCTAACAAACCATCACTATTTTTGATTTCCCTTTCCACCTATACGCCCACAATCATGCTAAACGTGGCCTTTAGCTCTTGTTACCCTAGGCTCTCTATCCCGGGGATAAAGACGTGATTTGTATGTATGTATGTATGTAAACTCTTTATTGTGCAAAATAAACAAGACAAATACAATTGACAAACACTGAGATACATGCCCAAAGGCTGATTTGTGTGTGTGTTCTTTAGGGCCTTTGCTTGTGCGTAAAAGATGTTTTTTTTTACTTATATTATGTTTAGTGTGGGACCAAAACATACAAGTCTGCCAAAATGCCATGTAGCTACCTGTCCATGATATCACCCCTCAAATAACCAATTTATGTAACAAATTGCATTTCCCATATGATATAAGGTGATTTAATTTGGAAGGGCTTAAATCCAGGTCAAAATGTAAGAGAAACCTTCAGAGGGCCCTTTCCATAATAAAATTGGACTGGCCGTTATTCGAGCCTCGGGACCGGATATCCGGCAACTTTTATCGAAAGCGCCTTCCGGTTCCAGCGCCAGTAAGTTTGTTGTCCAATTATAATAAACTTTTGGAAAAGACAGGACGAATTGAATACCGTACAACTAACCCACTTTTGATGTTCCAGAAGCAAGCTCCGGTTCGTGTTTTTTACCTTTACCTTACCCGAAATAAGTTATGTACCTACGCTAAACACTTTTTCCTGTCACACGAAAGTTTTTTTAAAATTCTATTTATAATTAATGATATTACTTCTTGGAATGTATTTTTAGATGTAGCATAAGTCTCGGGTAGTTAAAATCCGGGTAACAGTTTTATTCTCTGATTAATTTCGGAAAAAACGCCAATATTCATTGACTTTAGGTACTTTACAAAAAAATCAAAAAATCAGAACGTTTTTTTTTTGCAAAATTGCGGCCAAGGGCTCTTTTACATGTCTTCTTGAAACTACCACAATTTATTCGCAATATGTTTACTTTAGGTTAGAAATACTTGTTAGCTTGAATTTATTTCCGAAGGTATTTATTTATAAATTTATATTTTTTGTGTTATTTTTTTTTAACTTGACGTTCTTTTTGTGATTTTTTTATTATTTTGACAAGCAAAATGTATAATTACATACATACATATATTACGTCTTTATCCCTTACGGGGTAGACAGAGCCTAAGGTAACAAAACCTTAAGGCCACGATTAGCAAGTTTATGGGCGTATAGTACAGGTGGAAAAGGGAATCAAAACAGTGATGGGTTGCTAGGCATCGCCTCAAACATGATTCCTAAGATTTTCACCCGTGCCCTCGATGGGCTTTTACCATCTCCACTGCGACTGAGCGAGTGAACTTTAATAAATCGACCAATCACATTGATTTAAACTCCCATATGGCCCCGCCCCCCTCCTAATGTGATAAAGTAATTTTAGTTTTGTTATAAGCAGGATGCTAACTTGCTTAATCCTGTTTCTTTTATGTTAGTTAGTTTTAATTGTAGTGTAAGCCCCTAAACATGATAAATGCTGTCGCATGCCTGTTATTGGAGCATGAACATGGATTGTAACTTGTAATTTTGTTAATATTAATGTTTTGTTTATGTACTGTTGGCATGTCTAAATAAATAAATAAATAAAGTGATTGGGCAATTCTACACTTTCCAAAGTGCACCGTATCAGTCTTTAAAAACTGCACAGACTGCTCCAGTAAGCGCACTAAATTTTTAATGAATAGACGGCAAGTTTCCCAAAGTTTTTAAACATCTATTAGGTAAGCTTTAAGCTTTATCGCAGGCAAAGCTAAGTGAAAACAAAGTGGCGCCCCGTGTTCAAAGTTGGAGCTATAAAGAACTGGCGCACTGGACTGAAGATCATGTAGCAGCCCAAAACTTGTACCAACAAGCCAACAACTCCAGCTAGGTATATATTTTCATGTACACTGACGAACAAAGAACAGATCACATCCTATTCAAAATTGTACATACATACAGATACACAAATCACGTCTTCATCCCTTACGGTAGACAGAGCCTAAGAATACAAGACCAAGGCCACGTTTAGCATGATTGGGCGTATACGTGGAAAGGGGAATCAAAATAGTCATCGCCTATAACACGATTCCTAAGATTTTCGCCCATTCGCTCGATTGGCTTTTACCATCTGCGCGGGAAGAAGCAACTGGTACATTCTATGTTCTTTCTATACTCTCAGAGCAGCATGGAAGAAAATTGTAGGTTGTATGGAAGTTGATATTATTGTCCGCCATTATATTCGTGTCATCGTCATCCAGGCCTGTTCTTTCTTCTAGCATCCACCGGTTGCCGCAACTTTGGTATCGTCGGTCCACCTAGTAGGAGGTCTGTCAACGCTGTGTCTTCCGGTTCGTGGTCGCCACTCTAGAAACATTCTCCCCAAACGGTTATCTGTTCCACGAGCGATATGGCCTGCCCAAGAGACCTTTAACTTGAAATATATATTCTTTACTTCTGAAGAATAAAGATGATACTGTATCCTAGAATCTAGATTGAATATTTATATTTTATTAATTTAGACCTCAGACTCAAGAATACACAAGTGTAATCAATAATATAACTGCCTGGGCTGGGGATCCAAGATCTTTGGCGACGTAGTTAGCTTGTCCAACGACTAAGTAGTTCTGTCGTCAAAATGGATATCTATCTAATCAGCCCACATCCACCCACTGCTGAGTAAAGGCTCTTCATTTTCACGCCACTTTGCCCGGTCCCGTGCCAGTCTCATCCACAGTTTTTCACCCGAATGACAGATGTCACCTGACCAACGGGCTGATCGTCTGCCCACTGGCCTTCGACCCAGTCTTGGCCACCGCTCTGTGTAAGTGTACCTCTGCCCTATTCAGCTCGGCAAGTTTGCTGCTATATTTGGGAGAAACTTAATTTTCTTGGCTAAATTAGAGCATATGCGCTCCTAACCGCTGCTCGAACAAGTTTGGCACGTGCAGGAAATGATGCCGGTATGTTATTCGAATTTATTATAGATGTGGGAACAGCGCCGCCACGCCTCCTAGCGACGCGCAGAAAAACTATATATTGCGCAGCTGCAGAAACTTCCTGTCTTCGAATTTGAATTAATATTGTCAGAACTCGCTTATAATTAAAATAAGTTATTTCTCACGATTCTCTAGTTTGCATCCCTTAAACTGGTGACCCCGACGTGTTGGGCCAAAATTAGAGACGTCATGGCTGTTCTAGAGAAAAGGTGGGCTTGGTTGGGAGATGATGCAAGAATAGATGAGTCTGTAGACAAGATGAATGACCCGGCGGAACTTCATAGCGCTAGCTAGATGTTATTCGATGAAATGGAGGTTGGGACTGGAGTGCTTGCTGGCATAAGACTGTCAAGAATGGTAGAAGAGGGAAAAGGTTTATCCAAGAGTGGATCACCAAAAGATGGTTTTTTTGTGTTCATCATGATATATAATGACAGAGTATGCCAGTATTAATTAACGACGTGATAATAAAACAGTAAATTTGAGTTGTATCCAAATAGAAACATTAGACGACTTATGAAGAGATAGCATTAGGTACTTAAGTTTCAGGCAAATGAGCATTTATTAAGCCAGCAGCGATTACTACCACAATTAAAGACAAACGCATGGTAAATTAAATAAGACCTTATCCGCACTTGACTCTAGGTAAGAGTTTGGTCTTACTCAGGGGAAAAACGGAGTAAAAATATGTAATTTGCGAATAACTTATGAAAGAAAAATGATGGATAAACACGAGGCAATGTTTTAACTTCTTAAACCTTGAATAATTCCCTATCCAACCTTATTAATTAAAGAATCAAAATATCCGAAAGCCGAGTCAGGCACAGACTGCACCCAATCAAAACGTAATTTGTTCTCTCCTTTGCCATCCGACTCTCAACTCTTTCATCTTCACAATTTGTTAATTTAAAAATAATACCCCCCTTTCCCGAGGTGGGGACTGTTCTTTCCATCGCAGCCTTTTATAATCCAATTTTGTTTTTTTGCTAAAGCCAAATGGCGGAAAGTAAACATTTGAATTTTCATTGCCGATGAGGGGTGGACTGAGGGCTATTTTTACAGCGGTTGCTTCAATATTATTGTGAGAAATCGCTGTGATTTGTCAATTATTTCCATAAATTAATGGCGTTATAATTTGATGCCGTGGGGTGACGGAGATACGATGCTGTAAGTCCGTTCAAGTCTTTTGTTGGGGCAGGTCAATCAAAGTATACAGTAATAATCTCATATCAGCATAACTGCAGTATCTTTATAAATATATCTTTGACTTTATCTTTTTATTATGTATCTCAGGATTTTATCTTAAAATGTAATTCTACAATTTTAATAGTAACGTGTGTCTATTAAATGTATATGTATATGTATTCTAGTATTCTCTGAGCTTAACCGAGGATAGATAAATGGACGAGCATGGCGAATTTGTAAAGATTCCGTTTTTGACATTTTTAATACAGAATCTTAAAAATGACAGAACACTGGTTCCACGGAAAGCATCGATTTTGAAAATACGACAAGGGTCATAATTCACTGTCACGTTTCTACTTTACAACGGTTCAATAAATGTTGCTATAATCAGTAAATTGGTCGAACAAAAATTACTTGGAAAAAGAAGAATAGAAGAAAATTCTTCTATGCTGGCCTGGAAGTAACGAAAAAACATAGAATGTACCAGTTGCTTCTCTTGCCGCGCAAAATCTTAGGAATCGTGTTATAGGCGATGCGGCTATTCTCCTTTTCACCTATACGCCCACAATCATGCTAAACGTGGCCTTTAGGTCTTGTTACCTTAGGCTAGTCTACCCCGTAAGGGATAAAAACGTGATTGATGTATGTATGTACAATTATGTATGTAAAAATTACTTGGTCGCTAAACCTCCGTAAGTTACAAAATATTTAAATTCACTCAGCCCACTGTACAGTCTAATCAATTTGCTCAAAGTGTCAGTCCACAGTAACTCTGTTACGGCCTCTTTGGTAAGACCACTAATGGGCTATCCAGACCGTTTAGCGACGACTGACTCTGTCACACTTTGGCGACAGAATGAGACCAGAGATTTTGGGCTGACCGACGCTCTGTTTATAAGATACGGTTTGATTTAGCTATGTTAGAGAGGCTTATGCGGCCGAGTTTAAGGACGGTTGTAAAATCTATTCCAACTTTGCTGTAGCTTCTGATACTGCTAACGTTAATTCTTAGGGTTCCAAACCCAGAGGCTAAAAACGGGACTCTATTGATATCAAGCTGGAATCAATGTCTAGCTAATTGTTAAGTGCTGCTGTGTGTAAGTGTGTGAGCTGTCTCAGGATGTACTTAATACTAAGCGACGCAGCGATGGATAAACCAGATGTGGTTTTTGTGTACCACTTATGTTAATATAAAAAAGTAAGCCAACGCAGTCCGAAAGTACACACAATCGTCGATAAAAAGGTGATGAAAGCAAACCAGCACAACGAGTACAAGATCACACGATAAACCTTTAAAACAACGGTCATGCATAATGTAATGTGTTGTAACAACTTTACTTGTTATTAGAGCGCCAGTTTCCCTTTTTGATTTATAAATTTACGCAGTTACAACGCAAACAATACTTTATTGAGTGACAGCGATTCCGTCATACAAACTTCGGGTAAACTGCTGAACTTTCTCATAATAATTGAACTCATTACGGGAAACGTTTAATATTTAAATAGTTATGTCACTTTAATGCTCGGAACGAGTTGAAACCACCGGTCTGTGTCGTAAATAAGCGCGGCTATGAAAATTTAATTTTATAGCCCCTTAATTTTAAATCCAGGGTTCGTTTTGAACGTGAAATTAATTACTCTATTATTAAACAGAGTTTTAAGCGATTTTGTTTTGTAGTGCGTTTAATTTTTAAGGGTACTTAAGATGGTTTTATCCAACGAGTCAAAGGCATAACTCACTCAAAATCCTCCATAGAAAATGTGGATGGATAGGCCACTGCCTAAGGGGTCCTGACGGGGACAATTAGCAGAGTCATTAGCAGAATAGCCTTGGACTGGAACCCCGTTGGCGAAGAAAGAAGACAGGGTCGTCCCACTGAGTCCTGGAAATTTGGAACGGAGATAGCTGGTATGGTAGATTAAAATATGGACTACTTATTATCCCAGAAAATTGCATAACTCTCCCGGGATAGCGATAAACATATCAACTGCTAATTCTACGCGAACGAAGTCGCGGGCAGAAGCTAGTTATAAATACCTTCTAAGAACTAATGAGCACCGCATGCAGATATTACAACATTCACTATATTTAAGAAGCATACAATGGCAAGATTTGAGTCTGTTAAGCTTTTCGCCGCCACGTCAAATACAAGAGACGTCACCCATACGCCAGACTTCTTTATTGCGATGCGCTAAGTGGAACCTAGACTCATTTGACCAAAGATTGCTTTTGCATTGCAGTAATGGACGTATATATAGGTCGTTGGCGTTGAACCTACGGTGCTGATGTGTCGTTGGCGTCGAAAAGGTTAATAATACTTTTAGAAGCGAATTTTTCTCATGTTCTCTGTAGATACACAATCTTACCTGTTTCCTCGTAATGAATGCCTGTCATGCGCGGGTTTGCAATGGAGCCCTAATGACGCCATCTCGGAGCCCTCTCTTTATTAGCGGCCAATTATATTTATTTGCGCGACGTGGCTACGCTGACCAAATTCTCTGCTAATTAGCGGACAAAATAATATTCCTTGGGACCGAATATTTTTGGCAGAAACAGCAAGATGCTTCAAACAGATTTGAAGGAGATACTCAATCATCTTGAAAATATAAGTAATTAAGTGGTGTGATACTACGGGTAGTATATTTTTCAGGTATAATCATGTTTTTTTTGACGAATAGTTTTGAATCTGGTGTCTCGTGCTTGAGTAATTGTAAATAACTGTGTTTAAATTATTTTGTATATGTTTTTTAACGCTCTGCATTTTTGTCAATTGTACCACTTGCTTTTATTTCTTTCATTTTCTTATTGTAAAGATTGCTTGGCTTTTTTTTATTGTTTATTTAGTGATTTTCATCAAAAAGTACATTGTATTGTATTGTAATTAGTTACATTTGGTTTTATATAAAAGAGCGTATTCGAATGTGACATTAAATAAATAACTGACACGACCGAATGGCGCAGTTGTTATAGACCGACCGCTTAAATGAGTCCTGGCCCGCGTGGTAGGACGAAAAAGGGGGCCGAGAGAGTGCGGGCGGCAGGCGCACTGGCTACTACGCCCGCACCTCTGTCGGTCCCCTTTGTCGTCCTACCCCGCACCCCTGTGCCTCGCGGCCGAGGACTCATTTATATAAGCAGCCGGTCTATAATAAAAGTGACTACGAATCTTGAGTTCCCAGGGTTTGGATGTTTAATCATTATAGGTATTTATTTAAGTAAGTCTAACATTTGCCCGTTATCCATAGAACAAGAACCCCAATATTTATTTGTTTATTAGACCATCGAACTATTAACAGGCAATGTATAGTTAATACTGCAAACAAAACAAGCTCAAAACATGGCTGATTTATTCATATTGCTCGGTCTTGGGTGACACGTGACAACCTCCAGCTTCCCTTCAATACCATGATGATTCTGGTACTGATTTGTATTCTACCTCGTCATATAAAAATATGAGTGTTGCCCACTAAACAAAAACGAATCAAAATTCTTTAAAATTATCATCACAAAATTCTGATCACGCCCGTAGTAGATTCGCTGAATATAATTCGCGTAATAATATTATTTTAGCCAGCCTTTTGTACCAATTGTCCACGGCTGGACGTTTTCCTTCTTATCGTATTATTTAACGAATAACGAATAAAAAAGGTGTATTATTCCCAGCATTAATAGTCAGGTCACGTAGTTGCGTTACACCCGCCATTTTGCTTTGTTTGCCTCTATGACATTACAATATTATTTTATCTTCAAAACGGAATTCAAAATTCAAATCAAAAATGCAAATAATCTCCTTCGGAGTCGCGAAAGCATGAAAAATATTTGCGACTAGTATTAGAATTGCCACAACATAGCATTCTATATTTCACAATAAAACGTATCAAATTGTGAACTCGTATATTTAAAAAGAGACGAATAAAAAACGACATATTGTGATTTAGTGTCCGCGGCTCGAAAGACCGGGCAGACTCCCTATTCCGGGCCGTTCGATTGCCGCCGAATCGGGCATCTCTCACCGACATCTCTAGTCAGAGCGAGATAGGACTGGACGTAAAGACGCGATTGTTGTCGACGAAGTCCAAATCGGGACAGGGTTGGCACACGGTTTAGATTGATTTTGAATTTATTGGGAAGCTGCCTGCCAGTGGGAAGATATAGCGGCTTTCATCTAAGATGGACGATTTATCTTGGAACGTTCTAGAATGGAAAATAGAAATGTGTAGTTCAATTTCTGAATACTTTGTAGCCTTCTTATTGGGCGTTGCTCCTTTTAAATCTCTTGGTATGGAGGAGACATGTATCCTGTAAGGTTCGTTTCCCTCTGCAATAGTATTTTGCGGGCAAGCCAATTATTGTGACTTAGGTTTGATACCCTTACCGATATAATAATTTGTTCCTTATTGATGAACTTAGGGACATACCTGTAACAAGCAAAAACGAATTAGTCACACTGTAAAGAAAAATGTTGATAACTTCAGTTTCATACCAATTCTTAAGGCATACCAATTCAATAAAAAAATCTAATAAAACTTGACTGAATACAGTTGGAACAATCCAATTTAACATGATAGTCATTTTCAGCTGTCAATTTTCACAAAGACAAACTTAAAAACAAGCTAAGCTTAAGTTAAAAGCAGAAACAACAGGCTGGAAAGATAAATAGGTTTATAAATAAAATCACATAAAATACTTATATAACAGATATATTACGGAAAAAAAAATTAAATTGTTATTAATTGAACTAAAAATTAAGTAACAGTTCCTAAAGGTTAAAAAAAATATTTTTTAAAGTTATATCTAGCCCGTGAACATCCAATTTGGTTTATACAACAACTAGCGACCCGCCCCGGCTTCGCACGGTATATTATGCATGTATTATATATATAAACCTTCCTCTTGAACCACTCTATCTATTAAAAAAACCCGCATCATAATCCGTTGTGTAGTTTTGAAGATATAAGCATACATACGGACTTGGGGACAGAAAAAGCGACTTTGTTTTATACTATGTAGTGATGATAAATCGAACGGGAGTAACGTTCCAGCGTACTTCGATTTTCGCTGTATTTTCGTTTAAGTTCTCGGCTTAATCCAGTTTTATTTAGAACTCTGGAAAAACTCAGAGCTAAGCAAGGTAGGAAAGAAGATTACGTACTACTATGTGCAACTTTTACAACATGCTATGTTTAAAATAAATGCAGTCATGTTGGTAAGCTGGTTCCAAATTTATTGTTTATTACATACATACATAAATCACGTCTTTATCCCTTAAAAGCCATGTTTGTGGGCGTATAAATGGAAAGGGGATTCAAATTAGTGATGGGTTGCTAGCCACATCGCGTATAACATGATTCCTATTTTCACCTATTCCTTAGATGGGCTATTATCGATTTCTTTTTGTTTATTGTAAGCTATTATTTTACTTGCCCTGTTAATTAGTTAGTGTTAGCTGATCAAGAGTTGCTATTTACGTCTTTTCACTAATACTTCAAAACTGGGCCTGATTTAGGCTCGAGTTTCAATACTGGACTACAAAATACTACAAAGAAATCATTTTCAAGCACTGACAGTAAAAACCTCGTACTTTGATTTAATTATTGGCCACAGAAAGAGAGTTGTCAAAAAAAATAAAGCATGAAATTTATTACCGATACGAACACCCATCAAATTGCCACTTGTTATCCGGCAAGGGAGTATTTAAAAGAATTTTCTTACAATTTCTGGAAAATTTTAGCCGAAACAATCTTTATAAGTTCGTAAAAGAACAGATGTCTGACAAATTAATGTCGGTTGGGTCAACGGTTCGATAGGGCTGGGTAAATGTTCCGATCCGTGAGAATAATTCTGAAATGGATATTTTAGTCGACAGAGGTTTTGCTGACATTAATTTGAAGGATAATGCTAAGTTATCAACCGGTGTTTTGTTTAAGTTATCTGTTACATGCAAATAGTCGTCATAATGATCGCGTAAAGGAAAAGTTTTTTAATAGCGTATTTGTTGTCCCACTGATGGGAAAAGACTAATCCTCCCGCCATCTCCGTTTTGTTCTGCTTCTTAAACAATAAGATAGACGAGAAAATTTTATCGCCGCTGTATTTGTCTTCTAAAAGCAGTAACTAAACATTTTGAAGAGGAGCTTGTCTGTTTTCAGTTTACCTATATTTAACTTAAAATATGTCATATCTATCTGGTAATAATTCGTGGAACCAACTAATCTTAGTGCACTGGAATAAACCAAACGCTGCCCTGAAACATTTGAACTGTCTAAAGTCAAACATTCAAGGAACGGTACAGAGAGCACAGAGTTCATTAAACCGAGCGTAATCTAGAACAGTCAGTAGCATATAGACGCCAAAGAACCCAAACTAAGCTACAATCCTGTAGGCTTATTGTTTAACGTGAGAGCACGCTATTACAATCGCTATTACTTTCTACTTTATTGTGTGTGAAAGAAGATTTAATGACTAGGATAGAAAAAAGTATGCTTAGTTGGTTTGGTCACGTAGAGAGGAGAGATGAAAGAAGATTAACTAACAGGCAGATGCTGGATGCGTCAAGCTGAAAACAGGGCGCTATGGCGCTCATTAGGAGAGGCCTATATCCAGCAGTGGACTAACATGGGCTGATAATGATGATGATGATGAATTTGTGAAACGAATCGAAACCATTTAGTTCAACGGCGTGTTCGGAGCTCACAATTCGCACTGCGTTGCTCTAGTTACTGCAATCGAAGCTCTCCCATTCTACGAAGAAGTCTATGCCGGACAATGAGAACGCAAATTATGAAGCCAGGAAATCTTTTCACGAGTATTTTCTTTACTTTTTGACACACAAACATTGGATTGATGTAACCTATTGATACATACACAACAAGCTCTGTAAAACAATAGTAACGCAACATCCGATATCTCTGTGCAACGAAAAAGCAAAATTCAAAACCTTTCACATAAAATATGTGAACAAAAATATTCTTGCAATAAAATGTATCGAAAATGTGATTTTCTGCACCAATGCTTCCTATCTCTCGTGTTGAGAAATCCAAAGGTGTTCCAGTATCAGGTACGCGGTTTCAGAGGCTAAGAAATTTAATGCGGATGTGAAATGTTTAGTAATGCTGGCAACGAAGACGAGTTAGATTTAGAGCAATAGAACATACATACATACCGTCACGCCTCTTTCCCACAGGGTAGGCAGAGACTACTTTGTTCCACTTGTTACGATCCTGACAACCTCTTTCGCTTCATCCACATTAATATACATGCTCGTCGGTTTCGGGTACTCCTGACTTGACCTTTTTCCAAAACGTCTCTTATTTGGACTCTAAACGTCCGTCTAGGCCTTCCCCTCCCAACGCAACCATTCAGACTCCCCATATAGATCTGTTTAGTTAGTCTACTTTCATCCATCCGCTCTATGTGACCAAACCAACTAAGCGTACTTTTTTATATCCTAGTCACTATAATCCTCTTTCACGCCCGCACGTTCCCTTATCACACTATTCCTTATTCTATCCTTCAGTGATACACCTTCCGTACTTTTTAACGCTTAGAACAAAAGTGGTACTAAAATAACAGTGTCCTTCTCACAGTAGGTATTATATAAATTTGTCATTTATACTCTGAATCACGACAAAATAGATTTTGACACTGCTTCATTCCAATTTCATTCTCGTGATGACAAATCGACGGCCCCTACGTAAGTCATCGAAAGTCAAAATTGTCGTTTTTTTTTTATTAGCGTAATTGGTTTAATATTGGGTTTTTAATGCATACACGCTTTTTAAAAGTTAAAACAAATGAATTTTAACGGAAATTCAAAACGTAAATCATCGAAAATAATGTAAGATTTCCGATGTATTATATCGAAACAATAGATTCGATTGTATACGCAGTGATTGGTGGGGAGTGATTTTACTATAGTAACAACGTAAATCATCGAAAGTACAAGATTCGATGTTATACTACGAACTGCTTCTTTTAATTTATATTGAAAGTGGTAGATTCGATTATTAACGTTGATATTTTATGAAACGGAAAATATCGATACTAACACTTTCATTTTTTTTCGATGCCGACTTAGTTTAATCACAAATCGGAACTGGCTGTTTCGATGTTTCACGTTAGAACATTGCATGAGTTTCGATGCTCTAATGTTATAATTAATTCGTTTTTATGACAATAATTTACACTATTACTTCAGAATCACCATTACCAATTACGTGCACCTTTGGAGACTCGGAATGGGCAGCTTTAGAGGGAATAATATACGAAAAACTATCATCCGACTCTGCTTATCCACCGGTGACGAATTTACTTGAAAATACGTTTCTCAGGTCACCTAGTGATCAAGACTTGTGTATTTTAGATAGCCTAGAAAACATTCACCGTTTGGTCAATATTTAAAAAAGTTTTCCAACTCGGAGGCACCGACCATCCGCTATGCCGGTTGAAATTGGGATACCGACTTATTTCAATGGATTTCACGTACTTTCCGCGGAATGAAAAACTTTTCTCTCGCCAGTACGGACACCTTATCAAACCTAATATAATGCGTCGAATCAGATTCCATCGAATGTTCAGCGACAGCAGACCCCTTGTCATCCTGCTTCTTCATATTGCGTATGTGCTCCGCCAATATCGTGGATATATTACGCACGGTCTCTCCGATATAGTTTTTCCCACAGGAACAAGGAATCATGTACACCCCGGGAACATTAAGGGGCTCTTTATCTTTTGGTGAACGCACCAGCTGCCTGAGCTGCATGTGGGGGCGGAAAATCGACTTGATGCTATCTATACCTTGGTGCATTTTTATGGAGTGGTTTGAGGGTAATGCCTTAAAGAACGCTCCCGTGGCACCGAGGTATTGGTGGCGTTATGCGGATGACGTTTTCGCTGTTGTGTCTAGAGATGGTTTGTCGGAGTTCTCAGACTACCTTAACACGTTGCTTGATAAGGTTAAGTTCACGGTGGAGAGGGAAAATGAAGGAAAGTTGCCTTTTTTGGATGTGTTGGTCATACGGCGACCTTGTGGGAGACTCATGACTACGGTGTACCGCAAGCCGACTCATACTGATCGATACCTTAGGGCTGATTCACACCACCATCCGTGTCATTTATTCTCTGTGCCTAGGACATTGATAGATCGAGCCTTGACCATTTGTGATCCGCAATATGTGAATCGTGAGCTAAGTCACGTATAGTGTGTTCTGGTAAGCAATGGCTATAACTGGAGGCAATCGTGTGGTGAATGCATCAGCCCGTTAGTGGTCGGCGGTAGTAGAGAGAGTACCGGTATACTTGCCGTTCATAAAAGGGGTTACAGATAAGATCGGTAACTTGTTACGCCATAGGTATAGCATTAAGTCGATTTTCCGTCCCCATATGCAGCTCAGGCAGCTGGTGCGTTCACCAAAGGATAAAGAGCCCCTTAATGTTCCTGGGGTGTACATGATTCCTTGTTCCTGTGGGAAAAACTATATCAGAGAGACCGGGCGTAATATATCCACGAGATTGGCGGAGCACATACGCAGTATGAAGAAACAGGATGACAAGTGGTCTGCTGTCGCTGAACATTCGATGGAATCTGATTCGACGCATTATATCAGGTTTGATAAGGTGTCCGTACTGGCGAGAGAAAAGTTTTTCATTCCGCGGAAAGTACGTGAAGCCATTGAAATAAGTCGGTATCCCAATTTCAACCGGGATAGCGGATGGTCGCGGTGCCCCCGAGTTGGAAAACTATTTTATATATTGACCAAACGGTGAGTGTGAGCGAACCTTTACGGAGTGACGTGATCAGTGTTGTGTGCTGCTCTACATTTGACAGTAATAAAAATGACGATGAAAACGAGGGTAGTTGTGCGCCGCTGTCAATTGCGTCGAACAGCCGCGCAAGCAGAGCGCTGGCGTGCAGTGTTCGTTTCCCTGCCGCCGGGGCGAGCGCTCCAGGAAGAAGGACGACGAAATAGTCCGAAACAGTCATGTCGAGCATCACTCGACTTCTTATACGTGAGTTATCCGTTTATGTGTAACTATGATTAAGTCTCACGGTAGTTTCACACTGAGTTAAAGGTAATTATAATAAGAATTTTTAATAAATATTATGTTATACGAATATATTTTATAATATTCACAATACTTCTACATCGAAAGTTCTAATTCTAATGATATTTAAACGAAGTAAATAATCGAACCTGGTAGTTCCATTTCTAAATGAATAGATTGATTCGGCGTAAAAAATGGCAACTGGCAGTTTCGTCAAATTATTAATAAAAACTTCCATTGTAAATAATCGAAACTAACAGTTTCGATATCAAATTATGTTCAAATGACGTCGTATACTATCGAAACTCAAATTCCCAGAAAACTAAGATATATTCTGTTGTACTAATGTAATGCTAATAAAGTGCCTACCTTATTATATTTAACTGATATGACAGACTTAATCTAATTGTTTTATTTTGAGAACTATGCAAATATCAAACTTTAAATCACTGTAGTGAAAAGTGCCTAAAACCTCTTTTGATCATTTACGTAGGGACCGTCGAAATGTCGATATTTCAAATGCAGATTCAAAAAAAAACCTCATAACCTAGTGTGATATTTTCTTGGCACACAGATAAGTATAGCTCATAATTTGAATTATCGCATAGGATGCTTTTTATTCCAAAATATTGCATAATTTTCACGGGTGTGGGTAAGGTAACGGCTAGAAAGTCGCAAATTACAAAAAAAATTAAGCATACTTTACTTTTTTCATACGAATGGTCGATCACTTTTATGGCTGTTCCTACATCAGGAAAAAAATAAAGCTGTTCGTCAAATTGACGCTCATTTTTTCTAATTCTGATTTGGTAAATATACCTAAACTGACAATGAGCTTGAGTAAATTGGGGTGCGAGTCGGGTTACCTCCACGTGTGGTCAAGAGCTGCGGTTCCTTTTTGGATCCGTCCGGGGGGAAGAGCAGTGCTTGATCCGGTGCACCCTGGGCTTCGGCTAATGATTTCCTGGCAGTTTCTGAGGGATATCATTGACCGTTGGCTAAGAGCCCGACAGGGGGGGAGGGGGGTCTTTGACCATTACCGTACAACGTTGCCGACATTTTGTCACAAGATTTTTTAATCGTATTTTTGTTACTTTGACATTGGCGAAGTTGTCGTCGCTATAACGACTTGAAACGCCACAAATAAGAAGAAGAAGAAGAAGAACTTCAGTAAATAAATATCCTTGACGACTTACATTTGTCACCTTAAATAGAAATAATATTTTTTCAAAGTAACTGGCTGCCTCTTAAACTCTGCCGCGGAGCAATTATACGAAAAAAAGTTACCTCCACTGCCGGCCAAAAATAGATGCACACTCATAATAACACCTTGTTATTTTGATTCAACTCCATGTGTTGCTTTCAACACGTGTCGAGACTATTACATACCACGTCTATATGTATTGACTGAATAATATATTAGCCAGCGCTGCACCGCGTGCAGTGAAACAAAATGTTTGCTTCTACAGCATAAATTTACTATATTCTGAAATAGATTAGCATAACAACTACATTTCCAATGGACTAGCTGCTGAGTGAGTCTTCGTTTGAGTAAAATGCCTCACTTATTTAAAAAAAATGAACTGAGGGTAGTCTGATCAGGCTACTGACATGCTAAATGATGTACTGTTTATCTTCATTCACACAGATTTTATCAAACACGGGAAGACAATAATATGTTAATAAAGATGTGGACTAGAATAATTCTAGTTAGGTTTAGGGTTAAGATTGCCTGTCGGGTATTCAAATCTAGAATTGCCTTAACGACTCTGCCACCTGTGCCTGTAATTACGAAAACGCTAGACAGGGACGCACTGAAATTATACAAAGGTAATATGGGTAACGATTTTCAATTACAATGTCTTGCTTTTAAAATGTTATTATGCTTGTCATCTTTCAAATGTAGGATTTCTTGTGTTTTATCTACAGCTATGTGTTTATTGTTTATTTATTTTAATGTCCAGATATTTTAAAAGCACATCACTCCGTAGCATTCGAAAACTCAAATCTGCGTTTTGTGTGGTTTGCGTTTGTAGTAGTATTTTAAATTCTTTTTTTTTTGCTACTTTCGAATAGTAAGATCGGTACATTAACAAATTTACATACATACATACATACATACCGTCACGCCTCTTTCCCACAGGGGTAGGCAGAGACTACTTTATTCCACTTGCTACGATCCTGACATATTTACACTTTTTCATAACTATTGCATACGAAACTGGTTAAGTTCACAAGTTTGGAAACCGGCCGTACTTTCCAGCAATGTGGTTTCAAAATCGAATTAAAGCGTTTCAAACGAAGCGTAAAACCTTTCTTTCCTTAATCCATCAAAATCTGATAGAAAGCAAACGCTGACGAATAGAGTTCTCTCAATAACCGTCGTTGAAAATTGGAACTTGCGCGATTTTTCCACACTCGGAGGCTTCGGAGGTGTCTATCACAAACACGTGAAACGGAGGTGTGTGTACCGCAGTACGATAAGCCGACGTCAATGCCGCGTTCAATGGACGGCGTGGTTTGAGGCGTTTGCCAATATTATTGTACCGTGTTTGCTAAAAACTGGGCTAAAGGTGCGACAGGAAAGCGGAGTTTGGATTGCGAGTATTGCGTGTTGATAACAATTTAGATTTGTAAAAAGGACGCGATGTATTTACGTTGATGAGACGCCTGTAAAATAAGTGGAGAAAGGACTTCTCTCGATTTTTCTAAAGTACCATAATCCCCCGTTGGTCAGATGGCATCTGTCGGCTGGAAAATTGTGGATGAGACTGGCATGGGACCGGGCAAAGTGGCGTGAAAATGAAGAGGCCTTTACTCAGCAGTGGGTGGATGTGGGCTGATTAGATAGACCATAATCAGATCATGACTTGGTGACAATGGGGCCAAATTTGGGACAGCAAGTAAAAATAAACAAATTCAGTATCAGTTTGCAAACGACGATAACGACGAACAGATATTTGAAACCCATTATAAATACTATGATTATCTAAAAAGGTTGAAAGTAGATAAATGAGTGTCGAACGAAATAAGAGAACAGAAAGTGGTTTTACGCTCACCATATTGGTGCAAATACAAAATCTGTGCTCATTCCACACCTACAAATCAAGCATTAAACTCATGAATATTATTCAGACTACAGTCACACGAAATGAAAGGGAATGCCTAATCCCGTCGCTCCAATGTATAATACATTGAAAATATAAATGGGATGTAAAAGATTACCGCGTGCCATGAGTGACAACTTAATTCGTCAAGTTCAAATAATGTTCTTAATAATTCACCTACTAATTTCGCGAAACCATCTCATCCGCTTTGTACCGGTGGATTCTGCTTCAAATTCCGCTTCTACATACGAGTATTACGTCGGATTGCGCAATGACATAAATGCTTGCTTATCCGCATTTGATTCCGCAACCGTGTCAGCTGAATTTTTGAATGCAACAGTTTAATTTAACAACGCTGACAAAAAATGGTTGAGTAATTATTTTACGTAAACTCCCCATTGAATTTTTGTAACGGCAATTTGTAACCCTTCTTTATATAAGTAATTCCGTAATAAATCTTCGATAAAACATCTCCCTGGGGCCTTGCCATGACGTCTTAATGCGATTCCGAGTGTTTAGGCTCACTCGCTGTCAGATCCATGCTAAAAATGACATCTAAAACCCTGAACTGAGTCGGAATAGAATCGCACTAAGACGTCATAGAGAGAGAGAGAGAGAGAGAGAGAGAGAGAGAGAGAGAGAGAGAGAGAGAGAGAGAGAAACATTTATTTACACACATTCGATACACGTAGATATATAATAGGAAGAAATACAATATACTTAGGAATAGTACCGATATGGTGTAAAATGGGCCCCACTCAGCATAATGTTGCAGCAAGCCGCAACGCTGTTTTTCAGTAGGACCCATAGTAAGGCCTGCTCGCGTAAATCAAACAAAATCCATATGGGTTACGTTTTTGAAATAGCACATCGAATTTCGCCGCTTAATTACATCGTTAAGCATGTGCGGAATGGAAATATTAATTTTCCCATGCCCACATCAGGTGCACGTCACAAGCACCGTGCGGATTGCGGACGGCCTATTCTCGAGATGCCAGTCACGAGAGCCCAGTTATTTCGTGTTTCTATCTATTCTATAATGTATATAGGCAGCTTGTTGGATCAGTCCGAAAGTCTCTAAGTGATTGCGGGATTTAGATGCGGATAGGAACGCCTCGGAATGATTTTCAAGAAGTCTACGCTTTATAAGTTATATAAGGCTTGCTGTCTGGAAAAAAGGAACAAATGACAGTGCGGAAAATGGTATCTGAAGTGGTGCCATATGAACTGAAAGCAAAAGTCCACCAACTTACCACTACAATATAAATTAATAATTATATCGCTACCAACTATCACCAACGTTAAAAAAGACGCTGATATGTTTTAAGCTTGAAACGAGTTCAAACGAGTATCACAGAGACATAGCTGTATTGCTCTTTTTGTCAGAAAATGGCAGGTTAATTGGTATTACTTCATTACTAAGTGATGGCTGACTATAAATGAAATGAATAACAGAAACATTTTCGATAGTTTAGTGAAACAGGCAAAATTCATCCGCGTATGCACGGCAAATGGGGGGCTATTATTGAAACCTGCCGGTAATTATCGGTGATTCCACTAATCGCACCGCATTACCGCACCGTTCGAATATTACCCGACGATATTGGCAATACGGTAAAACGTGGCACGGTGTAATAATAATTGTAGCAATGTAATTTTGTCGGTGCACCAATTTCAATGGCCGCCAGTGGAAATTGAAGGACCGCGGTTTTTAAACGACGCCCGTATTGTGCTGTAAGTGAAAAATTATTTGCGGAATTACTAAATTGCTAGTGCGAATTAAACTGTAATTATTTACAGACTTCAAAAAAGTTCAGTTCAAACTTTTTTTGTATTTTTTATGCAGGTATGTCGAATGTCTTATCGACTGTTAGATTTAAAGTACAACTTCATTAATATTATAAATATTAAAAGATTTAATTGTTTGCTTTTTGTTTGTATTGAACAGCCTCCGAAACTACTGGATCGATTTGAAAAGTTCTTTCTTCATTAGAATCCTACTATCCTGTGGACATAGGCTACATTCTCAGTCTCATTCTCATATTCGTATTCGCGGACGAAATCGCGGGCTGCAAATACTATTACGTAAGTAGCTATAGCGAAAACACAATACACCTTCAAAATTTTATTTACCTGCACAGTCCTTATAGTTTCCCAGTGACATACGGACGAACAGACAGAGCGAAAGTAGTTACAAAGGAAAATACAAAACATTTTCCTTTATTGATTTGTTCGCATTTATTTGTTACGATAGACCCTTGGAGAATATTAAGATCGCCATCAAAACAAGCGTACAAAAATAACTCGACACTCCAGCATCCGATACATGATCTAAAGCGTTGTTTGTGACCTTGTCCTCTTATTTTCGTCATAACCGTTGAAATGCCCACGCTTTCTTTTCGTAAGAAAATTTGGCGCCCTCAGGCGTCACTGGGGTCGTCCGTTTAATTGTGAAAAAGTCGGAGACGGTGGGAGTTTCAGAGGCTAATAAATTAGAACTGCAGAAAAACAGCGATTAGCAGATCGAGGGGAAGGAAGGATAGTAGAAAATTAGGCGTATTTTGGAAATGTAATTACAAAGCGTTTACGTTAAAACTGTCACGGCATTGAAGCTTCTTTTGTTTAAATAAAAACATTAAAAAAAACGTATTCTTAATGTGATTTATGTACGTAAATAATAATTTGGGGATGTATACACTTATCATTAGTCCTGACAGGCGCACTGAGCCACACCAATACCACCTCAAAGTGATATTAAAACAACAAGCGGCCCGGCAGACCTATAGACCCGGCGATGGCGGGACGAGTTGGACACCTTAAAAGACTGGACAAGAACCGCAGGAGACCGAGAGCAGTGGAAGAGTTTGGGGGAGGCCGTTTTCAGGAGTGAGACACAATAGGCTCAGAGATAATAATAATATGCACTGCTACTTAGCAGCAGGATTAGTGAGTAATAGAGGAATCAATCCGGAAGGACCTTACACAAATTCCTACCACCCGCAAACCCTTATTGTTTCAAACACTAAACAAATTGCTCTCAGCGCTACAATAAATTATACCCATAAAACAATATCTTCACTCACTGCCCTTGCCCCACTTTTTACATAAAATTGGCCCTCACACCTCATCGGGGGCAATTTAACGCCCATAAAACATACAGCCAACATAAAGGAAAAAAAAATCATGTCTAAAGAGGCCTTCGCGAGTCCGCGTTGAGTGTACTCGTTGGAAGGGTTATCTTGCGATAGCTGAAGAGGGCTTCGATGACAAAGTAACCCGGTACGACGCCATTTTGATTTTTAGTTGAGAAGTTTTAAGTTAGAATCTTGGAGGTTGGATTAATACAGTTCCCAGGTACATTGGCGAAATTGAAG
This sequence comes from Pandemis cinnamomeana, assembly GCA_932294345.1. Lineage (NCBI taxonomy): Eukaryota > Metazoa > Arthropoda > Insecta > Lepidoptera > Tortricidae > Pandemis > Pandemis cinnamomeana. The sequence goes on from OW028705.1 coordinate 15,783,008, forward strand.
ATGGCAACATTGTTGATTCTTTGCAAATTTGTTAATAGCGCAGTTTTGAGTATAGTTGAAACATTTTGAAGTGAGCTTACCAATATTACATGTTTTCGCAAAAGCATTGTATTCATACAATGCTTTCATCTGCTTTGTACTTGTTTACAAAAAATGGATAGAAGAACGTTACATGAACATTGAATGATCATGATTATATTTGTGGAGTTTGATCACAATAGGGAGATCTGTCTTCTTATTACTTGTTGTTCTTATTTTGCTTGTCGAGTAGATTCAATACGAGTATATTTCATATTAACCTTTTTTTCTGTACGCTAATGAGTACAAAGCTGTTTATAGCATTATATGAATACAATGCCATTGTGTAAACAGGTAATACTGATAGGCTCACTTCAAAATGTTTCAACTACGACGTTATTTTATTAGTAAGAATATTTCAATAAAACATCATTTAAATCACAATTTGAAATAACATTTTTTTCCGTTATAGTATTCTGATTGCCTTGACAGTACGTCGTTACATCGTACTATAAATCGGGCAATTCATATCCAACACAGCCCCAACCAGCTCATCCTATCTCAAACCATTTAAAATAAAATCCCTGTACTTCACCACGTGCGCAGCCGCATTCAACATTAAAACCACACAATCCCACAAGTGCCGTGTACTGAATATAAATTTAAAGGAAAACCAGGTCTCAGAATAAATCCAGGATGCAGACAGGCTCGCCCTCTGCCGGGTAACTTTGAAGCATATCAAATGAGACGGCGAAATGTTAGATCCGCTACAAGTTGGACTGGAAAGAATTGTGTTTCGGAGTTAGTATTGTGTGTTAGTGTGATTAAACACGACACGTGTTCTAGAATGTTGATGCTGTGACGACGAAATATTACGATGATACCTCTCCGTGGTATTGGTTTGTGGAGCATAATGCTATCAACATTTATTTACAATGAAATTTCAAAATTTAATTAACCACTGTATAGTCGCCGACCATGTACCGGGAGGCAAAATGTTGATAAGCTTATCGCAAGGTGGACGGACGATCTGGTAAAAATCGCTGAAGGTAATTGGCCGTGGACAAAACTGATCTTGGAGATCCCTGGAGAAGGCTTACGCGACAATGACATAGGTGACTGGTAGAAAATAACGACAGCGATACTAATACGTTGTCCAAAGAAGCTCCCAGCTCTGTGGTCACACTTGGCGTCTGTTAGACGCTTCGAAACATCTTTGAAGAGGCTAGCGCTAGGACCCCCGAACCAAGGGTCTCATCTTCGAAAGGAACATAGTTGTATTCGGCTCCTATATTTATTTGTGTTTATTTGTATATACATTTTTTAACTGTGGTGGAATCATTTTTCCATATTCAAAGTTTAGTGTCGATAAGACTTCAGTGTCAAGCAAACAAATCAATTGGGGGGCTAATTGCAACAGTACCTGCCCAAGCTTCAAGGAGAACGCTAACCAAAACATCAAAGTTACTCTCTTGAAAACTCCCTTTCGCAACGGCCAGCTGCGAATACCGTGCTGACCAAGATCCTCAAATTCTCACCAAGATACTTAAACACAAGCACGTACTCAAACTATCCGAACAGTTTGAGAACTGAATGTAATCAAAGGTTCACTTCGCTCGAGGATACTAACCTTCAAGATACGGCTTCGACACCGCATTTGCCTTATCGCTGATATTTATTGAGTTTCGACCGGAACTTACTCGAGCTTTTCGCGGATTCATTTTTGTCTTTGTTGGAAAAGGATTTAAGACGAAATATTTGCACTACGATAGTTATAAATGCCAGCGAAAATGAAACAAAAATTAAGAAGTTTCATTGTTATTTAACCCTACAATATGTTAATCAACATACTTTAAGATCGTTTTTTGTATTTTTTTTTTATTAGTTTAACAAGAATCTATTGAGGCTTAAATTGAGTACAATTTTTCGTCTTCTTAAGAGCTTATCTAGAATAACAGCATTGTACCTAAAGCAACTTTGTAATATGCTAGGAAAAACGAACACCGTCTCTTCAGTTCACTTTTCCATAAAATGGTGTTAATATATTTCCTATCATTTGAAAAACGGCACCTTGTCTCGTCCCTGGTGAGCAGTAGTTGTTCCACCGGAGTTTGTAATTGTATCGTACAGACACATCATTCAAACAGATGACGCTTGGTGACAAAAAATCGCGCAGTAACAAGGTCACGTGACAACTAGTAACAGATAGAAAAATTCGAAGGCTTACCCACCTGCTATGGGTGGTGTAGGGGTATAGCACGCGTCACGGAATGACGAGGATCCGGGTTCGATTCCCGGCCATAGCTCTACTTTTCGGATACACTGGCCAAAAAGACCGCGGAGTTAAAAAACCGCTCCAAAAGTTGCAACTCACGTACCAATTCCGCTCGCTCACATTTTTTTCCTCGGTGAGCTCGTGTTTTAATTAAACCTTAAGAAAGCTTTGTCGCAGATTATTAGAAAATAGAATTACTTTGTATCGCGTTGGCCTTCCTTTGTTGCGTGAAACGACAATTTTAAAAGATTCTGAAATGCGTGTTAGGTTTACTTTTTTGTAGATAAGGACTTTTTGTTGTTATTCTGTGCCTAAAAATCATTATCTTGTCAACTATAAGACGTCTGTTTCTCGAAATATGAAGGTTTCCTGCAAGAATTTGCATGGTTTTATATGACCAGCAGCTAATAGCTTCCTAATAGCCTTAACAGAGTCGACGGCAGACTTTTTGACACAGAAAATAGTACTCTTAGCAGCGAGTTTGAGCCACAAACTGACTAGTTTTTTTAATCGATTCGGGCAAGCAAAATAGCAAGCACCGTACCTGTAAAGTAAGTGATCATAAATAGTCGTTATGATACACACACACGCACACACTCACACACACACACACACACACACACACACACGCACGGGCTTTTACCATTTTCGCGGGAAGAGAAGAAACTGGTAAATCCTATGTTTTTTCTTTACTCCCAGACTAGCATGGATGAAAGTCAACGATCGTTCATTTATACAGCCATATACTTCTCATACACGTCCAAACTAAAAAACAAAACAAAACCGTCATAGCACCAAACGCTCCACCCATCCATTAAAAAACTGCAGCAAAAACCGACCCAATAATACGTTGGTTGTGAAATCTCCATATCTCGACGCGGCACAACGACCAGCGGTTACGGCCAGATGGGCTTAGAGTGAATAATTGTAGGTACAAGCGTATTGACTCTGTGAGACATAGCTTATTAGCGGGCATTGTAATAAGCCCGGATTCCAGGCTGTTGCTTCTATGGTTATGTTTGCGTCTGTAATTTTGTGCTTGATATTATATGCTCTTTTATTATAATTTCGGGATTCCGTGAATGGTAAAGTGGGACCGCTTAAAACTACGCCTTCCTCTGTGAATACAGTTGCACGAGCAAAACAAGTTGTCGCCTAGCAAAGCAAGCTACAAACTCATGCACGAGGTGAGGCGTAATTTCATCCGGACTTACTTTTCCGCTAGCGTTTTGTTTTTATTTTTTACTAGCGACCCGCCCCGGCTTCACACGGTATATTATGCATGTATTATACATACAAACCTTCCTTCCTCCTTGAATCACTCTATCTATTAAAAAAAACCGCATCAAAATCCGTTGTGTAGTTTTAAAGATATAAGCATACATACGGACACGGGGACAGAAAAAGCGACTTTATTTTATACTATGTAGTGTGATAGTGAAGTGAAGTGATTTGGTTTGAGAGAGTAGATATTTCAAACAGGCTTGGCTGTCTTGCTAGTGTGGTAGTGGAGTAGCAAGGTAACTGTTTTTTTTACTGAAATGGATCTCCACAAAGTAGTGCCTGATTCAATAAATTCAATATTATTATGTATATAAATTCAATATAAAAAAAACACAAAAATCTACAAGTGAAGGAAATAAAAATCACAGTGATATTACTCCATAGTTTTTATTTATTTCATTAAATAATATTTAAATTTAGTTAAATATAAAAATTCCGATTCCTATGAATTGAAATTGCTGATCGATTTATTTTTCGACCTTCGACGAAATAACGAGGTACCTATGCTATAAATCTGACTTGCATAGTAACTTTCACACGGATGAACTGATTTTCACATTTTAATTAAAATTAAATCAACAATTGAATATCTAGGTGGGTAGCACTGAGTATTTAGCAATATGCATGAAAATCCAATACTGAGGTTTCTCATCAAAGAAAAATAACCGTAAGCGCAATGTTTTGTTATTGGAAATTATTCACTTCGCCTTCGAAAGAACAAAGTGCGAACAAACCGAGGGGATGTATTGACGCATTTGAAATTCAGATTTGTCAAAGTACAGCGCAGAAAAACTCGCTTCTGTCCCTTACACGGGTGCTGTGCTAGAGCAAGAGCGAAAGCGGGGTAAGCAACCACAAATCAGATGAACAATTTCTATTTTGGTGACTTAAATGTCCACTTTTTTTGACGTGACAACGTCTTATAAATTGGTTTGCCGGGTGACACTTCAAGAAACTGCGTTACGCTCCGCTCACGTTATGCGCTCACAATGGTTGTCACGTAAAACTTTCGCCCGTATACCGACTTAACAGGCAACCATTTTTTTTTTTAATGCTCGTTTTAGTGCTAAGCTCAGTTTAGTTGCGTCAAAATAGAACAGTTTTCTCAATGTCCGAGGAGAAAAGCATTTGTAAAACGTATCATCATAAATAAATTAAAAAAAATAAAAACTGTCAGACTTCAACATTTTAGACGTCTGGCACAAAAAGCGAATAATGTAGGTACACATATCATCAGTTAAGTATAAACTCAAACAGAATAATCACTAGTGTTCGCAACAAGCAAGTTTATTTATAAACAAGTGTTTCGCATCCCAGTTTAAATAACTCCATACAAACAGCCACCCCTTTTCACCCAGTCCTCATTTAAAACAATTAAACAACAATCCCGCTACTTATTGCACTTGCATCTTCCCTCCCACCACCCTCCCTCCCCCTGCATATTCCGCAAAGAATTCCTGGACACCCATCGCTGTTATTTAATAAGGCCGGCGCAAAAACTCTTTCTCCGTCCACTCATGACTTGCTCCAAAACGTAAAGAACGAACAAAGAAAGTTATTAATGTTTGCACCCATTGTCTCCCAGCCCTGAAACTCGCCAGCCTATGTTGACCCTCGCTGCCTTAGAGCTTAGAAATAAAGGCCCCGTATAACCAGGGCTCAAGATAAATGGGCATTCGTGTCTGTTAAAATTATAACGGCTTCATTGTGCCTTGGAAGGATATTCTTTTAGTTTGTGTTTATTATCTTTTTTCGGTTGATTGTTTAGGTCGGAGACAGTTCAACTAATGATCTATTTGAAACGCTATAATTTAACATTATTATCTATAAATTTTCTAGCTTTAAATTAGTTATGGCATTGCTTCCCTTAAATTCCTTTTCCAAATTAATTTAAGTTTTATCTACCTGGATATGCATTGTCAAAACCGATCCAGTTCTCTTGCCTGAGGCAGAGTAAAAAAAGTTCTATGTTTCATTTGGTCAGATATTCTAAGTAACTTATTGCTCCAAGTTAGTTAAAACAAAATGCCTTCATATCGTTCTATTCAACTTCCTCCTATAAAGACCCTTCTAGATTACGTACACTGTCAAATCCTTCTAAACACAAACATACAAATAGAAGTCCACCACATAACAATAATAGTATGAATCATTATTATTGTCACAGTATTAAGTATCGGCCGAACGAAAGCAGAGAGTAAAAGACCGTATTAGCATCAATCGTAGACATCCCTAGAATATTAGTGTATCTTATAACCCGTCATAATAATACACAAACCTAACTAGCCAAAGAGGTTCTTTCATTAGCTAGTACAAGCATAAAGGGCATTACAACCAGGGTTGTTCTCGAGCCAACATATACCGTATGTAATGCTTCTTATGATACATTCATGATCCGTCTCGTTTCCTTGAGTAGGACGCCGAGTTAAAAGAGAATGGTGAAAGCACATGTTTCTGTTGAAGACGATGTGTTTGTTTGTAGCTTTAAAGCTAAAGAAAACGAGATTAGCGTTTAATTAAGACACGTCCTTGTATTCCAAGGGATAATGTCATTACGTTGACGACCTTCTGTTATGTGCGTTTCTGTTTTTATATGAAGATGTGAAAACAAGCACATCTCTCCGTGCTTAGCATGTTTTTAATCATACTTTTCTAGCAAATAGTGCTGATTAAATTAACTATTAGCAGACGTTGGCATCAGTTGACAAGGTTGAAGGGTTGACTTTACTGTCAAAACGATAAGTAAATTTTAATGTGGTGATGGTGACTGACGTTTAAATTCCTTTTGAAAGAAGAAAATTTTGCATACGGTAAGACGTTTTTCTAATGATGACAATGGGATCTGAAGAAGACCAAATCAACGGAACTGAAATAAGTAACAATAATGGCCATTTGTATTACTCTTAATACGCGTACTTTTACCACAACATAATGCTGAATGTCATTATATATATCATGTATCTGAAGACGGCATGGAGCCAAACTTTTCCCATATTATAAAACCGCGAGCGTACGCGAAGTCAATAACAACCCCTCACCCGAACATTACAATGCGCTCTTCAAAGAAACGAGGGCATCCATCATTTGCTGTAAATCGCCGCGTCAGTGCACGACACTGACGGGGGACCACTCAAGGAGCGCGCAATGTAATGCTCACAATGAGATACCCACCGTAATGAAGACATTAATGACTTTTCCGTTAAGAGGAAAATTCTTTTTTTTTCCTGAACAAAAACAATTTACATTTAAATGCATTAGGAATGTTTTTTGTCCCGTCTGATGTTTTAATTATACACCATTGCGACAATGCATTTAAAATTCGTATTTTGATATTACTATTTCAAGCTTTTTTAAATTATTTAGAAATAATAATTAAGGTTATTTTTTTACACTACGATAACGGAAAGGTACGGTCGGCCAAATAAGTGGTCTATCACTTTTCATCCACCTTCCTATCAAATGAAAATGTCACTAAAGTCGATCTTTCAAGTTGACGGCCACGTCCTACCGACATAATATTTTAGGGCGTGCAATGGATTTAAACCTTAGTGCGGCAGACCAGATAATTATTTAACTGATGGATTTTTTACTAATTGTGAAAGGCAGAATGTTCACAGAGTAAAGTTACTATATTTTAATTTTACGATGTGAAGCCAACTAAGCTTTTAATCTAATTGGCGAGAGCGTTTACTTTCAAGTCAGAATGACCTTTTGATTGCCACCGTTAAGCTCGTGAATTCATTAAAAATGTTAAAAAGCTTAAAAAGCATTGCGCAAAACACTAGAAAATTCTGTCTCTGCTTAAATTGTCATTAAGCAGTCAATCACGCTTCACTTAATTTCATAATCCCTACCTGTACCAAACGAGAAAATAATTTCAGCAACCATATACCCAATTGAAAAAAACATTTTCTGATTCAGTAAATAATATTGTCCATTTTAAAACAAGTCCAAATATTAACATTGTAACAATGAAAGCACTTCGTACATCAAAAACACATTGCCTAACCGCCGAGATGAAATCCAAAGAGTGGGGTCAGAAAAGTATGAGGTGAATATCTCGCAAAATAAACAGACAGATACACTAGTTGCTAACAGTTTATATCCCGTCCATTACTCCGGCTATAAAGGATAATACACGGTTAGGTCTAACGAGCACACGTAAACGGTGTCATTTTGTGCGCCGGGTGAGCCACATTTTGGAGGCTTTTGGGACTGTCTGGTTAAAACTGACAAAATTACTCTTTTAGTCAAACTATTTCAAAAGTGGTTAAAACTTGTAGGATAATAGTTTTAACATAAGAATCAGTGTTGCCTTGTACTCGAGCGAGTTATTGGTGACTAAATAAGTTTTTTTTTAAGTTGGATAACTTTTCATATTTCATTTTTACTCAGTATCAAACAATTTTAGGTATTTATAACTCCAAGTTTCTAATGATCACCAGCAGGTGTTCCTACGCTTCAGCCTCTAGCCTGAAGGTTACACCAGTTTAGGAATTCGAAAATCTTAGTACAGTATTCTTTGTACTTACGTATATTTTTAAACATACATACGGTACCTAATTGAATTTTACAGAGCATTGAGTTTATTAACAAAAAATACGGTTTTGTTTAGTAAACATTTGCCCAGTACCAAAAATCGGAGTTCGTGTCGGTGCACAAAAATGTTTATCTGATCATGTCATTCATAATTTTATGCTTCTATATCTTGATATAGATTTATCTGAGACCAGTCCCTGGAAATACGAAAGCACTGGTCACTATACTCGATCTTGCGTCGATTATACGTCCATTTTTCGGCAGCGGCTCGCATTTATGATGCAGTAAAATGTTTCCTTCGCCAGGACGAAAACTTACCCTAACCTGCTATCTTTAGAGCTGAATAACTATCACATAGTTTTTAAGTGAAACGCTTAAGCGCCACTTTGTTTCTTCTGAAGAAGGCCATAATACTTTCATGGTTTATGTTATTGTTTAAATTTGTACGCAAAAATCTTTTAGAAAAATGACCACCGTCTATTGAGAATGCTGGTTACTTTATAACAAATACATGAAAGCAAAATGTATATTAAATGTCTGGACTGATATTCCATATTTCAGCTTATGTTATTCTTGAAGCTCCATTTGAGATTGAAGATTATATAAATCCACAAAAGAGTAGCTCTTATTGGATATAAAAGACCAAGTTTCCGTTGTCTCTGTTTGCAGAATATCATAATATTTTTGAAGGTTTTTCCTAGTATCAGTAATATCAAAGTATTTATTCTTTTCTTTAACGTACTGTGGTTTATTTTGAAACCTTACAATGTCGATTTCATGAGGGATATACTAGCTTTGTTTTATTTCAGATACCTACTAATAATAATTACTCAGTAGATATAATTTTGCATTTATATTATGTTATCTTCAACTGAAAGCTTTACCGTATTCTACAATAAGTGATGAACTGGTTCATTAATGATAATGATTTGCATCACAACACAAATTCATAAGTTAGTCAGATTGGCGGAGCTAGCAGATTAGCTTGTTTTTCTAACAACGGATAGTTGAAGTCATCTTCAACTATTTGAACAGAAAATAGCATTCCTTATTTTGTTATATCGTCTACATTGTCATACGAAGTATTTTTAATAATATTATTTTATGGGCCATATAAAACGTACTGTAGAATATTACCAGACCAAGATATAAATTTTCAAGCTCGTTATATAACAATCTGTATGACTGGAATCTTCCATCACACAGTTAACTTGAACGTCAAAGAGCCAATAAATATGTTAAGCTAGTTTCTTCAGGATATCTCAAAACGGATTTATAATGAAAAAGGTATACCAATAACTGAATACTTTATTCAGACAGTGAATATTTCAATGGAATTATCCACGCTGTACTGTACGATTAATCTCAAATGAATTATGCATATTGACGGAATTAATGAGCGTATTATCTAATGTGTCGCCTCTAGTCTGTACCTATACGTCCAACTGACGGGCACGTGTCTCTGTATGGACAATGTTGCCACACAGAACCAGTGTTGATTGACTTTACACCTCATTACCCTTCGCAAATAATAATAATATGGTGATTTTCTCCGTCTTTCTACATCGTAAACTCTAGGTATTCGAATTTTTTAGTATAAGTATTCATTGCATGGATATAATGTTTTTATTTTTCATTTAAATACCATAAATATGCAAAAAACGTCTATTTTTGTGGCTTTTTGATCTTTTATCGAAATTGGTCAGTAGAATACCAGCCCAAAATGCACTTGGTTAGTTTTATACATCTGCCTACAACTCCGAATTATTATGTTATTATTACTACATTAATGTATAAATACATAAATGTAGTTTCTTCAAAGTGGCAAGTTTTGGTGTGTAGCGAGGGATCTCCACTTAAGAGTAATAAATTATTAATTAATAAACAGTGGATGTTTGTAGCGACATGAAGGCGAAGTCAATTGCTCACGGCGCCCCCTAGCGGTTATTACTTCATACTTTGCGCGTTAATATAATTAAGTCTGTCGCAATAACGTTTAATTAAGGACAGAGTTGAATTACAGACCTGGAGCGGTGTTGTCATAACAAATTATATACATTTACTAATTTCCCAAAAATTATGACTACCAATAATACAAGGGGTGCGTTCAGTTTGATCACCCGACGACGCCCGACGACGCACTGGCCCGTTCAGTAAGTCAGTGCGATCATCGGACGATCACACCAAGTCGTTCAGTAACATCGTCGGGCGTCGTCGGGCGATCGCACCGGTCACCCCGTAAAATAGATGGGTAAAAAACGCACAGACGTCACTTTGACAGTTGATATGAGGCAAAATTTATAATTCGAACGCTGGGGATATAAACTTATTATTACGAATACGAAATCATACTTCAATTGACACTTTTGACAGAAGAACGCCCCAAGTCGTTCAGTAAGTGTGTTCATGATCGGACGATTTTCACCCGACGATAATCACACTGACACTTTAGTTACTGAACGTAGCCAAGGCTTTACAATTCTTTCCATAGATTACGTCATCTGACATCTGGTACAGTGTTGTACTTTTTGAGTTATTTCTACGAGTAATAAATGTATCAGATTCAAGAAAACCACAAAAATATAACGCAACTATTTAAAAAATACAGAAAACATTTACTTAGTATTGTAATGAAGAACGTTGACTATCTTTTGCACTATGATATAGTGAGAAATCAAGGAATTATTGTATTATAAACGAGAAAAAAAACCGTCTTAAGTTCTTCGTTTGTCTAGTTCAGTAATCCAGGAGATAATTATAATTCTCCTGGAATAGTTATCAGTGGACGGCATTGTGCGCTCGTCCAAGTTTTAATAACATTCCCGGGTTTTGTGCAAACTTTTCAATTTGAACAATCTGTGCCGGGACAAGCCGTAAGGGCGCGGTTAATTCCGTTCATGTTTACACTTTTAGAATATAAAAGCTAGCTCTATAACTTTAAATACACTTCATACAGAAGATAAAAGGTTATTGAAACTTCAAGAAAAACCGTGACAGTGAAAAAACTATATTCTCAAAATGACTGATTGACTTCTACCGCTTATCAAAATCTTACTATGCTAAGAGATACTCATTTTGAAGTGCAGACTGAATCCAAGTTTTAACTGTTAATACTGCTTTATAAATATTCTGATTAACGACAAGCGTTGAACTTTAAACAATCAGTGTAATCTAATACAATGTACACATTTTACGGTGAAACTGGTGCAAAATGTGTAATCTAAAATCAACCTATCAACTTTGCAATTGCAAATTCTAATCTAACATAATAATATAGTTATGCAAAGAGCTAGTCGATAGGTGCAAAGTATACTCCCCACGTGAACACCGTGGAACGATATAATAAGAATCCATACACATCTCAATTTACAGAGTTAACTGGAAACACTCTACACGACTGCTTGAAGCGTTAATTATGAAATAATTGAAATTCGGAGTGAAAAATTATGCAAATGGCCGACGGGGAGATACGGAGGTAACGAGCGCACAATGGATCGACAGCCATCGTGGAAGTAGTTAAAGGTGTTGCGTAATAGACTATTGACTGTAAATTGAAGTTTAAGGGGGGGATCGACGAGTGAATAAAAATGATGTTGGATTGAGAAGCAAATGGGGTTGTAGATGAAGTTTAAGTTGATTCGGACGAACAAAAAGGAAAGTTGGCAGAGGATTTAATGCAGACAACCCAATCAGTGCGAAGGATAGAAACTTATTGCAAAAACTGTCATAGTCACTTACCTTGCAAATACAATGTTTACAGGTAGAAAGTTATGATAAAATTAATGTTTAAATGCAACATTTAATTTTAACGAAATCATAAAGATAACCCGTCAGGATCCTTCAAGACAATTTAAAGTGTTCTTTTAAGGTATAATATTCGACCAAAGTAACGGGTGACCAAATGTCTAACTCTTGTTATAGTATTTAGCTATCAAAGCGCATAGTACAAAGTTCTTAACACAAACGAACCATATTGCATAGTTAACTAAACTATTTCACCACCCAACGCCAAACTTAGCTGGACAATGCATAAAATTTCATGCAAGTAAATTGACTTGCCACTTTCGAATTCTGGCGTTGACCACAATACAGACTCCATTATGAACCGCTTTAGTTCTGGGTTTTGGTCTATGCAATATTTCACTTCGGTAGTGCAATATTTTGCTCTCGTTGGCAACCCTAAGTGGTTCTTAATTATAGCTGGTCATAATAGTGTCGCCAGCGACCCGGCCTGATATAAAATTAGGGTTGTGCTAAAATTTGGATGTGCGATATGGAATAACGGAGTAGGGTGGATTACATTTTGGATATTTCAAGGATGCTCAGATTTCGGAAATCTATGTTGCAGTTTTTAGTACTGGGATCAATATGCTTGTAAATGAATTACTAAGGTCAAATCTTGAGTATGTTTTAACTTAATGGTCGTATCAGATGATAAATCAGTTATACAATACAATACAATACAAATACTCTTTATTGAACACCACAAATCAGTACAAAACAATACAGAAACAAAGAACAAAGTAGACAATAGAGTTATATCTATAGATTTGTAGGTGATTTTTAAACCAATAATTTAAGTACTATTTCACACTAGCTGTTGCGCGCGACTTTGTCTGCGCAGAATTCGCTTATCGCTATCCCGAAAGGAACTATCCAATTTTCCGGGATGAAAAGTGGCTTTTGTTTTAATCTACGGTACCAGCTATCTCCTTTCCAAATTTGATCCGAACCCGCCTAGTAGTTTCAGTGTGAAAAAGGAACAAAATACACACTCACTCACTCACATCATCATAAACTTTCTCATTTATAATATTAGTAGTATAGCAAATACCAAAATTTTGCTGTAATTTTGCAATTTACAACGAATATGAATTCCGCTCCATTCCTTTTAACTATTGCAATTGATAAACAAAATTCAGCAGCATAAATCATCATACTAACATTGCCATAGACGCCTAAAGGTAGAATTTGATAAATGTTCCACGGCACCACGGAATCCCTTCGATCGCGCACCTGCGATGCAATAAAGTAATGGACGCACTCCATTGCGGCCTACATCGGTTCCCTTGATTAATGGATCGGCAGAGAACACGCGATCGATAACGTAATTGGCGATCAGCTTGGAAAAGTGGAATCGAATGGTAAGGTAATGCCTTCTAGGGAGTGGAATGTTTTTTTCACTCGCGAAAGAATACAATAGGTTTTTAGTAATCTGAAGACTTTGTTATCCTGTATACCCTGAAATTTTAATAATAAGTAGGCGCTTTAACTTTAGTAATGTATCGCATAAGCTTTATGACGTTGCAAACATGTCAGTAGAGCAAAAAATACCAAAGAGAGCAGATACTTTTGCCATTGACAGTACGTAGTACATTCCATCTTAGAAGTTGGCTCGAACATCAGCCAACATTGGTCCCAAGGGACGAGCTAGTCCAAGTCAGGAATTATGCAAACCCTCCCCCTGGGGCTATTATCATTCTGATGAAGCCGCCATTATGCGTGTACTCAATAGGCCGTGGCGTAAATAACTAATAGCGGACAGCGATCGGCCTCGATGATGGCTGTCACGAAGACATGCTTTAAGACTTAAGAAAGGTGAACTGGCTTCTTGTTTAACTACTACTATATACTGGTTACTAAATAAACAATGATTGATCAAACTAAAATGTTAAAACACATCTGTAAATGTTTGATTCCCCTATCCAACTATACGTCCACAATCATGCTATACGTGACTGAAGGTCTTGTTACCTTAGGCTTTGTCTACCCCGTAAGGGATAAAGACATTGGTTTGTGTGTGTGTTAAATAAAATCAACCCAAAAACTCGATCCATCCTAATTGATGAAAACTTTCCAAGGCAAGCCGAATAGCTTATTTATACGGGGTTTTAGTGCCATATAAATTAATTGTGTACCGTTATAGTGCCCCAGTATGCAGATGAGGGGTATAGGTTTTTAGTCGATACTCTACGGGCCTGATAATGAGACCATTCATAGTCCCAAGGCCTTCGGGTACACACGTTGCTGTGATAAACTGCCACGGTACAGGATGGTAATTTATGCTTTCGAGGAAAACATGCTCCCCGTTTTGAGGGGTACGAAAAGCAGGAGCGTCTCAATTTTGTTGTTTTTAGAGCACTGCTTGCGCTGGGTTGCTAGCTGCATCGCCTATAACATGATTCCTATAATTTTCCCCCATTCCATCGATGGGCTTTTACCATCTGCGTGGGAAGAGAAGCAATTGGTACGTTCTATGTTTTTTCTTTGCTCCCAGACAAGCGTGGAAGTTACTATGGTAATGACATTCAAAAATCAGTTTTTATGATTTCATTAGTTGTGCTATATGAGTTACCTTTATACAATAATAGCGACCCGCCCCGGCTTCGCACGGTATATTATGTATGTATTATGATACATATAAACCTTCCTCTTGAATCACTCTATCTATTAAAAAAACCGCATCAAAATCCGTTGTGTAGTTTTGAAGATATAAGCATACATCGGGACATGAGGACAGAAAAAGCGACTTTATTTTATACTATGTAGTGAGTAGTGAAGTGTTATTCAAGCTCGACAATTTGTATGAAAACACCTTTTCTAATTACTGTATCTTTTGATTAAGTTGATTCAGATGTTACATTTTTTCACAGCTCCAAGGGACCGCAGACCTCAGTATTTGGTATCAGTTTCAAATTTATATCTCGACGCGTTTCTGAGAAAAGGGGCCTTGACGGGCAGACAGACAGCCGGACAACGAAGTGATCTTATAAGGGTTATTTTTTCCCTTAGAGGTACGGAACCCTGAAAACGTATTTTCTTAAATCTCGTGACCGTGCGCTAATATACTATGGATCCTCTGGATAACTTGGCAAACGGCTCCTGTCTACTACTGGCATTACTCCAGACATGTCTTAAATTGAATTTTAGGATCGAAATGCGAATAAAATACTTTAGCAAGGTGTACTGCCGTTTTTGAGAAATCGTAATATCCCAAGCAATTTTTCTCAAATTATGATTAAGACTAGTAAATATTTAGGTATAGAACGACCGCTTAACTCAGTCCTCGCCCGCGCTGCACGGCGGCGTGAGGTAGGCGACAAAGAGAGCCGAGAGAGGCGCAGTACCCGCTCGCACCGCTCTCGGTCCCCTTTGTCGTCCTACCCCGCGCCCCTGTACCCGCGTGAGCGAGGACTCAGTTAAGCGATCGGTCTATAGAATATTAGATTAACGCACTTTTACTGTTGGTATTCGTGTTCAACAAATAATTTCTTGGTCAACGAACTTTTACCAGGAAAGAACTCCTACGACAAACATTGGGTTGATAAAAAATATTCAACATTTATAAGTTATTTTTCCAAATAATTATTTTCTCAAATGATAAATTTTATTTAGAATAATTTGGAGATTTTTCGCCGAAACATCAGTAGGTCCCTTTAGCAATAAAAAAACTCATTTCACTCCTTTGACTCTTTATTCCGTTTCCGTGAAATTAATATAATTTTATCTAAGATTTCTGAAGCTGCGCAGGTGCCATAAAATATAATTTAATCCGCTATAAAAATAGCTCTTTAACTAATAAGTTATAACTTACAAAGTTTGCAGATATTTCATTACCCTGTAATTACTGAAAAACTCTAATAAATTACTTTTACTAGCTAATATTTTCCTAAGAGCGGCGCTTAAGTTTGAGGGCGCTTTATTTTCGACTTTCCCAAAATAAATTCGGTGTATAATTTCCACGGCTAATTTACATACTTTTGCTCATAATTTTTTCATTTTCTTTTAATTAACTTGCTTGGATTCAGTCCCGTCTGAAGGTGCCTTTGTAAACGCGATCAAGAAAGTCGAAACAAAAGTTCGTTAGACGTTCGGCCAATTTGCACTTTTTTGTGTGCCCGTGGCATTAAATTATCGCTGAAAAACTCAGCAATTTATGTATCGATCCCCGTACCGTAGAAACAGTGACTTCACATTATATTGTACAATTTATGCGTTGGCAACAGAACTATTAACTGCTCCTACATTGTGGCTCCTTTGTGGCGACATAAATCATCTACGTAACGATTCTAGAGCTACATAATTTTAAATATGACTATGTTTTCACCTATACGCTTTCAATCATGCTAAATGTGTCTTGTTGTGTACGCCGTAAGGGATAAAGACGTGATGTAAATACGTTCTGAATGTTTTGAAACTTTACTTGTTCAAAATTCGCTTTCACCTTAGAAATTTCTGTCCCTATACGACTCATAACTCTGTAAGACTAGAGTTATTAGGCTTTTACTAAACCAGTACATTAAGGACTCATAAGCACAAGTTAAAACAAAAGTTAAACAGTCGAGGGCACGAATATCAACACAGGCATGTCAAATATATGTATCACCGGCCTTATTGTTTAGTGTACAAAGGTGTATACATGTTTTTGACGTCTTGGTAATGTACATTTGTGCCCTTGACTGTTCATAAAATGTTTATTTGTAGCTGACGCCATCCGCAACCCATCTATGACTTTAACAACCCACCCATTATCAGTATGTCCCCTAGCTTATCATCTAAAAACAAATACCCTTGCAATGTTACTTCTTAGGAGCTCTGAAAAATTGAATATTTTTAACTTACGTTTTCTTCAACATACATACATACACAAATCACGTCTTTACCCCTTATGGGGTAAACAAAGCCTTAGGTACAAGACCCAAAGACTGCGTGTTTTCTACAAGACTTAAAGTAATAAGAAAAACAAAAATATATGACTCTATATAACGAATAGACTGAACCTGTGTCTAGAGTTGCCACCTTTTATTAGAAGAAATTTAAGTATATCTGATTTCAAATGAGGTAAATAAAGAGTTTTGACTTACAAACAAGAGTGTCATATATTTTATTGGTATATTTATAATGGGTTTGCATAATATTACATAGCTGGCACTAGTATAGTACCTAATCATTGTGTAAAAAGAGTATTTTAGCATAGGTCTAATAGTGTCATAGAGTACAGAGCACGCCTATATAATATAGAGTACGGTTGGCAACCCTACCTGTGACGCTATTTTACAGAATAATTGAATAATGATTAAATCGAATACGTTCTAAAAATGTTTGGATGTTGGTCAGAAATACCTTAATAAACCTCTGATAATCTTTATCTACCCTGCCGGTACATCGTCCGCAACTCCGAGTCCACAACCCATCTATACTAGCGATAACACGCGGCGCGCCGCCAGCCACCGGAGCCCCATCATTAACAACCTTACCGAACATTTATCACTTTCGATTTCTTAGCAAGTGATGGGATTTGTTGGCGAATAATTCGAGGCCTGAATAAAGAGGCACAGATCGATTCAAGAGTCAACTTTAACTTTTATTATCCGCGTAGAATTAGACTTACAGTCAGCTGCGAATTTTGACATGTTTATCGCTATCCCACGGGAACTCTTTATTTTTTCGGGATTAAAAATATCTATAATGTTGACCAGGGATATAAGGTACCACCATGCGAAATTTCATTTAAATCTGTCGAACAATTTCGGATATTAGCGAACAAAAGTAGAAAGTAGAAACTTTCTACTTATTTATTATAGTATGTATAGATTATATAAAATAGTAAACAACCGCGAAACGCGGACATGTTAAAGCTTTACACGGGATTACTTACGGTTTAACGTATCGGATAATATTATTACGTGAGTAATCCGGTATGTTGCATTAGTTATGTTAATGTGCCCAATGATTGCTACTAAATTATCCGAATTATAACACCACAAAGTTAACTTATAACTGCACTGTAAAGCCTCTGCTACACAATGCTTTTTTTTTTAAATGCCTTTCCTACTGAAAATTTGAAAAAAATGATTTAATTTTCATTTAATTGTGCTGATATTTTAAAAACTATTAAAAATAAATTAATTTTGTTTTCTGTTTAAGCGGTAGTTTAAGGAACACATTATATTATTTTGTAGCAATTTGACAACACGACTATAGAATGTACCAGTTGCTTCTCTTCCCGCGCACATGGTAAAAGCCCATCAAGGAATTGGGCAAAAATAGGGATCATGTTATACAGGCGATGTAGCTAACAACCCATCACTGTTTTGATTCCATTTCCATCCATACGGCCACAATCATGCTAAACGTGGTCTTAATGCCTTGTTACCTTAGGCTCTGTCTACCTTATATAAAAACGTGATTTATGTATGTATCTATTAACGAAGAATACAACGCTGATGATCTATTTTTCCTGTTTATTTTCTATAAATGTGTAAATATTCTCTTATATTTGTGTCTTGCAAAAAGGAATAAATGTCTTCTTTCTTTCTTTCTCTTAGTTCTTTTAATCACACCTACATACACAAGACATTTCAAAATCTCTAGAGCTCACGATAGTTCAACTCAATCCATCTACTCCTAAGCCAAGTTCATACACGACATTCATTCACCTGTCAGCTTCTCGTTCAAGCGGCTCGGACACGTCTTAGGCCGTCCGCGGTCGGAGTGACGTACACGGGGGTCTGCCCTAAGCCTAAGCTTGACGGTTCGATTAATTACAATCTCTGCTGTCGATTGATGGCGTGACGCGAGTTGTCAAATGCAATTTATACTGGAAACCACTCTATTTAGTATAGACCATTTGGATTGAAATTTTCATAGAACAGCTAGCGAATGTGCCGTGAAATAGATCATATTAGTCCTATGAATATAAATTCAAGATAGGGTCTAATGGTGTTACTTAGCTAATAATCAGCCATTTGACGTAGGTATAGAATTTTTGGTTCAATGATACCAAGTTGCGGGTATCACGTAGTTTAAGTACTAATTTAAATTTTGGTTTAAGTTAATTATAATGTACAATGTACTATCTCTTAATTAGAGTAGACTATGAAATAGTAGTACAAATACTACAATTTTATAGTATCCGAGCGTTTTCCAAAAAAAAAGTCCAGATGTTAATTTTTTTCCAGAATTTAAATACTTTGGGTTTTTCTTACTCAAAATTCTCCCCCTACCCTACCCTATCGATTCTCATACAAGAAAAAATGTGCCCCAGATTTTACTATGGAATTATTTTTCCTGTTCGTCACGTTCCACAATTAGGTACTATATTAAAAGAAGTGACGAACTGGAACGCAAATTTTGTTACATTTTTTCTTGTATAAGTACCGATAGGGTAAACGATTCTGAGTAAGAAAGCCCCAAAATAGTTAAATTCTGGAAAAAAAATGTGGCCTTTTTTTTGGAAAACGCGCATCTGCGTCCGCGACTGACTTGGTGTCGGACTTACCTCCGGAGGCGGCGAGCAGGCCGTGCGCGCGCAGCAGCGCCAGCAGCAGAAGCGGCAGCAGCGGGTGCCGCCGCATGCCGCGCCCCGCCCCGCCCGCGCCGCGCCGCCGCTCGCACCCGCCGTACCCCTCACCTGGGAAAACAGAAAAACATAGTATAAGCACAAGTTCTATACCAAAACTACGGCATTAGAAATCTTATATTCGATTATTGTTGATCTAAGTAGATTTATTTGTCGTTAATTTTAGATAGAGATAATACAAGTTTAAATCTTATTCTGTTCCTCCACAATAGAACGCATACCAAAGAACATAAAACCTCCTTTCTCCCTTCATTGAAAGTTGCTTAAAAATATTAGCTTACTTATTATTCTTTTTTTTATTCGCAGTAAATGTTGATGTAGTTTAGATGATTTCTTTAATTAGGTTATTGTAAACTTCAAATTGTACCAGGTGCTTCTCTTCCCGCGCAGATGATAAAAGCCTATCGAGGGAATGGGCATAGGAATCATGCCTTTATAGGCGATGCGGCTAGCAACCCATCACTACTTTGATTCCCCTTTCTACCTATACGCCCACAATCATCTAAACGTGGCCTTTAGGTCTTGTTAACTTAGGTAAGTCTACCCCGTAAGGGGTAAAGACGTGATTTTGTGTAAGTTATTGTTGATAAAATTGTAGTAGGTAGTAAATAGTTTAAACTGAACAAAACTTAACTTAACCTGTCACGGTCGCCATGTGAAAAAATGACGAAACGGATTGAGTTTAAAAATAACGTGTATTAGCTTTCTCCATTCCATCAAATTCTAAAAGAGATTTTTTCTAACAACCGTCGCCAAGCAACTTAAGCCGAACACAATATTCGCAACAACTCCACTAATGTTTAGAACCTCCGAAAAGTAACACCTGATACAATCAATTCAATAATTGAATAACTAACTAACATTTTGTATTTTCTCCGAATGCCTTTATTCATCAAAAGAAATCATTGTAAAGAAATAAACGCGAAAGATGCAAAATAAAATGAATCGTTGCGAAGTAGATTGAAATCACCGACTGAGTGTCGATGGAAACCGCCTATTGTGGCTAGAATTTCATAATTCTTAAGAATTACCTTACTGTACGTTACCGGTTACCATACAAATAATAATTTCTACAATAAAAATACATTTTAGTATTTTATACGGCTTTTAGTGGTCTGTGTTATCATATTCAAATATTTCAAATTGTTACATAACTATAAAACTATATCTCGACACTATTGATGATTCCGCTAATATTAATAGGTATCAAAAAATACTAGAATGTGTGAAAAAAACAAAAATATTTGTCAACAGAAAGAAATACACGCTTCTTAAATACCATACAGTGCATTTACTATCTCATTTCTTTTAGTTTAGAAAAGTTGTAATAACTCATCGTAAATTTCATAATGCGAATCTACAACTTATTTGGGTATAATTGACACTCATTTCATTGTAATCGAAATCAGCGTTTCATTTTATTCGTGTGACAGTTCAGTGATTCCTCCTTTTAATAAGCATCGCATTAAACAACAATGACGAAATTTTAATTATACATCCTATAATCAAGTAGGTACCCACTGTATCCGTTTTATTAAATGGGAACGGACAGACGTTCTTTATGTAAACGAACAATTGTGTTCGCTTAAAGCTCTGTGTGGAAAGTACAAATTTGTATTCATATTTTGTGTACCCTATATTCGTCGTCTTAAACGAAATAATAATCTTGTTATTTATTTGTTCTGTCTCTTTCAAGTTTTCCTCTCACGATCCAGATAATTAAACTGTAACACTTCCCGTTTTTGAAATAATATCACCTTTGTGCTACTCTTAGTATAATATTATATTTAAGAATTAATGTTTGTCCTACAGACTTTGCTTACTTACATAATTATGAATGGTTCTTACCATTCCAAAAACTACATTAGGTCCTTTACTAAATTAGGCCCATCACTATTTTGGTTTCCCTTTCTACCTATACGCCCTTAATCATGCTAAACGTGGCTTTAAAGTTTTGTTACCTTATGCTCTGTCTACCCCGTAAGGGATAAAGACGTGATTAATGTATGTATGTACAGTTAATTAAAATAGCATTGTATGGCCGGCGGGGTACGAACAACAATCCGCAGCCAGTACCAAATAATATTTCGTCCAAGACTGTCTAACCGTCTACCCATCCGTCCTTTCCTACAATATCTCTTGTTTAATAAAACCTAATTCATTTTGAGGACGTTTCATTTTAAAATTTAATATCGAGATTCTGCTTTAATTTTATTCGCCTCGAAAGCAATGTTTTTGACGCGTTGACGATTATGAGATTTTTACGATCCTCGTGTCTTTTGATCTTTCGGGATCTCGATTGTCAAGGTTTCGCTCTTCGCTTTATGCCTCTTAAAGTTGTTATGCTATTATGTACTTGGTTTATTGTTTTATCACGATAGAAGCTTTACAAACAGATACAAACGGCATTTTCAATAATCAAATCATTTTTTATATCAGCACGTTTGTCGCATTCATAATTATTTATAAAAATATTATTATTATTTATTTTCAAGTAACTACCCGTTTAGGTGACTCATACATTTGCGTTAGTATAATCGTACAAGCTGTGTTTGTTTTAAATAATTTATTTACATGCAGCGCACAAGCATGATTTATGGAAGAGCAGTCCGATCTGTCCGCGATCATTCAGGATGGTGTTGGGGCTGGCCCGCACCCTAGGCAACATGGAGGCGGTGCGCTTGAGTACGTAGGCGTGGAAGCCATTCACGCGCGCCTATATAGATATGGAGTATTGCCCAGGGTGCAGATAGCTGCAAGCTACTTGGTGGGTGCAAAAAACAAAGTTCAGATTCAGACTGGTGTTCTAGAACAAGCAGATTCGGCTGCGGGTATATAATCAATCAATCCTTATCTAAATATTCAGTTTAATATTAGGTACAAAATTATATTATTATTTGGGCGAAAGTCTTTGGAATCATGTTATAGGCGATGCGGCTAGCAACCCATCACTATTTTGATTTCCCTTTCCAACTATACACGCCCATAATCATGCTAAACGTGGCCTTAATATTTTGTTACCTTAGGCTCTGTCTACCCCATAAGGGATAAAGACATGATATATTTATGTATGTATTTATGTAATGTTACAAAAACGATCGATTTCTTAACAGGGAAACATTCAAAGCATAAACACAAAGCAATTCCCCGGCTAGGAAAAGTTATTAAAGAAAAAATCCCAAATAACCACAGTATTAGTATAGCTGCAGTAAATCAATTGTAACGTTGAAACTCGGAGTCCCCCACGTCCCGTACCTTACGTTATTTGTAATTGAATTGTCAGTTTATAGGGCCCGAGTGGACAGTGCCCTTGGTCCCTTAGGGTGGTGCAAAACAGAAGCGGTAGAGGTTATGATGACAAGTGTAAATGTAAATACTCATATCATAGAAGCAATAGAAGTGCACACTTAGAATCTAAACTCTCGAGGAAGAACGAATTGGATTTTTTTTTTTTTTTTTTTTTTATATGAATAGGAAGGCAAACGAGCAAGTGGGTCACCTGATGGTAAGTGATCACCACTGCCCATAGACACCCGCAACCCCGGAGGGATTGCAGATGCGTTGCCAACCTAGAGGACTAAGATGAAATGCCTCTTGTGCCCGTAATTTCCCCGGCTGTCTTACTCTCCACACCGGAACACAGCAGTGCAAGCACTGCTACTTAACGGCAGGATTAGCGAGTAAGATGGTGGTAGCGATCCGGACGGACCTTGCACAAGGCCCTACCACCCGCAAATAGCTTCATATTCTGGAATATTACGGTTGCGCTCTTAGGGGGAAAATGTAGCGTTTGGGCTGGTGGGCCTTTGGCAGCAACAGTTGACAAATTTATGTAAAAATTAGACGTTGGCTAATATTTGACTTAGACGCAATGGTTTCTACAATTTATTTTACTGTATGCTTCCATGCAGGTCTGGGACCAAAGAAAAAACATAGAATGTACCATTTGCCTCTCTTCCCGCGCAGATGGTAAAAGCCCATCGAGGGAATGGGCATAGGAATCATGACTGTCATAGGCGATGCGGCTAGCAACCTATCACTATTTTGATTCCCCTTTCTACCTATACGCCCACAATCATGCTAAACGTGGCATTTAGCTCTTGTTACGTTAGGCTCTGTCTACCCCGTAAGGGATAAATACGTGATTTGTGTGTCTGTATTTACTGTACTAAGTCCGACATGTTTTTTTTATAACGAGCATGCGGATCACCTGATGGAAAGCAATTACTGTCGCACATGGATACCCATATCATAAAAAGGTTATGATAGCGTAACCAGCTCATTATGAAAAGAATAGGCTTTAGCTATGAAATCGCTAAGTTGCCTTTTGCTTGCGTCACTTAAAACTGACACATATTAAACAAAAACCCGAATATAAATAACCAATGCTCACATTATAAGCTTTTTCTTCTAGCTTAAGCCACAGCCCAGTTGACCCCAACGAAAATCACCTTCACGTAAAAAAGAAAAGATTTTGAAACTGCCCCGACTTAATTCGGTGAGATTTGCCCAAGATATTTTATAGAAAAAGTTTTACCCGTTCCTACTGGAGTTTTAAGCCCAAATTCAGGATTAGGGGTGGCTGCTGGCTTTGTATCGATAGATCTCTACGGTGGCACGGATACCTGAAACTGTCGTGATTAATTGTGGGCTACTTACTTATTATAAACATTTAGAAAGTTCTACAAGTAAAAGGCATAAATAGATAAAGCCCAAACGTTCGGAGGCCGAAGTATATTGAAGCAATTTCAATGATCGCATTAGGTGAACGAAGCAGTGTAATTGCCGCTTAGTGATGGTCTTGTGACAAAAGAAAATGATTGGCATAGTGTAAGTATGGTACCAGAAAGGCTCTGTACCTTGAAATAATTAAGTGCAGACACTGCTGGGCACAAAACTCCTCTTAGGTGTCCTCTCTTTAGATACACATACACAAATCACGTCTTTATCCCTTACGGGGTAGACCGAGCCTAAGGCAACAAAACCTTAAGGCCACGTTTATCATGATTAAGGGCGTATAGGTGGAAAGAGAAATCAAAATAGTGATGAATAACATGATTCCTAAGACTTTCGCCTATCCCCTCGATGGGCTTTTACCATCTGCGCGGGAAGAGAAACAACTTGTAAATTTTATGGTTTATCTTTACTCCCCGACCAGCATGGAAGAAACACGGTTCAAAGCTAGTCAGAATTATCAGAAACTGGACTTGAAGCTTTATTTTTCCCAACTGAAACTGGTTGTAAGATAAACTCCTGATTTATTTATGGGCAATATTAAAATCTAGATAAAAGTTCCGCCAATCCGTTTCGCCATTCACTTGTTCACGATAAAAAATTACAGCTTTCCATGAATGGAATGAGAACTTTTATGACTATTGACCGGGTTCCGAGCTTTTAACTTTATGTTTTCTGGATTTCAATGGGATTTATTAGAAAATAGATTGCCTTAACTATTATTCTGAGTCAAAAGGATCGATGATCCAAGAGAATTAATGGAATTCTTGAAAGCATCGAAGAAACGTTGAAGAATTAATAAAAGAGAAGGCGGAATTTCGCCACCACGTCAAATACAAGAGACGTCACCCATACGCCAGATCTCTTTATTGCGATGCCTTAAGTTAACCTAAATCTAATTTAAAGAAGGCTGCTTTTGCATTGAAGTAATGGACGTATATATAGGTCGTTGGCGTTAAACCTGCGGTGCTGATATGTGGTCGAAAAGGTTAAACTAGATAAATATTCGATTACTCGACTTTTAAACGTTAGTTGTCCGTTTGTGTAACAATACTTGAATCTCACGGTAGTTTCATGTTGAAAGTCGATAAACACACTCACACACACAAATCACGTCTATATCCCTTACGGGTAGACAGAGCTTAAGGTAACAGGTACTTACTGGCCACATTTAGCAAGATTGTGGGCGTATAGATGGAAAATGGAATCAAAATAGTGATGGGTTGCTACCCTCATCGCCTATAACATGATTCCTAATATTTTCACCCATTCCCTCGATGGGCTTTTACCATCTGCACGGGTCGAGAAGCAACTGGTACATTCTACGTTTTATCTTTGCTCCCAGACAAACACATACAGACACAGACACACACACAAACAGAAAGTCGATAAACATTATAATAAAAAGAAAGAAAGAAAGAAAGAAAGAAGACATTTATTCCTTTAATAAAATGGAAAACAATCTTTAATTTTGATTGTGTTATGTAAAAAAAAGCTGCGATAACGTATAGTGGTTAGCCCTGTGCCTTCTCAAGCAGAGGGTCGTGGGTTCGTGCCCGGACTCGCTCCTCTGAGTTTTTCGGAATTTATGTGCGATTTGAAATTTACCACGAGCTTTTCGGTGAAGGAAAACATCGTGAGTGGTGTGTGTGAAGTTCCCAATCCGCACTGGGCCCGCGTGGGAACTAAAGCTCAAGCCCTCTCATTCTAAGAGGAGGCCTGTGCCCAGCAGTGGGACGTATGTAGACTGGAGATGTTGAGATGATTATATAAAACCAGCTGTTGCCCGCAACTTCGTCTGCATAGAATTCGTTTATCGCTATCCCGCAGGAATTACGCAATTTTCCGAGATAAAAAGTAGCCTATGTGTTATTCCAGACTATAACCTATCTATATTCCAAATTTCATCCAGATCTGTCCAGCCGTTCTGGGGTGAAAGAGTAACAAACATCCAAACATACTCACAAACTTTCACATTTATAATATTAGTAGGATTGAGAAAGTAAGACATGGAACAAGTGGTTGATCGTTGAACCAACGCATCTGAAGAAGATTTTACGTTGTATATCTTTGTGAAGAACCTAAGTATATTCTAGTGAAGGTTCTCAAATACTAACTAACTACAAGTTAAACTGAACTTCGCGTTTTAATCTCATTTACATTAGCTACTCGGTATACCGATGCGGAATATACCATGTTTATGTTGGCGAAATACAGACTAACTGAGCAGATTTTCAACATACTCAGAGTCAGTTTAAGTATACCAAATTTGTGCATGTACAGTCAAGTGTAATAATATGTATCTAGTCAAAGTTTCAAAAATAAGTACCATACACTCTTACACCGGCGTAATAAGGTCGTGGGACATATTTTTGAGAAGTTCGTATCGATACTTATTTTTGCACTCGACCGTACATGGAAACATACGTAAATTACGTATTTATCCCTTACGAGGCCGAGAGAGTCTAGAGTCTAAGATCTAAAGGCCACGTTTAGCGTGATTGTGGGCGTGTAGGTGGAAAGAGGAATTAAAACAGTGATGTATTGCTAGCCGCATAGCCTTAACATCATTCCTAAGATCTTCGCAAGTTCCTCGACGGGAATTTAATTTAAATTTAGTGATATTTTCAAACATTGCGGGCATATTTCTCCACTCTTTGTTAAGTTCTAGTTATCTTAAGTGTTCTGTTCTCCAGTTCATTATGGTTGCTTGGTAGAGATCGCTCTGTAGCGATAAAGCCGCCTATTGTTACCTTGTAATATTCTGTATACCTTTTTTCTGTTTTGGTTGTTATATGTGTTTTTCAATAAAGAGTTATTACATTTTATTTTATTGGAATTTTACGAGGAACTTTTAAAAAATTGAAAAATATTTGCTAAATCCTACTGATATTATAAATTTGAAAGTTTGTGAGTACGGATGTTTGGATGTTTGTGACTCTTTCACGCCAGATCGGCTGGACAGATCTGGATGAAATTTGGAACATACATAGATTATCGTCTGGAATAACACATAGGCTACTTGTTATCCCGGAAAATTGCGTAATTCCTGCGGGATAGGGATAAACGCTATGCAGACGAAGTTGCGGGCAACAGCTAGTTAGTAATAAATACGTCAGTGACCCAACCACCCATCGGCGACGGTGTATGTGCCAAATTGTAAACGGACCAAAACCCTTCCTCGGAACTCCACTATACATCGTTAACAATATCCCAACACAATTCGGAAGCCATTTCAATACCGTCCCATTTCCATACAAAGCACAATTGCGGCTTCAAATCATCAATTATATTCCCAATCTCAATATCGTCGGGTGGTTCGTTTTATCAAAATAAACTGTCTTGGCAAAGAGACCGGCAGAACCGTCTCGCAATGTGTTAAGGAAAAACAGTAAAGCAAACGCTTAGTTCGCACCAGCGTCTAACGCTCGCGGTGTTCCGCTGTCTCTTACACCGACTAGAAATTAAAGACGAACGGCGACCGCCAAAGTGATGCCGGCTTTAACTTGATGAGGGCTTTCGAAGGAATTTATGGTATTTGTGTAGCTCTCGAAACAACGGTTTTGAAGCAAATACACATGATTTCGGTTAAGTATTAAAATGTTGATTATGTAGCTTATTTTAAAGCAATCAGATATTTTTGTTTGAAAATTACTCATCGACAAATCATTGCGAGTTTTAATAGAACGTTTTCATTAAATCATCGCCAGTTGCATTATCTCAATTATTACAAACTAGCTGTTGCCCGCGACTTCGTCTGCGCAGAATTCGCTTATCGCTATCCCGCGGGAACTATGCAATTTTCCGGGGCATAAACTATCCTATGTCCTTCCTCGGGACTCAAACTATCTATATACCAAATTTCCACTAAATCGATCGAACGGTTTAAGCGTGAAAAGGTAACAGACAGACAGACAGAGTTACTTTCACATTTATAATATTAGTAGGGATGAACAGTTTATCCTATCTATGCATAGATAAACTACAGATGCAACATTCCTTTTATCCTACTATTTTTGGTTTCATTATAACATTTGATGAAAATTGATGCATATGTTTTTTTTTTAATAAACTGTGTAAATAAAAACTCAAAAACTTGAGCTAGCAACAGTTGCAGTACTGGAACGAAAGGTGTACTGTGGCGCGGCGTGCCATTCATTAGGTGACAATGGGAGTCTGCACCTGTCCCTCGCGGATAAAGCCGTGGAGATATTGCGGTATCTTTGCCTATGAATTGTTGGGATTCGACGACTTGGAGCATCAAACCATATGGAGACGACAAACGCACTAAAAAACCGCTAACGCCGATGAGACGAGGCATTAGATCCAGTAATGTACTGGTCAGGAACGTTTGCGATGCATGTCACCTTGCCATGACGTCTTTTAATGTGTGATTTTTGTTTTATATAATTTTATGTCATTTAATTATTATTATTTTTGAGTTAATTAATTTTTATAATTGTAATTGTAATGGGATTAATGCCTAAGTAAATAAATATATTATTATTATTCTTATTTGTAACTAAATCTCTCCCTAGGAGGAAATACTTCGCACGGACCTAAGCCAAGTGCTTTAATTTTATGCAAATTTATGACATGGACAAGAATTTTCTTACTAAACGGCATGTATTGTGTTGAGGATGACAGCTTTTTGTAGGAGTGTGTATGCGGATGGAGGTATATCGAGAGCCCTGAGGCTTGCGTGGAGTGTTTTGGGGATAACGCCAGTTGTAGAGTTACAATATTAATATAAAAAGTAATAAAACAATATTAATACAAAATATAAAAACATTATTATTAGTAGCTTGTTATAATTTGACTGACACAATGAGTTAGTTTCAAACTGTCACAAACTTAGCAAAGACAATATTATAAAATAGTGGGATGACGGGATGGTAAAAAGCAACCAAGTTCGGTAGTTATTTCTTTATTTATTTCTTACTAGTTGTTGCCCGCGACTCCGGCGTCCGGTGCCGTGGTACGTAGCTTCACTGGTTTTAAGCTTTTGCATATGTGCCGCACTTGCCCTGAAAGTGGTTGTTTTTGCAGCCTTTATAGTAAACTAGGTGTTGCCCGGGACCCCGTCTGCGATGAATTCGCTTGGCGCTATCTCGCGGAAAATATGCAATCATCCCGGATAAAAACTATCATTATGTCCGTCCCCAGGACTGAAACTATCTCTGTACCGAATTTCATTCAAATTGATTCGGTAGTTAGGCGTGAAAGCGTTACAGATTGACAGACAGAGTTACTTTCGCATTTATGTATGTATTTATGTATGTAAACTCTTTATTGCACATAAAAACTTAAAAAATAGGTACAGAAAATACAGAGAAAAAAGTATAAAGGCGAACATTAATAATAATAGGAATAATAATAATATAATATATTAATAGGAATTTATGATTGTATGAAAAAGTTATTTACAAGAAACCGCGTCCTTTCCGACATTTTCACTTGAAAAATAATTCTACATCCCTCCTTTTGTCCAAAATATCACCAATACTTTGATCGCCAAATTGACAGTAACAAGAATTGACAAAATGACACTTATTCTATTGCTCGTGATTGCGTTATTCGACTTAGAATAACTTACAAAAATTCCGTCCCAGAAATGGCAAACTACAAGATAATAAATCAAGAATCCGTTCAAGTGCAAGAGATTCCTTAAAGGGATAAGGCCGCCTTTGTGCGTGTATCTCAGTGTTTGTCCATTGTATTTGTCTTATGTTTTTTTTTGCACAATAGAGAGATTACATACATACATAAGTGCAATGGCAGGACGAAACGAAATTTCTAAATGACACTGAAAATTAGAACTGGAAAATTTCAAAAAGTAAAGCTATGACCGGGAATAACCCGATTCTCATCATTCCGTGATGCGTGCTGTATGCTACACCACCCATAGCAGGTTTAAAAAAGGTCTTTCGAAACGTGATGGCTAGACTGCCAGCTAACCATGCCCAAAAAACGGGACAAACACCTTTGTTTTCGATTGCAAATCGATAACACATCCGCGACCTACAAACCCCATTCCTCTAATTTATATTCAGTTAGCGTGGAAGTTCCTTGGTGTCGGTAAAAACAGAAGTGAGAGACAATCGGACGATTCGGAAAGTTCTGGCCCGTCGTCAGATAAGCGACTCCCAAAAGTTGGGGGCCTATCTGGCAGATAGCGTGCGTCTATTATTGAATTTTCGTTTTTTCCCCCCGATTAAAATTTCGGGGTGCGATTAATTTTCGGGTTGCGAGATAGCGGTGATTTATTAATGTAGGTGTAATTGAGTTTTACGTGGAGTTGCAATTACGATCTGTTTCGGTATAAAGGCGCAAAATAACAAGGATTTTCGTATTAAAAACCTTAGTAAACTAAGTTAGTTTTGGAAAAAGGTCAGGTCATGAGTACCCGAAACCGACGAGCATGTATATAGATTGATGAATGTCAGGATCGTAGCAAAGTGGACCAAGTAGTATCTGCCAACCCCTGTGGGAAAGAGGCGTGACGGTATGTATGTATGTTAGTAAACTAACTTCACACTCTATAGCTACGTACGTGTCTACGTAATTCGTAAATGAACAACTATGGCACTAACTTTGTGTTTTGATAGAAGGTAAGCATTCGTCTCTTGATATTTTTTATAAAGGCCGACTATTGGGCTTGTATCTTTCGAGAAATAATGATCTTAGGTTATTAGCTTCGTTAATAGTTCGCCGAAAAAGTTCATAGTAAAATAGAGATGCGAGCTTGGATTGGATCCCAGAAGCGTCTTGAAGGACGGTTTTTTAAACCATTAGGCTACGTGGCAAGTTAAATTGAAAGCTTGTTACAAAAACAACAACGTTTATACATCGTATCCGTAGTGTTTAACTTTAATAGGTGTCACTAAACGCATAAAGCGAAACCTAACCAAATCTGCTCCACAGACAATGCTAGTTACAACTTAAACGAGGTGCCAACGCGACGGGGACCGCACCAATTCACTAATGGTCCGTACAGCGCCATCTCGTGAATAATGTAGCGAACTAGGGCTCTGCGCTGACTACGTTTTACGTAAGCTTCTAATTTGTATAATAAGTGCAGTGGATGCAGAAAGAAAGGCACGATTCTGTTAGCTTTATGCTGTGTAGATATAAGGTTATTGTGTACTTAGCGGTGGAGATTCCCTGGTGGGGAGTTCCGGAACTAACTAAGAGCAGGTAATTAGCTTTGTATTTAAGAGCTCGGCGCTTTTCTTAAAGTTTCGCGATTTTTCATTTTAACAGGATGTATGCGTTCACTTATGCAATTAATCGGATTTGTTCGCTACACGAACACGGAGATCAGATTTATTTTAAGAAAACACATTTTATTTTTCGCTGTTCATTTTTCTACTTGATATGAGCTACTTGGTTACGTCGAGAAATGAAACAACAGAGATCTAGGAAGGAGTCTGTCACCGCCAGGGTTCTTTGAGGCTTGCGCCTGTTGCAGAACATCCTTATCCCGTGGGAATTTTACAAATACGTCCTTCATTCCGTATCTTTATCACAAAGGGAAAATTTCGGCTTTGAAATATAATTAATTTGGACGGGGCATTGATGAATCACTTTTACATAAAATCTTAATTAATTCAATAATCTCAAATAACACTTCAATAGAAGTGAGAAATCCGCTATTATTTCATTTTCTTGCGAATTTGGTTCAATTCGAGAACGACAATAGATATTGCGTGCTCGTTAATGCTTATTTTTACGTGTTACTTAATTCTACATTCGTATAAGTTTATGGATTATGTAGTATATTTTATCTGTGTATCGTTTCGTGAGTCATAGACGGTTCTGGCTGAAAATCAGTGCTGCAGGTGTCTAACGCCTCAGCGTAATGCTGAGCCAGCGACCGTTTCACTTTAGCGAAGACACACAACGCTGATGATCTATTTTTCTTGTCTATGTTTTTTTTTGTTTAACTTGTTAATTTTCTATTAAATTGTGTATATTATCTTATATTTGTGTGTCTTGCAAAAAGGAATAAATTTCTTCTTTCTTTCTATATTTATTTTTGGCTTTCTAATAACAAGTCAGATGAAAGAATATAACCTAACAACAGTTGAACATACTAAATATTTGACAAATTATTCTATTTAATTGTTTAGCTCAAGGCAGCATTCCCATTATTTCTTTCCAAATAAGATTGTACCATTTGAACTTCTTTCATTATTATGAAGCATTTGTATAATAGTACAAAGCAAATATAATTCGCAATGCGTGCGTGTTTCCATAAATCTGTTTGTGTACGGTAATCGAAATCTATTCACTGCCTTAGGCTACAGCAGACGAATAAAAACGCATAAAACATATCTAACAGATAAAGGCTGAATAAAGAGTGTTTATGTTTCAAGAAAAGACTTGATGTTGGTTTCGAACGTCTATATTTCTCTATTCAACTTTTTATATACCAAGCACGCCATCTGTTATTTAGAACCGACATCGATAGGCTCTATCACTGCGAGAGTCATGATGAAAAAGGACACTACTCAATAAGGTTCTATTTATATTATGTAAGTAGGTTCGAGCGTAATAAAAAATTTCAGGGAGCTGGGCCGCAGACTAAAAGACAGGGGCTGCGATCCCCGCTCTGGTTCGTGGCTGGTTCAAAGGGTTGCCATTGCAGTGCAAAGAGGCAACGCGGCCAGCATTATGGGAACCTTTGAACCAGGCACGAAACAGGGGGACATTTTTTAGGCTAATTTTTAATAATTTTTAACATAATTTACTTTTAATCAACTTCCGTAGTTTTAGTTATCCTTATTATTGTTTAGTTTTTAGTGGTTTGTATATTAATAAATAAAAAATTGTTACATTAATATAGAAATATTATTAAAATTACAATTAACGTGAAATCAATAGCTACGGCTAATAGAAGTGTTAATGTTATCCTGAATAGCCCTTTATCAGATGACGCAGTACTGTTGTGTAAATTTGTAAGACACGCCTTTGGCTCCAGAGCCTCGGACTCTGGGCAAGGCAGAGTTTGAAATAGGTACCTGTGGTTTCCCATAATGTCGACATAGCGTACACAAGCCTCGCAAACACTTTAGATGAAAAAAAATGGCTACGGGGAAAGAATCGATGATAGACGTTTGAAGGGGAGTCAGAAACGTGGTCAAGAATAGATCCTAACCTGATCCATTAGTACCACAACCGGCTCTCATTTTATAAACCGACAGGTACTATGTGACTATAACAATTCGAAATACATTGCTGGCTTGTCAATTGCCGTGTCGAACTGGATATGACATCGGTCACGAAATGTATACCGAAATATCAGTGTCAGTTGTCGTCTATCACGGTCTTGAAATAGGCACCAACTCGAGAATGTCAGTGATAAGTGACAATTCCAAATGCAATGCGTAGTCGATATGTAGCCGTTGATCTTGTTAAACTCATAATTTTTCTTATGAATCATGTCATAGGCGGTGCCGATAACAACCCATCACTATTTTGATTCTCCTTTCCGCCTACACGCCCACAATCATGCTAAACGTGGCCTTTAGGTCTTGTTCTTAAGCTCTGTCAACCCCGTAAGGAATAAAGACGTGATTTATGTATGTGTTTAACAATTGAACTTCCTCGTTCTAATAAAAGTCGCACCTAAACGAAAATATTTGAGGAACATAGTGGAGATCTTTCGGACTATAGTAGAGTTTTAGGGTGTCCGCTTTGTCTGTTTTAGTTAGTTTTACCGCAATATAAAGACGTGAACAAGATCCTAACAGTATTTCAAAGCAAAATCGAGTAACACGGCCCGCACTCCCGCAACTTAGTTGAAAAGCGTTTCAGTGTTTCACTCTTGATGAGTTAATTAAATTATTTAATATGCACTTCCCGGTTTGTTCGTGCAATTTATTCAAAACAACTATGTTCTTACAACAGTTCTGGTGCTATTAAAAACTTCTCACGTTTTCAAGCATAGTCTGAATGCAGGTGGCTCGAATAATTAAAGTTTCTTGAATAAAACATGAATGCTCTTACACTTTAGTTTTATTATGCAAATATAGTCGCTCAGGCGATGAATTTTATTTAAAATCTGACTAAATTATTGGGGAGTTTAACCTTATCGTATGCAAAACAGAATAATGTCATGATTGCAGCGAATTATTTTATATCGAACCGTTATCAAAGCCTCTAGTGTAAGTTTTTGACACGAAAAACGTATCGAACGCGTTCGCGTAAACGTCTCAATTACTATGGATAATTGACAGCGCCGCTAGCGGATCGAAACTGCAACAAACAGTTCTCATAGTATTTGACATTTTAACGCAGACGTAATTTGTGATGCGAAAACTTACACTAAGCATACAGAAGCTGGCGCAAATTTCAAATCACATCAAACGTCGTGAACGCTACAAATGGAAAAAAGTTTGAAAGCAGAATGTTGCTAATAAGTTCCGCTGGTGGCGCTGTCATTTTTCCATAGTACCAAATTGAGACGGAAACGCCGATGCGCTCACGGCGTTCTTTGTGCCAAAAACTTACACTATTTTAAGTAACAAGGGGCCTTACCACGACGTCTTAATGCGATTCAATTCTGACTCGATTCAGGTTTTAACTGGCATTTTTAATCTGGATCTGTCGCATTAACACGTCATAGCAAGGGCCTAGGTTTCAATTTACTTATGAATGTCAAAACTTGACTGTCGAACACGTGACAGCTCAAAGTAATTTGAATAAAATGATTACAGGCTTTTCTTTCCTTTTCACGTGAAGAACATACATATATACATAAATCACGTCTTTATCCCTTACTGAGTAGACAGAGTCTACGCTATGTAACAAGACAAACGTCACACAAGGCCACGTTTGGCATGATTGATGTTGTTTAGAACCCTGATAATAATTATTTGGTATGAACAGTACCCTACATACAACTACATATTGATATTCGCTAAGACATAAAAACTTTACTTAATTAATATGAATGCTCAAAGTACTTTGTTTTTGTTATTCCGCTGTTCATCACTTAGTTCAGTTGCGAAACAAAAGTTCAATCAGAACTTGTTTAATTGGATTAATGAATTCGCATTTCTTTGTTTCAATAAAATAAATGGAGATGATTAAATACGATATATAAATAAAGTAGCTGGTTGTAATTTCCGTTATTTATGATAATCACTATCACTACATAGTCATCACTATCGCTACATAGTATAAAATAAAGTCGCTATCTCTGTCCCTATGTCCCTATGTATGCTTATATCTTCAAAACTACACAACGGATTTTGATGCGGTTTTTTTAATAGATAGAGTGATTCCAAAGGAAGGTTTTTATGTATAATTCTACGCAGACGAAGTCGTTGTGTGGTTTTGATATAAGCATACATAGGGACATGGGGACAGAGAAAGCGACTTCATTTTATACTATGTAGTGAATAGTGATAGTGATAGTGATATTTTATTTGTGTATCGTTTTGTGAGTCATAGACGGTTCTGGCTGAAAATCAGTGCTGCAGTCTAACACCTCAGCGTAATGCTGAGCCAGCGACCGTTTCACTTTTGCAAAGACACAACGCTGATGATCCATTTTTCATGTCTGTGTTTTTTTCTCTATAAAGTTGTGTATATTCTCTTATATTTGTATGTCTTGCAAAAATGAATAAATGTCTTCTTTCCTTCTTTTTTCTTTCTTATAGCAGTCAAGAATCCTAGTCGCTGTTATGCCGATATACTTACGTGTTTGTCTTTCTCCGTTGCCAAATTCCACGAACACACAATATACTCTAAGAAATTGACTGACATCATTACCTACGAGTGATCCCGCCAAGTTTTTGCGAGCCTCGTTTCCCACACGCTGTAATGTGAAACTTGTAATTTTGTTTGCAATTCCAACCGGAAGGTGTTTGCATGGTGTCAACCCGGAAACTTTTCTATTAAATTACGCAAATTCCATGAGCGATGAGGGTTGGATGGAATCGGTGTGTCTCGAGATGTTGTAAGTGATCGCGCGCGCCTGATTGGTCCGTGTTGTTTGACGCGGCGCGCTGATTGGTGAGCTTTGTGAGCTTTGCGATGCGTAGTTGTAATTTGGAGGGATTAACTAGGATTTAAAATGGTTTTGGTGTGAAGTGAGATCGCGGGTTCATGACGAGCTTATTGTGTACATACATATAAGTCTTTGTCCCTTACGGGGTAGACAGAGCTACAGGTAACAAGACCTAAAGGCCACGTTTAGCAAGATTGTGGCCGTATAGGTGGAAAGGGGAATCAGAATGATGAGTTGCTAGCCGCATCGGCTATAACAGGACTCCCAAGATTTTCGCTCATTCCCTCGATGGGCGTTTACAATGCGCGGGTAGAGAAGCAATTGGTACATTCTATGTTTTTTCTTTGCTCCCGGACCAGCATGGAAGAAAACTAATTAAGAATTAATTTTAAAACGTGAGCAATAACATTTTTACTAGTTAAGACAAAGTAAATAAAATAGTTATTTCTCCCGGAGAATCTTGGTGACAAAACATTCTAGATTTTAATTAACAGTTCTTACATTTTCATTAAAAGGATAGCAGAAGCAGTTGAAAAACTTATTTTATAATAGCAGTTCCCGGAAAGGTTGTCGTTCGCGGAATTAAGGCAATCTTTGCTGGCAACATCTTTAATAAGCTTACCCCGAGTGGGGGCACTAAGGAAGCGGTCAGGAGGGGCGATTATTATAATTATTATTTATAATTATAGCACCCTTGCGGCTGAAAAAACGGACCTAATTTCCTTTCCACCTGGCGGGGCACGTTTGTCTGTTCCGTATAAATTTAGATGTTTTTTTGTAAGATGACTGAAATGATGTTATGGTTCCGTACCGAAAGGGTAAAAAAGGGACCTTATTTCTGAGACTGTACTGTCCGTCTGTCTGTCACAAGGCTCACAATCCGTGATAGCTAGACAGGTCAAATTTTCAAAATGATGTATTTCTGTTGCCGCTAGCAAACACTAAAAACCTAATATTTTTATATCTATCCTAACGGCTGGTTATGTAAAATAGTTATGTACCAGGAACAAGCGAAATTGAGCTTGTTCTCCGAACATAACCAAGTTACATCAACGGCACCGGTAAAACCAATGTAAGATGATTAATTTGGATTAATTTAGGCTCAGGGCGGCTGCTAAGCCGCGAACATGTTGTTTTAATTTAGAAATAGTCTTTATTTTGCCTTAGAATGTCCTGGTTTTGTAAAATAGTTATGTACGAGGAACAATTACAATTTAATTTTCAGTAAAACAAAAAAAAACTATCTCCATATGTCACTAAAGATTAACACCTTGATCTTGGTACTGGCTGAATATTTTATTTTAACTATGAGGTGAAAAATTGGTAGTATTGAATGAGCAATATTTATAACAGCGCCAACGAAAAATACCTTAACCTAACGTAACCCAAAGTTTGTTTCTCCAGCATTCGATCCGTGCCCATTATCTCCCAATTTACAACTTCATAGCCCGACCATAATGCCGCAACGGAAAGGAATATTTTAATCGGATTATTAAGATAAATAAGGCGCAAGTGAATCGGAATTAAGCATTATTTCATGCGTCGCTACGCTAACGCGAATTCCCATTTTATTCACGCAGTGAGAAAATAGCGTGCGAGCGTGCACTGCGGGTCCGAGAAGCAATGGATTTGTAAGTCCCCCGCCACACGCGGCAGTGTAAAGCATCCGCGTAATAACTCTCGCTAGAAAAGCTTAATTTCATTTCGCCGATGAATTAAGAAACTTGCGATCGTTAGTGTTATTGGTGTTGGTTCTGTTAAATCTGTTTCTGTGTGCTCCGGGTAAATACGGCTCATTAACTCGTTGTGGCGCGGAATGGTGATTTTGGATAGAAATTAATAATTTGTAGGTTTTTGTCCCTGCGACGTCCGAGTAAAAGCAATTGGGATTGTCTAAAAAAAAATACCTATCCTTTTTATATTTTTTTTGTGTAGAATAGTCAATTATAAGAAACTAATTTCAATATTTTCTCATATAACTCGGTATTTTTTTCACTATTAATTATTGAAAGTATTTTGGTTGATGACGTCAGAGTTTCCATTGCCGGTATCACACATCTGCTTATTGGATAAATTGGTCATAAAACGTATGTGAAGCGCCGCCATTAACGTCTTTTCTATCTGTGGTGAAGTTGGCAAACTGTCATCAGTATCAATGTCAACATGATTCAACAATAACACAGGAACATTCACGCGATCTTCTCCTATGAATTTTATATTTTCACAACCGTTACACATACCATAACATTCTGCGCGAAGCAGAAAGGTCCATAAACACATACCAGGTATGATCGAGACAAAACAGGACCCGGAAATAAGTCAGTAAACTCAGTAGGCGAAAGTAAACTGAAAACGTAATATTTTCCCTCTTCATTAAAATATTTAGCGGAAAACCTTTCATGTGAGCGAAGCACATCGCTGTGTGGTTACACTCTTGCCTAATTATCTACCGAAAGTGCTTCTAAATCTAAACTATAATACAACAATATGAAAGTAAACGGTGGAAAAAACAAGAATGACAGTAACAAGATTGCCCATTTGCTTGTCATCTGTCATAAGATGAATGAAATGTCAGATTGCGGGTCCAAATTGAACTCCGTAGTATAATCCACGCGTAAATAGCATAGAATTTGTAACCTTTGCAAATAAAGTACATTTTGGACCGTCTACATCATGTCTGGGAATGTCAAATGAAGGTCATTGCTTATTTTTCATGTAATAAATTCATTATAGTAAAATAAAATAAAGTAAATACAGAAAACGATTTAAAAAGCATTTATCTCGAAATGGTTTTCGATTTACTATACATTGTAAAAAAATAGACAATCCCAATTGTATGTCGTTCTTTAAATTCAGGTTGAAGAAATATACCTTTCTACATAATATAATATATAGTCGACCAAGACAGTCCTGTATCACCCTAAGGTTCAATGTCATTTGTACGGCTTAAAACATCAAAGCCTATTTTCACTCACAAGTCGGTTGAGAAGTGTGTGTGTGCCTTTAATAACTCTATATGCTATATGGCACACGCCTATATATTTTGTTTTTGGTTTGACGTTTCTCTTCTCTCTGCAACCGCCGCCATGACTTGAGCACACTGTATTGTATGCAAGTGTGTTTTTACTTTTAATAAAAGACTGCAAAATGTGAAGCGTATAAAATTTAAATAAAATACACAGCCTTACCCTGCTTCGCAGCATATTCGTATTATTTCCACTGAATCTTACTTTGTGTCAAATCATCGACACACCCTAAGAAAGTCAATATGACAATCAGCTTTTTTCTGATGGACGAACTGTCATAAAAAATATTGTTGACTGACGATGCAAATGATACAACGGTTTTGGATGAATGACAACTTTATTAAAATTAACACCCCTGTTATACATTCCTGGGGAACGGGACGGCCTGGTACAACGGCATCTTGTGGCCGATAGGCATACTAAATGAACAACATTTCAGAACTGTACAAATATAAAGCATTTTCTATGTCGACTCTACCTACGTACTTGAACACAGCATAGAAAAAAAGTTTTTATTAGAACCATTTTTTGCCAGATTTTCGAAATGGGAAACGTTTGTAAACAGCTACAAAAATACAGATCCAAAAAAAAAAAAAACCTGTTCAAAAGATTAATTAGAACTGTAATAACTCTTTTTACTGCTAGATCAATGGGTGTCAATTATCTCATGGTATTTAAGTGCTTCCATGCTGGTCTGGGAGCAAAGAAAAAACATAGAATGAACCAGTTGCTTCTCTTCCCGCGCAGATGGTAAAAGCCCGTCGAGGGAATGGGCGGAAATCATAGGAATCATGTTATAGGCGATGCGGCTAGCAACCCATCACTATTTGGATACCCCTATCTACCTATACGCCCACAGTCTTGCTGAACGTGGCCAGTAGGTCTTGTTACTAAACTTAGGCTTTGTCTACCCCGAAAGGGATATAGACGTGATTTATATATGTATGTATTTAAGTAAGTAGGTAAAAGTATTATTACGATGCTGCAGACACAAACACAATCGCTTAACTTCTTCGCTGACCTGTTCCACATCAAGACACCGACACCTACAAAGCCTTTATTCAAATGCCCAAAGCTCTACAGAGTCGGACAAAGCTTCCGAAGTCAGAGCTTTAGCGTACTTATTATTATGGCAAACTGGCTATCGGTTATCGTAATAGATATTGCAAATGTTATTGTTAGAATAAAACGTTGTTTAGAGCGGATATGGGCAATTTCAAAAAAACCCTTGACTTTTTTTTTTAAATGATGACATTTTGGGTTTTTCTGAATCAGAATTATTAGCACTATTTATTTTTGTAAAAAAAAAGTGTCCATCGATTTTTTTGTCAGTTTTGTGACACTATTTTCATGCGATTTATAAATATGGGGCGTCACAAAACTGACACGAAAAAATTGTATGGGAAATTAAGGTAATCTTGGTAAGTACACGTTTTTTACACTACTTAAAAGAAAATATAGCAATAACAATGGAGTCTACTCTCTGCTTCCTACATTACTCCTATGATTTTTCCATACTAATCTGGGAGTAAATAAAAAAAATAGAATGTACCAGTTGCTCCGCATCCCGCGCGGATGGTAAAAGGCCATCGAGGGAATGGGGGAAAATTATAGGAATCATGTTAAAGGCGATGCTGCTAGCAACCCATCACTATTTTATATACCACTTTCCACCTATACAAACGTGGCCTGTAGGTCTTGTTACCTTAAGCTCTGTCTACTCCGTAAGGAATAAAGACGTGATATATGTATGTATGTATTAATAAAATCGATGAGACAAAACCAAAAACAAACTAAATATAATTTACTTTAAAAACACGTTTCGGCATATGAAAGAGTAGAAATAAGTAATTAATGTCATCCGAAAACCGATAATTAGAAACATCTCAATTTATCAATATAGTTCGCGTAAGAAGCAATCAAT
This sequence comes from Pandemis cinnamomeana, assembly GCA_932294345.1. Lineage (NCBI taxonomy): Eukaryota > Metazoa > Arthropoda > Insecta > Lepidoptera > Tortricidae > Pandemis > Pandemis cinnamomeana. The sequence goes on from OW028705.1 coordinate 15,824,189, forward strand.
GCGATGTGATACCAATTAGAGGGCAACTTTGATCTGCCGAAGTTGGCAATAAACAGCTAATGAATCTTATTGGGAATATAACTATTACGCACATAAAATAGTTTGCTTAGTAATTGTTTAGTTAATAATGTCCTAAAAAATACATCCCAAATTTGTCACATACACACATACATCATGTCTTTATAGACAGAGCTTAAGGTAACAAAACCTTACAGCCACGTTTAGCATGATTAAGGGCGTATAGGTGGAAAGGGAAATCAAAATAGTGATGGGCTGCTAGCCGCGTGGGCATAACATGATTACTAAGACTCTCGCCCATTCTCGGTTTTTACCATCTGCGCGGAAGAGAAGCGACTGGTAAATTCTATGTTGTTCCTTTACTCCCAGACCAGCATGGAATAAAATTTGTCACATGAACAAATAAAAGCGGAAAATATTATGCAAAAACGGAGCTTATAAGAAAACCACGAATACACTAAACGTTATTAGTTTTAGGAGACAATTTTTTTTTATTTATTTAACGTGAAGGAGAATCAGCGTTCAGACAGTCAGACAAATTCTAAACCTTTTTGCATTAGTAAGACGCATAACGAGGGTCAAGTTTCGGTGGTCTTACAAAATGCAATATCGCATGAAATAAATCATCGTACATCGCAATTCACTTGTTTCAGTCGCCTGCATGCTAGCATTTGTATTTCATATTTCCTTTTCTCTCAAAACAACAAATTAGAAAGAGACATGATATATCGCCCGCACTATGAGTCGCCACGTTGCAGACAAACGGAGAAACTTGAGGCGCCTGCCGTAAATTAAGACACATTTCAAAATTGTAAATACAAAACTTCCTTGCAGCGGGCCATTTACATAAAAGCATGCGTAAGCAGCCCCGTCAGCGCTAAGGAAAGCATTCCTTGCTCAATGAAACAAGTAATATATCATGGCGAGCGTCACGTACTGAAACGCGCGTTATTTGAGAGAAATAAATAGGGGGGCGCCACGGTAGCGCACTTAGCGGGGTTTGCGCCGAGCAAATAAATGATGCCCAATAAATGTTTTTAAAACTTGTCGAAATTAAAATGCTGGTACGGCACGCGCTCTGTTAATCTGCGAAATTGAAAAATGTCAAAGCCTTACAAAATTTCATTGGATCAGTTTTATTGGTTCGCTTTTCGGCATGGTAATAACTTTCGTTAAACTTTGACTGATTACCGTGGCATGTTTTTTTTTTTATATGAATAGGATGGCAAACGAGCGAGTGGGTCACCTAATGGTAAGTGATCACCACTGCCCATAGACACCCGCAACCCCGGAGGGATTGCAGATGCGTTGCCAACCTAGAGGATTTTGTAGGGCCTTATATATTATGTTTATTTCATTTCTATGAACTGTATAACACACATACACACACACACACACATACACAAATCACGTCTATATCCCTTACGGGGTAGACAGAGCCTAAAGGTAACAAGACCTAAAGGCCACGTTTAGCATGATTGTAGGCCCCATTTCTTTTTCCACCTATACAGTTGGAAAAAGGAATCAAAATAGTGATGGGTTACTAGCCGCATCGCCTAGAACATGATTCCTAAAAATTTCGCCCATTCCCTCGATGGGCTTTTACCATCTGCGCGGGACGAGAAGCAACTGGTGCATTCTATGTTTTTCCTTAAACTGTATAAAATTGAGATAAATTGTTTTTTTTTTAAAAGGCAAAACCTTGTCTATATTTAAAGTTTTCTCCAAATATATGCAAGTTCGTTTAAATAGGACAAACACTATTCGGTTGCTCGCTGCGCCAACATAGTAACGGTCTTAAACGTGTAATGAATCTGCACTCTGCACTAGTGATGCAACGAATATTCGGTTTCCCAGATTCGCGAATACGAATCCAAATGCGAATATTCAACTCGAAAATTCGCAAATGCCGGCATGGATTTATTATTGAGCTTTAAAGTAGTAATTCAATTTACTACCTCACATTTCTGTTTATTTTATCAAGATAATAGCCAAATAGCTGACGTTAGTAATTTCAAACTACACAATTTGTCTCAATGCTTATTAAAATCGCCCTTACTCATCTTGAATATTTTTCTGTGATTTTTCAGATACTTAATTTCGGGTCTAAAATTTTTGGCCAGCACAATATAAGTACAAATTTACGTATTACTTTAAATTATCCGCTTCAAAGTAACGCTCGCTAAATATCCGCACAGTTTATACAAATGCGAATATTAAAAAAGGTTGAAAAATTCACAAAAGCAAATGTGAATATTTGCTACATCACTAGTCTGCGTTCTCGCGAGAATTTGGCTACCTACATAATTAGAATGCAGTTTTCTCGTTAAATAAAACTAGCGAGAAAATATTTCACCTTAATAATGTCGAGGAATAAGAGGATTTTGCAGCTGCGTCAGTTCACGCTGATTAATTAGAGAAAATGCAGTTAAGTCTTTATAACGAAACACCTATTTAATAAACCTAGCAGGGTTTGCTATTTAGTAGGTTGGGTAAAGGGGTATAGCAGGATCGTAGCAAGTGGAACAAAGTAGTCTCTGCCTACGCTGCCTACGCTTATGGGAAAGCGGCGTGACGTTTTCTATGTCTGATAAAAACGAGTAGAAATTAAATACCGAACTGCAATTTTACTGGCACATTTAAATGAAATACTTACTGAAATTTTATATTTATATAAAAATGTATGAAAAATATGTTTTCCTCTTTGATCCGTTATTTTTTACTTCCTATTCTTCTTATTAATGATTCCTAAGACTTTCGCCCATTCCCTCGATGGGTTTTTATTTTTACCATCAGCGCGGGAAGAGAAGCGACTGGTACATTCTATGTTTTTTCTTTACTCCCAGACCAGCATGGAAGAATATTGCAACGGACATATTATATCCCACCCAGCCATTTTCGGCTACATTGAATATGATTTGATTACTAGAATTTATCACATTTATTACTAGAAGTGCGGACTAAAACCAGTTTTGCTGGTAAAATCTCGTGCAAGATCTGTCTGAATCGCTTCCATCATTCTACTCTCTAACTGGATTCCAAACAGTAGGCTTATTACTTAACTCGCTCGCAATCGCCATCGTGTTCATTTTGACAGTTCATGTATGGGCTGACAATTGGCATCGGAATCAGCTAGCTGTCACATTCATACTAGAACTGTCAAAATGAACACGATGGCGATTGCGAGTTAGTCAGGTACCCAATAAGCCTACAGTGCTTGCCTCACGTCATCAATCTACGGAACCATCGATAGCTTTATTCAACACATCCACTGTCAGCCGTCCACCAAACCTTTCGCCGATCCACGTGGAAGTAATAAAAACTAAAACTGACTTATTGTCGAATCAAAAATATTCAAATGAAATTGGTCCCACCACATTGTTTGCAAAATTATTTGCATATACTTTATACCTAATAATGGTTTCAAACGTTGAAACAACGCGCCTCCCAAACTCCAAGATACACAACAACTAAGAGTAACAATAACTTAAGTAAAAACCAAGCAGAAACGGTAATTAAGACATTATCCCAACTCAGGCTTGAGTAAGCAGAGCTCGTAACAATAACGGATAATTTGGTTGTATGTTTGTGTGTGACTTTCGAGTGTGGCGTTACTTACATTTTCGCTAATTACTCCAAATATGCTCGGGGCTTCTGAAATTAGGAGGGAAATGGAATATGGTGTCTTAATCTTAAGCATATCGAGCTATGATGTGCAACTGACATTCTGTTTTTACAGACTTTAAATGACTTTTGTTACTGACTAGCTTCTGCCCGCGACTTTGTCTGCGTAAAATTATACCATAAAAACCTTCCTCTTGAATTACTTTATGTAATAAAAAATCCGCATCAAAATCCGTTGTGTACTTTTGAAGATATAAGCATACATAGGGACATAGGGACAGAGAAAGCGACTTTGTTTTATACTATGTAGTGATAGTGATAATTCACCACAATAGTCCAGTAATTGACTAGTTTGGACTTGGTTTGACACAATACCGCGCGTGTAGATTACCAATTGATATTGTTCGCTCATTATCTGTAAAATGTATTTTCTTTCGTTGCTCAATACTCAATGCGTATTATTAAGCTAATGTGTAAATCATAGTTCATAAAAAATTGCTTTCATTTCATAGATATCAATGTATTTAATACTCTAACCAGTTGCAACAGAAACTGTAAAATTTACTTTTCGCGGTGGACCGTTTTTACAAAAAAAGAAAAAAAAAGTCCATTATGAACATTTTTTCCAGAATTTAACTATTTTGGGTTTGCCTTACTCAGAATCGTTTACCCTATCGATCCTCATACAAGATAAAATGAGTCCCAAAATTTCCATACCAGTTCGCCACATTTTTGAATGTAACATAGAACGTGACGAAGAGGGAAAAATCATAGTAAAATCTGGGACACATTTTTTCTTGTATGACAATCGATAGGGTAAACTATTCTGGAAAACGCTCGGTTATCGACTTATTGTGCGGAGACGTCGAAAATTTGTTAATTGCCAATGTCGCCTCAAATCAGAGCTCGCGCTAGTGTGTTCCAGTGAAGAATAAGACATTGTCTGATGTGACTCGCACTTGAGGCATTCTATCCTACCCCTCTAGGAACACCAGAGAAACAGCCACCCGATGTTCTCTTAAGCATCACAACCATTAAAACTAGAGCCCGCAGCCATGTTCCTGCGGTAAACAAAACATTCGAGCTTGTCTACAAAAACAATTCCGCGTAGCTAGATTGATAGAGAGATATTTGTTAGGAAGCGGCCGGCACCTGAGCGCAATTAACGGGGACGTTTACGGATAGCTTCTGAATTGGATGGAACACGACCTGCACGGAGGCTTTAAAGTTCAGATGTAACTAGGAGCTCTTGATTAATGGTGTGGGGATTAGCTGTTGGTTAGTCTGTGACGTGGACCGGCGAAAGGTTTGGTGGACAGCTGAGTGGATGTGTTGAATAAAGCTATCGATGAGGTTCCGTGAATTGATGACGTGAGGCAAGCACTGTAGGCTTAAAACTCGCTCGCAATCGCCATCGTGTTCATTTTGACAGTTCTAGTATGACGAGTTAGGTAATAAGCCTACTCCAACGAGTCGAGTTAGAGAGTAGAATGATGGAAGCGATTCAGACAGATCTTGCACGAGATTTTGCCAGCAAAACTGGTTATAGTCCGCACTTCTAGTAATAAATCTAATAAATTCTAGTAATCAGATGGTAAAAGCTCATCGAGGGAATGGGCGAAAGTCTTAGGAATCATGTTATAGGCGATGCGGTTAGCAACCCATCACTATTTTGATTTCCCTTTCCACCTATACGCCCTTAATCGTGCTAAATGTGGCCTTAAGGTTTTATTCCTGTTAGCAGTACAATCCAAGTGCCTTTACTTTTTTATTTTTCTTCTGTTTTGTTTATTCCGTGACAACCTAGCGAGAGTACACGCAATTCGAACCTTAACTGTTTTTTATTTAATTTATCAGGTTATGGGCCCAGCACGCTTCCACGTGATATGTACGTATGTATTGCAATATTATTCATACATGTATGTATGTATGTAGGTATGTAAACTCTTTATTGCACATAAAAAATTTAAAAATACAGAAAATACAGAGAAAAAAAATCGTATCGTATCGTTTCTATTTTTCTAAAATTGCTTTAAGCTTCTTCAATAAAGTAACTACAAACATCAAAATATGGTGTTTATGTTGTGTTGCTTTAAATTTTTCGGGGAAGCTTTGCAAATTTCATAGTAATTTTTGCGGCGACACGGAATCCTAGAAAGCGTGGTAATTAAATTCAAAATTTTCAGAGCATGCGTTGGCTGGGTGTGAAAATGTTCGCTTCTGAAAGCCGATACTGAATTCTTGACGTAACCGACGCCTCGGAGGTATCTTCATTAGAAGCACATCAAAGCTAGCCGCGTCGTGAATATGAGATTTCGTTGCTGTTCTGGAGATGGGATGAGGCGTTTGCGGATGCGAGTTTACTGGATTGTTGTTTTTAATGATTTTCCTGTTGTGTTGATTTTTCTCCGGGGGTGAGTCTCTTAACGCGGTCTCATGAGATCTGTATATGGGCTTAAGCGAGTCAGAATATTTTTTTTGACAAAATAAAAAGATTTTCTGAGATACGATGACAAAAGTGTGGGTCACATGACGGTAAGTGATCACCACCACGGTACGAGGTACTGGGAGTTTCTTGTCTATTTGAAAAATTATTAATTTACTTTGCTCACTTCATTAAGGATCAAATGGAATCGAAACTGAAGGTCGATTATCAAATATGTGTCTCAATAATCAAGATTTGGAGTCGCGAATGAATACCTAACTATTAGACTTACCCTAGACATATATATACATATATAGATATAGCATTATGCTGAGCCGCAACCTTTTTGACGCTGGACAGCGACACACTAATTGTTATTTTTCCTTATTTTTTGTTTTGTTTATTTTTAGTTGGGGCTGTTGTTGTCCTATGCGTCAAATAAATGTATTTTCTTTTCTATCTTCTTTCTTTTCTTTCTTTCTAGACCAAACATAAATGTATTTGACCTAGATCATCTGCAATCCACGTATGCATTTTATTCAAAGTTTCACCGGCTCAAGGAAAACTGAGAGGCTGATTCCACAGGGAATGTAGCTACTTCGTGCAACGTAAAGGCATAGCAGTGGAGATAGTGCTGCAAATGCTGCTAGCAATTTTTGGAGCACCTAGGGGACCTTTTTCCAGCTACATTTTTATTTGCAAGCTCAAGAAAGGAACTTCCATGCTGGTCTGGGAGTAAAGAAAAACCATAAAATTTACCAGTTGCTTTTCTTCCCGAGCAGATGGTAAAAGCCCATCGAGGGAATGGGCGAAAATCTTAGGAATCGTGTTAAAGGCGATGCGGCTAGCAACCCACCACTAGTTTTGATTCCCCTTTCCACCTATACGCACACAATCATGCTAAACGTGGCCTTTAGATCTTGTTACCTTATGCTTTGCCTATCCCGTAAGGGATAAAGACGTGATTTGTGAGTGTGTAAAGTTGATGAGTGGAATGTTAGTTTGTGATATGATTGAATCTCATTATTTTCGTTTCATTCCTGAGTTCAGCAGCTGTGATTATAAATGAAAAAGTCTAAAACATAACTCCCGAGACATAACGTCAAAATTTCTTCAAAATTGTATCGGTGCCTTGGTTACAACGCATTGCCATAGACACTAAGATTGAATTATAATATGAATAATGATTAAAAGTAAAAATCACGAAAGTTTAAAACGTTAAACCGCGTTTTCCTCATTCCGCTTCTAGTTTGACGCAGCCTTACTCCAAAGCGGTGGTTAGCGTTCTGGCGTCGCGGTAACGTAACGCAATTTACGTTTACATTCGCGTTACTAAACATAACCACTAATCTGTAGAGCATCGGTAACTCGAACCGAGACATACAGCCTTAATTAAGGTTAAAAGTTAAAAGCCTCATTTAAGGAAAACAACCAGGAAGACTCACTTGCAGACGCCAAAATGATGAAAGAGAGCACAAAATTAATTTCACGAAAAAAGTTTGATTATTTTGAACGCGTTTTTTTTGTTTTCTTTCGCCAAAGCGTCACTGGAAATTAGCGTCACGACATTATCGTGACACATGGCTAAGCGGCGGCCATTTTGGCTTGTTGTAATCCAATCCATATGTATAGATCAGGGGGCCGATTTTTGAAAGCACATCGCCCGAAATTACCACTCGAAAGTGATATAAATCAGCTTATATCTCCAAAACTACAGCTCTAATCAAAGTTTTGACTAGTTCACAAGATTAATGAGAGCTGTGATTGTCTTCTAAGCTACTCGTATTTCAAATTCAGCGCAATATTTCACCGCTTTCGAGTGGTATTGTCACGTATGTGCTTTCAAAAATTGGGCCTCAGTTTGTGCCTCTATAAATGTGTGTATGACGTATGTACAGTCAGCATCAAAAGTAACTCAGCATATAAAATTTTCAAATTATTGTTACGGTTGAAATGGCCAGAATTGTCTGACATAGGCTCTTGAGTCAAAAGTACATGAACGTCACTAACTTCAAAATAAACGGAAATTTAAACTTCAAAAATAGACAATTTAGAGAACTTATAATTACTTTCAACATGAAACTACCGTGAGACTTAATCATCATTACACATAAACGGATAACTCACGTATAACACCCGCGCGAGCGGTGTTCGTTTCGCTGCCGCCGAGGCGAGCGCTCCAGGAAGAAGGACTACGAAATAGTCCGAAACATGTCGAGCACCACTCGACTTTTTACACGTGAGTTATCCGTTTATGTGTAATGATGAACTTATAATTATTTGACCATGTGTCATTTCATAACTATCTGACCTGTTACTGTTTCATAAGTAACTGAAATAGATTTGTACTTAAATAAATGATTGTTCTAAAATTAACAGAATTTGCTTCAATTAGAGTTTCTTGAGGTGACATTGTCATTGCTCATTAAGTATTCAAACACGTTAATTTTTTGCACTTTCCGTTAATTTTGAAATTATATCGTACACTATTTTTTTGGAAAATGTAAGGTAATATACATACATACATACATGTCACATAGTCAACCGGAGTCAACTGAATCACTTGCCTAAACACAACGTTTCTCAATCATTACATATTTGCGAATCAGAATTGAACCTCGTCTGTAACCAGACTAACCGATGGCCACGGACCGACAGGCAATTCGAATTACGTAGAATATTTACCAAATAACGAGCCTTTGTTTACATCAAATAGTTGCGTCCATTAGCCCCGGACAATCGGATCCGGGCCGGACGGTTTACACCCGGAGAATGCAATCAATACGACGTTTGGATGTTTTGAGGTCGACAGTCAAAACGCCGTCTATCCGTGTTTGAAGGGACGTTACCTTGTCAGCTTTAGCCCTTGTTCCCACTGCGATTGGAGGATCTGTCGGATCGGAAATGCTGAAAAGGACAGCGTCTCTATAATTTATATGAAACTAGTGGTTTTAGGTAAAATTTATACTACCTATACTGCCTAAACTGTTATATATAGCCCCTTTTAATCCGTTTCACTACGGATTTTTTTTAAATAAATTATTGCGTAATTCGGTTTGCCTCGTAGCATAGGGCTCCTCCATTTGTTGGAGGTTTTGGGCTATAGCTCCCGCGCGGGCCTAGTACGGATTGGGAACTTCACACACAAACCATTGAATTGCTTCTCAGGTTTCCTTCCGATGTTTTACTTCACCGAATAGCTCATGGCAAATTTCAAATGTAATTTCGCACATAAATTCAGAAAAACTCAGAGGTGCAAACCCAGGGATCGAACCCACGACCCTGTGCTAAGAGGCCTCCAGTCTTTAGTTACAAAACAATGTATTATATTCACTAAATGTATGTATTGTGGTTCTCAGTAATTACAATTTTTAAACTCACTCGTCCATCCCTGATATAATCTTTTATCCACTCAAAGGTTGACCGGAAGAGATCCCTTGAAGGGATAATTCCGCCTTTGTTCATGTATCTCAGTGTTTTTCAATTGTATTTGTCTTATGTTTATTTTGCACAATATACAAGATATCTCCGATTTTTTCTAGAATATTACAGCGGTTGTATTAGTTTAACTGAACAAGCTACAAGCATTTTCGATACTTTGCCACGCTTTCGATTCTTCGACCCTGAGAGCATGTATGTCTCTAAAAACAGTGAACTTATTCCAAGGAATAATTAATCTCCACCGGGCACAATTAAATTGGTCTTCTATAGAATATCCTATAGGATGCGGGCCGGAGTTTTTGTACCTGGTCTCAACCCTTCACTGATGAGGGTACCTCCCCAATACACTCTGACCACAGTAGGCTGGGAATACCGCATAGTTCTGTGAACTAAATAACTAATAATTGCTAACAATCTAAATACAATATAATTATGATATTGAGCGACGAATTAATGACTTATGACTTCTGACTTATAACAATTTGTTCATTGAATACATTAGGCAAATTGCTATTGATTTTTTCTTTATAAAGTACACGGGGGTTACGAAGTTAAAAGTAAGGGATGCGTTCACTGCTTGATACAATTATAATACGGAAGCGTTCATTTGCGCAGGATATATATGGGTTTGTAAACTGTCGCACACACGCAGACGCGCACTGTCATCCTCATTTTCAGCCCCGCTAGCACGAGAGCGCACGAAGGTCGCGTCGCGCGCGAGTTGGACTACCCGTCTCTTTCTTGTTGGTACAGTAAGAAAAGGACGGGCAATTTATCTCGCGCGCGACGCGACTCTTGTGCGCTCTCGTGTTAGACGTGCAGAACAGATGCAACTGTACACGTTGTGGCTCTGTAGTAGCAAAGTTTTGGTGCAAGGTTATCAATTATTAAAGCTAGCCTGCTGTAGAGGAACCCAGTGTAGCTAAGCTTCGGATAGATTCGTCGGTGACACGCTACCAGATTATGTTGTCTGTCGCGAAGCCTTGCCCTATAGACCGAAGCCCTGTTCTACACGGTCGCTTACAAAAACTGTTAGCTCAAATTTAAGTTTTAGTAAAACACACATTTCATTAGCATTATCCAGTCTGTAAACGTCCAGAGTTGGGCAAAAATTATCTATTTACGAAAAACCGGGAAAATAACTAAATAATCCGTAATTTTTTATTTTGAATTTATCTAGATCAGTTTCATTTTATCTAGATAAATTAGTTGGGATTTGAAATAAAAGCTGAATGTCAGTGTGACGGTTTGACCCGACGTGACATTCTGTATACATTTATCTCTAACATATAATCGCTACATTATTATGAAACAGAGTCAAAAACAACTGGACGAATTTTCATGCAATTTTCACCAAAAATAGAGTGATCCACGAGGAAGATTAAAGTATATAAGTTTTCAAGGATTTGTGTAAATTTATTGCAATAATAAGGAAGTTGGAAGTGTCAGGGAAAGTTAAGTCGGTTTAAAGATGAAGGTCACGGCCAACAGCTAGTATTTAAATATGTAATGAGCAATATTGTGTAGATTCACGTGGAAATTATTCGAGGTCTATGTTAACGAACAGCTTCTGTAGCTACAGAAGAAGATAGCGCAGGCATTTTTCATTCAAAAAATACACCTATGATACTGAATGAATTTGGATAAAATATGGAACGAAGATAGCTGATACTCAAGATTAACATATAGGCTATTTTTTATCGCGGAAAATTGCATAGTTCCCGCGGGATAGCGAAAAACTATTTTTTTTCAGACTAAGTCGCAGGCAGTAGCTAGTGTATATATAAATCCCATGATCTTAAGTGATCAACGTTGTTGATACTAAATAATCTATCCTAAAGATACTTCAGTCTGCTTACTACTGTTTCATCAAAGTACCTTTATTCCTCAACCTTCAATCTTAAATTCCTGCGAAAAACAGTGACCTCAAACAATCTGGTACATAATAATCTGAGGCGCACGTGACCCACCATAATCAGGAGGCGCTCGTCTCAAGTGGAGCCCACCGCTCGAGTGGCGTGGGCGGAGACGCGAGCGGGGGCGGGAGCGGGGAGCGGGGAGGCAGCGATTCCAAAGCGTGGGTGAAGGATGAAATGTAAGAATGTTTAGTACAGAAAGGAAACTTTAACTGAACAATTTATAGGCTACGGTAGTCTCATGCGCCATTGATTTTGTTGACTTGCTTACTCTCCACGTTGGAAGCGTGTACGCGTATCGAATGTGTGTAAATAAATGTTTCTCTTTCTCTTTCTTTCTTTTGTTTTTTGCTAGCGAGAAAAAATGTTTTTTGTTAATTATTTACAGAATAGATGTGGGAATGGACGACCCTCGCCGGCAGCTTTCTCACAAATACTCGCAATTTCATTGCGATACAACGCGGGAATGCTGCCTGCATGACCCTACCTAAGTTTTATTTTTATTTAGTTATTTTTAAGGTAGCTTTAGTTTATAATTTTTATCAATACTTTTGTAATCATTTACAAAATAAAGAAAAGAATCTCTGACGGAATCTCCATTATTATTATTTATTAAGAAGCTCAAACGTGAGATGCACGTAGGTAGTTACAATAGTTGAATACTGTTTTCATGATTTTTCGAAATTCTCACTGCGTTGGGAAAAGGTTATTTTTATACTAGCTGACTAGCGGAACAGAAACTTCATATTTGGCAATCATTCTTTACGGATTATAAAGGTGCACGGGGTAAAAGTTTTCTAGATTCAAATGGTAGTTTTTATTGTTTTACGACAGCGATAACACTGGATGAAGCTAGTATTTCTTTAAAATAACTGTCTTATCTCGTATAAGATATATCTCGTATAGAATAAACCAAATACTGCGTGTTTACATGTGTTATCGAAGTACCAAACCGCTAAGAGAGTAATAATCATATTTTGACATTAAATTGTTTAACTCGTGTCGCTACTTCCAACGGCCAAGAGCGCTTACTGTAAGTTTTTCGTTCTTTTCGTTTTGAGAGAGAGAGAGAGAGAGAGAGAGAAACATTTATTTACACACATTCGATACACGTAGATATATAATTTTTGTGGTTTTGACCGCATTTGCGCTGAAGTTTGATATATTATAGTATAGAAATAGTTTGTTGCCGTTTTGTGCCGCTAGTGGCGCTGCCAATTTTTCCACAATTTAAGCTTTTACGTGAACACGATACGTAAAAGATGTTTCACGTCTTAACTACTACAAGAAGCATAAATCACGAATAGACCGAAGAGGGAATTCCGGCCGTGTTTTTCACTTTAATTCTGGACTGTCACAGCACGCGGCTATACATACGTCCACAAATCACGTGTATATCCCTTGCGGGATAGACAGAGCGTAAGTTAATAAGACCTAAAGGCCACGTTTAGCATGATTGTGAGCGTATAGGTGGAAAAGGAAATCAAATAGTGCGCTGCTAGCCGCATCGCCTATAACAAGATTCGTAAAATTTTTGCCCAGTCCCTCGATGGATATTTACATCTGATATATTCTTTATTTTTTCTTTGCTCCCAGACCATCATGGAAGAAATGTGCGGATATTATTCTGTATTCTAAGCACCCCGCCTACCTCCCGTGGCTTGTGCCACCGGCAGCCTGCGGGCGTCAGGCCCAGGCATCTCAATCCATGTTTGCAGCCCCCTCCCCCCCTCCTGCCTGTATTACTTGTTCGTAAGTACGAATCCAGATTATCTTTAATTCGAGAAATCGGCCGGACCGTCTTGCCTGCGAGCGGCGATAGGGTTGAGTGACTAATGTGGAACATTAACGACCGCCGCTGGTTTATGTGCCTGTTTTGGTACTTTATTGCTCGTTTAGACTAGAATGAGATTTAATCTCGCTTTTTAGGGTTCCATTCCCAAGGGTACCAATGCACCCTATTAAGGCTCCGCTGTCTATCCGTCTCCGCGATCTATCACGTCGCTTTCGTGATCATGACATTGGTCTTGTTGTAAATATGCCGTACGTAATAAACTGTTCAAATAGGACACATAATGAGACCGCCAAATATCCCTACTACAAATAACAATCAGTGTTCAGAGAATCTATTTCAATGGAACGTATACTCCGTACAAATACTAGGTTCCCTGTACTCACGCAATAATCCGCTGGCTACCACGACACACACCCAAGGCGAACATCTCACCGTTTGTTATTCATCGATGCCTCGCCACTAATCAAAGGAGTCAATCACCGAACCGGAGCGGCATTGGACCGTGCGCGTGGCTAAGCAAACTGGCTGATGACTCGCCCGGGGCAGGCGAAATCGTAATCAAGCTTGTTTGTATTTCTGCTCCGATGAATGGTGAGACTTAGAAACCTCTAAGAGGCGCTTTTATCTTAGTAGTACGCATAAACGGAGGTGGGTTTCTTACGCAACGCCCTTGTATTAACTCGGTATGGAATTGCGGCTGCCGACATAATGTACTACATGAAACAAAATCCATCCAATTAACCAACTAGTTATTTTAGGACGAAGTATACTACCTACCTAGAATCTAAACTCTTTCATTCAAAAACATATTTGGATGAAATGTAGTTGGATCTAGGCTACATTTTGTCGGATTTATAATCGAAATCTTTTACCTTCACGGTCTAGTATCATGAAATTTTGCTAATTTCTCGCAGACCACTAAAAACGACACAAGCATTTTTGTCGAACTAGAAATATTTGCAGTCTAGATGGACAACGTTATTACAAATAAAACCCTAGAAAAAAGCTGAAAAGCGACTATATGTCTCAACAATATGTATTCAGCATGCAAGCCAACAGAACTGTTATGTGTCACTTCGAGATGTCTGGAAAATTATTCACAGTACTGTTACTGTGAACTGCGGTACACAAATAAAACAAAAATTTGGTCACTTTTATCTTTGTGTCCATTACTTGAATGCGCCAGTCGTAATGTGATTTTATTCAAAGAAATTTTATCACACAGAGATAACACACAGTCTCTGTTTTATGATAAACGTATTATTATATGATACGATAGAATTCATTTTCCAATTAGGCCAGCGCTCGCTCTGTGAAGTATCCTATTACACCCTAAAGGGCACCGATATCAGATATACCATGGATTACGTAAACGCATCTACTTTGCGTGTCCGAACATACATACATACATACACAAATCACGTCTATATCCCTTACGGGGTAGACAGAGCCTGAGGAAACAACCACGCCACGTTTAGCATAAATGTACCATACATTTTAATGGACGTGATTTATGTATGTATGTATTTATATTTTTCATTTAACTTAATCTATAGGTGTAAGGCCATTTATATTTAACTAGCTGTTGCCCGCGACTTCGTCCGCGTGTGTTTTCTGTTGAAAATTTTCCTGAATTTTCTTTGCTATAAACCTCACGGAGCCCGAGACCTTTCCAACCAGTTTCCAACGAATGCAAAACCGTGGAAATCGGTTCGTGCGTTCTGGAGTTATAGCGTCAGGAAGGAAAACCCGACTTATTTTTATATAGTAGATTAAAATTAGTGTGTAAGTGTTATGATTTTGCGTTGTTAAATTTGCGTAAATAAATAATAGTTTGCGTTGTTAACCGAACTACATTTGAAATCAATTTACACAAACTCATTACCGTGACGGCAGAACGCTCAACAATCCCTAATGACATAATATTGCTTTAATTAAAGACCAGTGGGAACGTTCATCCTCAAAGGGATATCCCTAATATTACCCGATTATTGTAACTCGCTAATGAGATACATGCAACTAAGTCAAGATTATCGTAGAAGATTATCTTGCGTGATTTATTATTAGGCGCGAGCGGAGAATTGATCATAATTAAAGACATTTGCGACAAGATATAGACGTCGGTTACCTTTTCAGAGCTCCCAATATTTGGCCACAATTGCACGCGTTATGGTCATAAGTAGAACTGCAGGCAATTGCGTTGAAATATCAGGAGCGTAAAAATGAAGAAGTCCGGTGTACCAGTCTCCACGCCATGAAATTCTCGTAGGCTTTATCATTGCCGAAATTTTCTGGGTAACAAATTTTCCAATACTTCCTGGGCCGCCGCGGATATTTCTTCCGGTGTTGATTTAATTACGTTCTCATCCATGCTTTTTTATGATAGGTTACGAAACTTTGTTAAAACTATTGCAATCAAACGACAAAGAAGTCAAACAAGACGAGCGGGAAACACGAAACTAATAATAAATCACAGATACAGTACAGGAGTAGAAAAATGTATATAAATAAATGTGAATTGTCGAAAAGTATGTACGCGCATAACTTCCGAATGACTGCACCAAATTGAGTTATTATTTTCGATTTATGTTCGTTATCGCCAGGACTAGTTTTGAAATGGGGGCGAAGCTGCGGGCAACAGCTAGTTTGAAATAAAAAAGATTAGTGTGTGAAATGTTGCATTTGTAACACTCAGACTGGGCATGATAAAAAAGGAAACTAAAATGACAAACTGCATTAAAATATAGTAATCAATACTCTTGATTCTGAAAAAACTTTGTTCATTTTATGTTCGTCGTATAACAAATTGTAGATTGTTTATAACCACTGTCCCCTGCATCTAGCATCTCATCGCTTCTTGATTGCATCTCGAGCGCCATCTGCCGCAATCTGCGCCGCACTAAATGTAAACAAGTTTTTCCTATTGTATCAAAGCGGTTCTTTGTGCCCGATATAATAGACTTGTGTTTCCAGGCAGATACAGTTTTCTTTTCATCTGGTTAGATCATGTTATACGCGGAATGGATTTGGATTTAAATTTTCCCTTTGAACATAAGACATTTTACGGGCGCAAGATTACGTTCTGCAACCGCTGCGAGCGTTTTTGTCACGCTTCGCGAGATTTGAGAGGTTTGCTAAGCAATATTAAATAGGTAGTTACGTAAAAGAGAAGTAAATATTGGATAGCTCGTAAGGTCTTAGCTAAGGCACTGTGGTCTTACGAAACAAGACAGAAAATAATTGAGAAACTGAAGACTTAAGAGTAGTCATAAACACAAGTTAAGTCCAGTTAATGATGATGTGTTTGATTAACCTGTAGTTCCTTAGTAGCGACTTCTAAGTGTCAAGGTCTTGTGCTCTGTTGTCAAGATTTTGCCAGTTCAAACTGGTTGAGACTCCATCAGGTTCCTGATTGTCCAACAAACTTGAAATCATAATGGCATTTAGCAGTCCTTTCTATCAAACGATAAAGGATGAGGTTAGATAGAGATGGTGAATGCGATCGCGAGCGTCCGCGCGTAACACAATAAAGTCCTGCTTTGAGGTTTCCTGACTTTCTTCAAGGGTTTTGAAGAGTGTTTCGGATTTACGCTTGATACCGGAAGAGGATCTTCCTACAAATTAGCTTTTGTAAAATAGTGATAAAGAAATTGTCGAGAACTCGTCGGAGAGCTGGTTATTTTTGGGAACTTCACTGATCTAACAATTAAAAGCACCATAAATTAGAATTAAGACGCGTTTATTCGCCATCGGTACAAACAGAGAGGGGAGAAAAATTTAGGCAGTAGTGCCAACTTAATAATTATAGTGTTGGGGTTGCCAACAGAAATGACAATAGAGCACACAAAGTCACATATTTAGTTATCTAACATTCAATGTTTGTTCTTTAATTGTTTACCGTTTTATTAATTAATAATACATTCAAAAAGCAAATTTATACGTCAGTTGTTAATGTGTCATGCCATGTATATTCATGCCATATATATTTTTATACTCTGAAACGTTTCAATCACCGAATTCTCTTTCATAACAAATGCCCCGTCGATTTCCGTTCTGAGTCAAAACATATCGTTCCAATGAAATATCCAAACTCCTGTCAACATTTAGCTCTATATTTACGATTACGGAAGCATACAATATGTCACGCCATCCCACTCCCACTTAGCCTTAAGTGCTGCCACGACCAGAGATACACGAGCTCCGAACGCGGTACAGGATGGTTCGACTGTTCGATTTTGTAGGTGGTAAAAAAGGTGCGGGAGTTCTATTGGAGCTGGTTAGATAGAATAACACTTGGACTGAATCCAAAGTGTCCGAAACGAGGCTACTTACCGTGACATAAGTTTCAGTAATGTACGCGACACGCAGAATGCCTTTCGGACCGTGTCAACAACGTGCTAAAAGTATACGAACCAACTGTAATTGTAAAAATCATACAATTTCATTGACGTGTTTTAAAAAAAAAAAACACCCTTTTTTTGATGGCTGTTCTTTTTGTTGCCTGTGTCGTTATCCATCCTACACAAAATGACAAGAATGCCAAATTTCAAATCAATCTGATCACTAAGAGTGCTTCAAATTTGAGTGAAAAAACTTATTGCAAGTCCGTTGTGTCTTTGACTATCTTTTTATTATTACTCAATTTTAAAGTAGATATCTTCATCTGATTGCGCTGAAATTTTGCATACTTGTGTTAATCAGATGACAATACAATCTGGCAGTAGAATTCTGGTGGTCCAGCCAGGACCGTCTCCGCAGGAGGGAACTCTGCAACGGTTGGTCCGATTGACTTGAAATTTGGCTCACATGTGTAGGACGGATGGCAATGCAAGTACAATCAACAACAAGTACAGTCAGCAATAAAGTTTTTAGCTTAGGTTAGTTTATTTTCTAAAACATCAATAGCGTTTTTGTTCATATAAAGGGTGATGTTTTCAAATAGAACTTGACCGTTATCAAGTAGCGTGCAAGATCTCCAATGAACTAAGAACGACAAAATGTTAACAATGTTTACAATATGTTGCCGGTTTAATGCGTGGGCAACACTATCTAAATGATTTACTGCAAATGAGATCGAGTACCGTCATTAGACCGGCATAAAGCTCTTTATCGCGTGCGCGCAATGTCTATTTTATCGGTACCGTTATAGGTATACCGGCACCGCGCAGTTACCGGAATGTAGGTCTAATGATTTATATGTTTTGATTTCCGTATCTTATATTGCCGTTTTCAGGAAATGGTTGTATCAAATTGTTCCGGGCGCTTACGGGCTCAAAAATGTTCCGCTATTCGAAAAATTTTCATTACAAAAATGAATTGTTTTAATTTTTTTTTGTCCTTTTTGTAACCAAATTCTCATATATAGACTGACTGGTAAATATTGCTGTAACAATTTACAAAAAGTTTTGCAAAGTGCACCCTTTATTTTTGCTCATCATTATAAATACATAATGTCAAAAAAATTACCAGTTCGTTCTCTTCCCGTGCAGATGGTAAAAGCCCATCGAAGGAATGGGTTCCTAAGAACCATGTAGTAGGCGATGCGGCTAGCAACCCATCACTATTTTGATTGCCCTTTCCACCTATACGCCCTTAACCATGCTAAACGTGGCCTTAAGGTTTTGTTGCCTTAGGCTCTGTCTACCCCGTAAAGGATAAAGACGTGATATATGTATGTACGTATGTATCAATTTTTTTTAACTATATATCAAGGCAAGAAAGTCTGTCTAAACACCTCTTCAATTTATCTTAATTACATACTATAAGACTCTTTACATCTATAATGGCATTTACTTTGCAGCCGTATTTGAACTAGCTATCTTGACAAGTATTTTTTTAACATCTTATAGATTTAGTGCGCAAAAAAGGGAATAATAATTGTACATGTAGTTCAAAAAACGCCCTTTAATTTTTTTTGTTTAATTAGATACTACTAAATAGATTTCCTGTCGAATTCCCAGTAAGGACAAGAAACAAATTAATGAGTGTTAATAAGAATCGCAAAATGGGGTTTTTTTGTTATACCTTGTTTATTTTCTATAAAACTGTGTGTATTATCTAATATTTGTGTGTCTTGCAAAAAGGAATAAATGTCTTCTTTCTTTCTTCTTTCTTAAACATTGTACCATTACGTAAATCAATTTAACATCAACACAACACACTGATCACTTGAAACGCCCCCAAATCATTCCAACTGCTACTCTCGGCCATAATTCAGGAGACAACGCCTTCTACACCTGCCCTCTTAGCTTCACAGCCCTACGGGGAGACAATGTGAAGGGCGCGAGATAATCCACTGTCCTTGGCAGGGTTATCGGACGTCAGGAGTTTTCCTGACATGTGAGAATTTTTTACCATTTGTCAGGAGTTTAACCGCTTGCGAAGTTAGAAAATATCAGGAGTTTTAGATGATTTTTATTCTTATAATTTTTTAAATACCTATATTTTTAAAAAAAGGGCAGGTCAGGAGTTCCCGAACGAAACCGGCGAGCATGTATGAAGAGATGGATGAATGTGGATAAAGCGAAAGAGGTATGTCAGAATCGTAGCAAGTGGAACAAAGTAATCTCTGCCTACCTCTATGGGAAAGAGGCGTGACTCTATATTATGTACGTATTATTACATTAACATTAAATAAACCAAACTCCCCATTTTGCGCTTCTTATTAACACTCATTAATTTGTTAAATGAAAAAAGTTGTCTAGTTGATATGCCTCATAGGGATTCCTTACTTCTCTCATTTCCTCATTTCAATTTAATAAGCATTTACTTACTTACTAACTTTTGTATTAATGTACTATATCGCGTGAAAACCCTAGTGACCCGAGCGTCAGGAATTTTATTCGCAAGTCAGAAATTACGTCAGGCATTTTGAAATATTTGGCAACCCTAGACTTCAGTACTGTCCCGTTGTCAACAAGGTCGCAACTTGTGTTGGACACTGAGTGAGATCAAACTAGGATTGATAGGGACGGGGAAAGGCACTACTGTTAAAGACTGACCACTTAAATGATACCTCGCCCGCGCGGCACAGGGGCGCGGGGTAGGACGACAAAGGGGACCAAGAGAGATGCGGGCGGGTAGTGCGCCTGCCACCTCTCTCGGCCCCCGCAGTCGTCCCATCCCGCGCCCCGCAACCGCGCGGGCGAGGACTCATTTAAACGGTTGGTCTATAGTGTGAAGTGTGTACCTAGTTATTTGGTTAGCTATTAGATTTCGACTTGAATCATTCTTGTGTCGGCAATGTAGCTAGAAAAGTAAAAAGCGTGAGATTGGCTAAATAAAACACTGGATTAGGACTAATTGCCATTAGTGTCCGAACGAAACATGTTTTTTGGCGAACCCGAAACCGAACCGTCTAATTCGCTCGCAATCGCCATCGTGTTCATTTTAATCATAATCATAATCATTTATTTGCATAAAACATGGTACATAATATTGTGGTATGAAAGAAAGACAGTTTCACATGTTTTGTCACTATATGACGTACAAATTTAGTTATTATTATTAATGATTTAATTAAACTTAATATTGGGTTACAGTCTAAGTACATTAATATTTATATAAAGGTACCTACCTATATCATTTTGTTCTGAATAAATAGATGCAGTAAAAATTAGTGGTTTTTGACAGTTCTTGTATGAATGTGACAGCTAGCCGACTCCGACTCCAATTGTCAAAATGGACACGATGGCGATTGGAAGCGAGTTAGACAATAAGCCTACTGGTCTCGCTGTTCCAATATTACAAGGTTCTACGTTTCACTTTTCTCGGATTGAAACTTCAACATCATCAAAGTGATTTGCCCATTGCTTCGATGGGCTTTTAATACGTTAAGTACAAAGCATTTTTTAATTTAAATAAACCGATCTTATACAATATGTATACTGCGATATACTTTAACAAGTTTCCAAGTAAAAAAAATCTTGAAAACTCGTTTCGTCCCCTATTGATTTGCTCCACATAGTCCCCATACATAACGCGAAAGATAACGACCAAAGTTCCACAATAAAACAGCCAATAAAAAGCCACAAAACAAAAAAGCAAAGGTGCAATTTGGCGCATCAATTCTTTAAACTACGTCCCGACGGGCATGGACCTGAGGAGAATAACAAAATGGAGAAATCAAGCAATAGTAGTGCTGCGGGCTATTCAATTTTGCAACATGAACTTGTCACTTACATCATTTATTTCGTTTTTTACATACAAACATAAATCACGTCATTATCCCTTACGTGTTAGACAGAGCCTAAGGTAACAATACCTAATGGCCACGTTTACGTGTGGGCGTATAGCTGGAAAGGGGAATCAAAATAGTGATTGGTTGCCTATCGCCTATAACATGATTCCTAAGATTTTCGCTCATTCCCTCGATGGAATTTTACCGTCTGCGTGGGAAGAGAAGCAACTGGTACATTTCATGTTTTTCGTTTTAGCCTTACTCCATACTTTAAGTAGGTAGGTATTGTAGAAAAAATTTTAATTATCATGGGAAAATTTTACACCAATCGAAAAATTGACCCTCAAATTAAGTAGTCTCCAATCAAGCAATTACAACATAATTGAATGTGGGTTTGTTTGTTATGCGTTCACGCGTAAACTACTCAAAATTCTTTGTGTTGAATTTGATAAAGAGATAGTTTGAGATCCTGGAAACAACGAAGTTTTTATCCCGGAAAATTAAATAGTTCCCGCGGTAACGAATTCTCCGCAAACGACGTAGCAGTCAACAGCTAGTAAAACAGTTCTCTACCAGGAGTCAAATCCTGGATCGCTAGGTACATAGTCAGGGTCAATAACCATTAAGATAATCAATTTTATTCCACCATTTTTTTTTCAGTTTCGAAAAAAGGTAAAGAGCCCTTGGCGGCCTATTTGCAAAATAGTTTTTTTTTATCGTCTCAATTATTGTGATCAAATTGCCAACGACACTAACGACAAGTAACGTCAACGAACTAATCGTATTTGCTGCAACAAAAAAACTAAGCACCCCACTTTTCCATTTCTATTATAAATATTACAGGAATGCGACACGAAATGAAGTATAATAATTCCCTTATCCATAACACGAGGGCCACTACCACCAAGTTCCTTTTTTAATAACAATAAAAGATAAAATCTCGCAACGTACGGTGAGCAATAAAATTTCGCCATAAATCCTGGCGGGTTCCGCCGCGCTGGACCCAATATTGGGTCAAACATTCGCGTATGACGTCCTTAATTGAAAAACGTAGCCGACTCATCTTCAGTTTAGTTTGCTGACTAGGGCCATTTTTGAAACCACATCTCGAAATACAAACACCAAAGCTGAAGCTAAATTCTTTACTAAGCTTTTTAAATTAGGCGCCTACATCCAAAAAAATAATAGTTAACATTCTTCGTATAAATGTATTAGTAGTTATGTAGAATTTAATTATTGTAAATGTATTTGTTCTTTCATGCTGGTCTGGGAATAAAGAAAAAACAGAATTTACCAGTTGCTTTTCTTCCCGCGCAGATGGTAAAAGCCCATCGAGGGAATGGGTGAAAGTCTTAAAAATCATGTTATAGGTAAAGGCGATACGGCTACGCCCTTAATCATGCTAAACGTGGCGTTAAAGTCTACCCCGTAAGGGATAAAGACTTGATATTTATATGTATTTATTTGTTTGCATATAATGACTTTCTGCTAAATTTCTTGCACCACATTCTTCTTTTCAGTTACGGTATTTCCGAATGCGCTGGTAGTTTCGAAAAAACACATTGAAAAGAGCCTTTGGCAAAATGAACTTTTTGTTTTTTTTTCTAACTAGTTGACTGGTTTAATTGAGCGTAGGCAAAAAGTATTCAACCCACAAACAATTAGGTGCATTTTGATTTTGGATCACAAAAGTAAAATTAAATAATTACTTGTTAGTGGGTACCGTTTAGCTTGACTAATAAAATTACTGCTGTAATTTTATTAGACTCTACTCGTATTTCAAATTCAGTATAATTTTTCTCCACATTCAAGCGGTAATTCCCAGTGATTTGTTTTCGAGAATATGCTCCAAATCTCGTAAGTATTTGTTCAAGAATGACAAATCATAGTAATTTACAGTCGCTGATTGGAAGTTCCACATAAAACATGATTTAAAATGATCTTATATTTGACTCGTAATATTTATTTGTCAGTTTGTTCAGGTCAAATCCAATTGTAACGACTTTTAACTTAACATTATCTGTGTATCAATATTCGTCAACTTTCTTTAGCTGTATTACAAACAACTCAAAAATCTGTAGGCTTATTTTCTTCTTCTTCTTATTTGTGGCGTTTCAAGTCGTTATTAGCGACGACAACTTCGCCAATGTCAAAGTAACAAAAATGTAATTGAAAAATCTTGTGAAAAAATGTCGGCAACGTTGTACGGTAATGGTCAAAGACCCCCTCCCCCCTGTCGGGCTCTTAGCCAACGGTCAATGATATCCCTCAGAAACTGCCAGGAAATCATTAGCTTTTGCCCAGGGTGCACCGGATCAAGCACTGCTCTTCCTCCCGGACGGATGCAAAAAGGAACTGCAGCTCTTGACCACACGTGAAGGTAACCCGACTCGCACCCCGGCTTATTGTCTAACTAGCTCGCAATCGCCATCGTGTTCATTTTGACAGTTCTTGTATGAATGTGACAGCTAGCTGCTTTCCATGCCAATCGTCAGCCCATACATCAACTGTCAAAATTAACGCGATGGCGATTGCGAGCGAGTTAGGTAATAAGCCTACAGATCTTCCTTTTCTCACATTCGCATAGAAACAGAACAAGCGATCTAAAGAGTGTCCCGTGTAGAGCACCTCCCTACTTCTTGAAATCCTTCATCAACAAAAAATCGCACGGTAAAATCCAGCGTCCGGATTGGCTGCCGTATCGGGCGACAATTTACGAGCGGCTCATATTAGCGCCCTTTCAAATTTTATTACGTCTGTAATATTGTTATGAACGAACAGTATGCCAGTGTGATTTATTCAGTTACATTTTAGTTCTAACTTCCATGCTGGTCTGGGAGCAAAGGAAAAACATTGAATGTACCAGTTGCTTCTCGTCCCGCGCAGATGGTAAAAGCCCATCGAGGGAATGGGCGTAATTCTTAGGAATCATGTTATAGGCGATGCGGCTAGCAACCCATCACTATTTTGATTCCTTTATCCGCCTATACGCCCACAATCTTGCTAAACGTGGCCTGTAGGTCTTGTTATCTTAGGCTCTGTCTACCCCGTAAGGGATAAAGACGTGATTTGTGTATGTATGTATGTATGTATTAAACTTAATTTTCAGCGCTGGTTTTCAAATATTTTATTGAATCAGGCGTTACTTTGCGGAGGCGCATTTCAATGAACAAACAATATTTACTTTGCTACTCCGCTACTCATGTGCAAGATAACCAAGCCTGTGTGATACATATATGGTTTTCACACGCGGCGCGGCTCGCCTGAATTATAAGATATGACGTATAAAATTAAATAAGATATTCTACTGATTTATACATATCACGTCTTTATCTCTTACGGAGTAGACAGAGTCTAAGTTAACTAGACCTAAAGGCCACGTGTTAGATGATTGAGGGCGTATAGGTGGAAAGGGGCATCAAAATAGTGATGGGTTGCTAGCCGCATGGCCTAGAGCATGATTTCTACGATTTGCAGAGATTCCTTCGTTAGGCTTTTACCATGTACGTACTAGCATAAAAATACCCACTTCAACTATGAAAAGAAAGTGAGGACAAATTAAACAATGAATTATGACCACAGAGTGGAAATTTCTTATCTCTATTTTGTCGGTAAATCTAGTACGTATTGACACTAGAACACTGAATCGATTTTTGTCTACAATACAGCCTAAAACCGAAACTGTAACGTAGTAAATTATGTTTAGTTTGATTTCCGAATAAACAAACGGCAACTAAACAGTGCGACTAACACAGTAGTTTAACTTATACAAAATCACTTTCATATCGGTCAAAAAAACGTTCGCAACAACACCACTGCTCTTACGCCACTGTGGCACACTCCCAGCTCCTCACGTTCGCAGTTATTGGATTACACACGCTCCTGTAATTGATTACGGCTGTAATCAATTTTATTGAATATTGAACGAGTAAAATAATGAAGCCGGGGCACGAGGAAAAGTGCGAGGTTATGTGTTAGGTGTTTGATTCATTAGACACTATTAATGTGGGAATTACAGCGGGAAAAGGTTAACAGTCGCTAGAGGAGTAAATGACCGTGGATGAGGGGTGCGAGTCGGGTTACCTCCGCGTATGGTCAAGAGCCGCGGCTCGTTTTTGCTTGTTCCGGTGCACCCTGGACATCTGTTAATGATTTGCTGGCAGATTCTGAGGGATATCGTTAGCCGTTAAGAGCCCGACAGGGGAGGGGTCTTTTCGTCGTGTTCTACTGTACAACGTTGCCGACATTTTTGTCACAAGATTTTTGAATACTGTATTTATTTTAACATTGGCGAAATCGTCGCATCGATCGATGGGGGCCGTAATAAAAAAGTAGAAGAAGACCATTGATGAGCATATCTTCAATCCCGGTCGATAATACGTCCGAGAACTTCACTTTTATACGACAAGGAAGGCAAACGAGCAAGTAGGTCACCTGATGGTAAGTGAGCAACATCACCATGGACACCTGTAACACTAGAGCACTGCAAATACGTTGCCAGCCAGGATCCACGTAATATAAGCGTCAAGACACTTCTAGTGACCTGAAAAGCACTGAGACTCCTTTTTCGCATTTGCACTTTATTTCTATTTTATTTCTATTTCTATATTATTTCTTTCTTATATTTGTGTGTCTTGCAAAAAGGAATAAATGTCTTCTTTCTTTCTTTCTTTCATGCTGGTCTGGGAGTTGAGAAAAAACAAAGAATTTACGAGCAAAAGTCTTAAGAACCATGGTCATAGGCGATGCGGTTAGCAACCCACTCGGCTGCACAATTTCAAAACCTAGTAAGTCTCAAAACCTCAATTTTGGGATTTTTGCTTAAAACGTGGTTTCTAGCAAGTGCCTATAGGATACAGAAACATTTAGAGGCCTATCTCGCTCAACTTCAGAGATACGAGTACTGCAAAACCTAGTAAGTGCCCAAAAAAACTGACTTTACAATTTCAAAACCTAGTATGGCACAAAACCATTTCAAAAACCTAGTATGGGACATGCACTTACTAGGTTTTGAAAAAGTCAGAGAGACTTACTAGGTTTTGATATGGTCAAACGAGTTTAATTGTAACTTTTTGGAAAGTAGTATGTGTTTGTTATTTGAAGTTACTAGGTTTTGTAAGTCAAATGTTATAGGTACGTTGTTCTTTATTTATTTTGACGCGTCAAGGTAGGCAGAACTGTGCTCCCGCGCCAACTTCATGCTATTGCGCTGGAGCTGTTTCGAACTCGTTTAAACGCGTCAGTCAGTTGCCTGCCAAGGTTGAGTGTGCTTGCACGTGTTATGTTATGGAATTAAAGCCTCAAAAAAGACTAATATAATCGATAAACTAGTACCACTGATGCCACATACATACATACATACATACATACCGTCACGCCTCTTTCCCATAGGGGTAGGCAGAGACTACTTTGTTCCACTTGCTACGATCCTGACATATTTCTTTCGCTTCATCCACAGTCATCAATCTCTTCATACATGCTCGTCGGTTTCGGGTACTCCTGACCTGACCTTTTTGCAAGACGTCTCCTATTTGGTCTCGGAACGTCCGTCTAGCTAGGCCTTCCCCTCCCAACGTAACCATTCACACTCCCCATATAGATCTGTTTAGTTAGTCTACTTTCATCCATCCGCTCTACATGCCCAAACCAACTAAGCATACTTTTTTCTATCCTAGTCAATATATCCTCTTTCACACCAGCACGTTCTCTTATCACACTGTTCCTTATTCTATCTTTCAGAGGTACACCTTTCATACTCCTTAACGCTCTCATTTCGACACCTCCTAAGTATACTGAGGCAACTGCAAAATCTTGATTTTACAGGAGAGCCGTGCAAAGGTAAAATCATTTGTAACTTTTTTATCTGTAAAGTCCATTCCATAAAACTTTGGATTCGCTGGAACAAAAGTACCTCTTTTCAGACTACATATATGGAATTCTGAAATTAATGTTAGTTTTTGAGAAAATGGTAAATACACTAGTGTACGCGTATTTTACGTGTTCTGATTTGTGGTATACTGAGGCAACTACCCCTTGATCCAGTATACACCGTACTAAGTTAATTGTTATTTTTGTCTATTTTTCATTTAATAATTAGATAAATATGTTACATAAATCCATACTGTTTAAAAATAAATACGTAGCTCATGCTCAAATGCCCTTTATCGTTATTTGGTCGACATATTAGTCACTTGCACCAGTATACGCTTAAATTAAGTTCGCTTACACTTGTATACTGTTAAAAATATTTAATGTTTTGCTGTTTAAAACGAGAAATTATATTATATATTTTTATTAATAATAATAGAAAAAGTTTTTTTTTAATAAACAAACGTAAATTTCAAATAAAAACTGCTTATATTATGTTTGTAAATCTTTTAATCTTAGTTTCACATTCTTAAAAGTAACTTATTCAACAACCACAGTTTGAGCAATATTCGTTTTAGTTTAAAAAATCTATCCAAAATAGTCTTCTTTTCTTAATTATTGAGACTGTACTATTAAGTACTTATAAAAAATCTATAAACTTAACTGGCTTCTTCTAAAGGTTCGATTTATCATTAGCAAGGATTCATTCCTTATTTTTAACGCCTTAGTAGGATTTATCATTGCACCTTTATTCTTAACTTCTAAAATTAAAAATCACTTATTTAAAAATTACAATATTATTATGAGATCATTACTTGTTCTTCTTTACAAAAAAAAACCTTAATATTTATAAACTTTTCTTGACAAGTTATTCAACTGACTTTAACAAATTGATACAAATTAAAAAAAACTGTCTTAATCGTTTACTCTCTTAATTATAATGGCACTAGAATATTTATCATTTAATATCAAAATCACAATTACGAGTAAAAGCCTTTATTCCGAATTGACAAGGTACTATTTTCTTTAGTCATCGTTTTTTGTGACCAACCTGTTGTAAAATTCAGTGTGTTGCGACGGTATTATACCACAATTGTGGAGGGCAAAACCGTAACCGGATTGTATTTCTCATGTACATGTACGCTTGTTGGAAGTATATAACAATTTCACATCGTTTTTTAGTAGTTGGACACACCCAAAACGAAGGTGATAGCATGAATGCTCTAATTGAAAAAAGAACGAAAAATTTAATATATATACACGCCTGAACAGTGGTACATGGCTATTCGTATGGCCAAAACTGACAAACCCTATGAAGTCACAAAAGTATCCCAAGAATTGATATTTGACTCGTTGTGTTTGTTGTAGTTGTTTTGTCAATGATGTAAACTCTTTGTGATTTGTTTATGAGCTATGTATGACTGTTTGTGTTCCTATAAATAAATAAATAAATAAATAAATAAATAAAGCTTGCTTGCCTCTGTTTCAAAACTGGAAAAAGGGTACTAATGGAGAAACCGTAATGTGGAATCAAATATGTGAAATACACGTATCACGCGAAGACCCATCACTATCATCACTACATAGTATAAAATAAAGTCGCTTTCTCTGTCCCTATGTCCCTATGTATGCTTGTATCTTCAAAACTACACAATGGATTTTGATGCGGTTTTTTTTAATAGATAGAGTGATTCAAGAGGAAGGTTTAGCTGTATAATTCTAAGCAGACGAAGTCGCGGGCAGATGCTAGTTAAAAATAAATTACAAAAATACTTTTTAAGACGACAATCATAAATCAATTGAATGTTCTTCCAGTAAAAATTTAAGGAGTCGCCAATATGACCTCATAATTGGCTTAAGAAACATTAAAGTAGCGTACCCCGAACGTTTGCCAACTGACAAACAAAAATTTAAAGATCTTAAGATCATTAAGTATAAGTATGGTTATCCGTTGCCTGGTACCCATAGCACAAGCTTTGCTTAGTTTGGGGCTGGGTCAATTGGTGTAATTTGTCCCAAGATATTTATTTATTTATTTATTTATTTATTAATGATGTTTGTCGAAGTGGTATAATACCATCGCAACACACTGAATTTTACAACAGGTTGGTCACAAAAAACAATGACTAAAGAAAAATAATAGTACCTACCTTGTCAATTCGGAATAAAGGTTTTTACTCATAATTGTGATTTTTATATTAAATGATAAATATTCTAGTGCCATTATAATTAAGAGAGAAACGATTTAGACAGTTTTTTTAATTTTATCAATTTGTTAAGGTCAGTTGAATAACTTGTTAAGAAAAGCTTCATTTTGGAAGGTTACATGTACAATAATCATTAATTTTACGGAAATCACATTGCATTAGAAAATAAGTGGTTGTATCTTGGACAAAATAATTTAATTTCTATCGTAAAGGGTAAATTCGACTTACGCCGCGACGTTGGTCTATCGCGTATACTGAGGCAACTTCAGGTTACACCACACTTATGCCGCCCCTCCGCAATATCTGTGCCGCGTACACTGGTGCAAGCGACTTGCCTCAGTATACAACGTACTGATTTACAAAGTTGTGTTGTATACATTTATATACGTCACTTTATTTTCGAAACAAACAGGAATTTTACCACGAAATTTTTGTGGCAGGTAGATATTAGTATTTTAGTCAAAATTATGTAAAAAACCGAAAATGTCAAAATGGTCACTTGCCTCAGTATACTTAGGAGGTGTCGATTTCTACTGCATTTATTCTACTTTCATGCTTCTTTTGCCATACCCAAGTTTCGCCACGGTCCCGAAAAAATTTTTGGACCAATCTCCCTGTCAGTAAATAGTGTCATTGATTTGATAACAGACGAGGGCCAAATTTCGGAAAATGATTAATATTATGGAAAGACCCTGGTGCCGCATTTTTTATTTTTTGTAATATTTTTTTTGTAATGAACAACTACTTAGCTGACTGGTTTGTTTTATTTAAATTGAAAAAAAGGTCCATATATTAAAACTTAAATGATTAAATCTCTTAATCATGCCAAAGTGGCAACACATACTAGGTTTTGAAATTGATCGGTTCACTATAGTTTTTATTTGAGTCCAATTTCAAAACCTAGTATGGCACATAAAACATGCAATATAGGTTATTAAGTGTATATATATATACCAGGATATTCGGCTTAATCTAATAAACCAAGAAAGTATCACTTTTGGAACGAATATTGCAAAATTTTGTACGGCTGAGACAAAACATGTTTTTTCGCTCTCCTGTAAAATTAGCTTAATGTCCCTTACTAGGTTTTGAAATGGTGCAGCCGCACTACTTGATGTCCTTTTCCACCTACACGCTCACAACCATGTTAAACGTGGCATTTAGGTCTTGTTACCTTACGCTCTGTCTATCCCGCAAGGGATATAGACATGATTTGTGTATTAATGTATCACTATTTTGATGTGATGTGATGTGTAGTTTGTAGTTTGCTTTATTTTGATCTAAGTTCCAAAATAAAAAAATATAAAAACCAATGAATGTGCATAAAAATGAATACGGTTTTTAAGCGCTAATTAAAAAACATACTTTGAATCCTTGGACGTCCATTTATCAGAGTTGGGCGTTATCTAGATAATTTCTTATCTAGATAATTATTTCAAATAAATTTATTCGAAGATAAATTCAAACACAAATAGTGCGTTAACAACTTTTTTATTTAGATGAAGATAACCGACCTCGTTTGTTATTCGAGTAAGCTTATAATAATAAATGTGTACAGAATGTCACGTCGGGTCAAACCGTCATACTGACATTCATCTTTTATTTAAAATCCCAACTAATTTATCTAGATAAAATGAAACTGATCTAGATAAATTCAAAATAACAAATGACGGATTATTTATCTACTTCAAATAAAAGATGATTTACTTATCTTCCCGGTTTTTCGTAAATAGATAATTTTTGCCCAACTCTGCCATTAAAAAAAAAAATTATAGTACCTACTAAATTTACGGACCGGTCTTCTAAGTCTTTGGAAAATCCTGCTTATACAGCAGCGACTTCTGTAATATATCGGGGTATAACCCCTGAAGAGTTAACGGCTGCGGCAGACGCTCTCGAGCGCTGCCAAGCGCCATTCACTTTGACGGTCGCTCTTCGCAATTTGACATTGTTAATGAACTTTAACATTCGTGCAACTATTTACGGAACATGAAAAGACCATCTGTAATTTTTGGATACCAAATTTCGTGAATTTCAGGATTCAGTAATTTGAATAGTGTTATATGACTTGCCAAATAGGGATTATACATTTTTCATACATACACACAAATCACGTCTTTATCCCTTACGGGGTAGAAAGAGCCTAAGTCAACAAGACCTACAGGCCACGTTTAAGATGGTGGAGCTAGGTATAGATGGAAAATGGAATCAAAGTAGTAATGGGTTGC
This sequence comes from Pandemis cinnamomeana, assembly GCA_932294345.1. Taxonomy (NCBI): domain Eukaryota; kingdom Metazoa; phylum Arthropoda; class Insecta; order Lepidoptera; family Tortricidae; genus Pandemis; species Pandemis cinnamomeana. The sequence continues at coordinate 15,855,890 of OW028705.1, forward strand.
TAGCCGCATCGCCTATAAGTCATGATGCCATGAAGCAACTGGTACTTTCTATGTTTTTTCTTTACTCCCAGATCAGCATGGAAGAAATATAGAAATAGAAATAAAGTGCAAATGTGAAAAAGGAGTCCACTCAGTACTAAACTTGTCGGGTCACTAAAAATGGCTCATTTTTCATGGCTTTCATAAAAGCTCATTTATGTAATAAACAACACACATATCACGTCTATATCCCTTACGGGGTAGACAGAGCCTATGGTACCAAGATCTAAAGGCCACGGTTAGCATAATTGTGGACATATAGGTGGAAAAGGGAATCATAATAGTAATGGGTTGCTAGCCGCATTTATTTTTTCTTTGTATGTCTACTTTTTTGATGTTTTGTCAGTCGTAAATACGTTAAAGATCTCTTACAGTTAACCCAGTAGGCAATGACAAAGAGTTGTAAAACAAAGTTTTATTACTGCGTCGAAATTTATATTAATTTTGGCAAATTAATTAAGTCTCGAGCAAGCTTTGTCACTAAAAACCACTAAAACTAACATCCGCCGGCTAAAACTAACAACGTCTAACATAATCGTTAGTGACATTTAGAAGCGCAATAAAATCGTGTGTAATTAAGCCTCGTAGCGATTACCGTGCTACGGCGTAGAGGGTGCTACGGGTTCGTAGCACTAATCGCTACGGAGATTAGTCTGGGATTGTTTTGTTGCTGAATAATGAGGTTTTGTTGTTTCTTTTTGAACTTTTTTTGTTACTTAGTTCTCTCAACTTAGTAACTTACGCCCTGCAAAATTTGTGCTGAAAATGTTAGTGTTTTTGTAAAAATATAACCGTTTTGAAAAAAATATATCAATGATTAAAAATTAATGTCATATATAAAATTATGACATTCATGGTATATTAATACTGAAGAAAATTTCAACATAAGTACCTACATTTTTTTAAAGATTTTACTACATGCTTTTTAGCTAACTATTACTTATTATATTGCATACCTGTCAAATTTTATATTCTATATCACTTAGAATTTATCAATTTCAACTTTTCACAGATTAGTCATTTTAAACTAAACTTACTTCATAAATTATTTGAGTATGTACTAAAAATAATTGTAATAATTTATTCTAAAAAGTCACTTTTAGTATTAGAATCTAGCGGCACTAAATCAGCGTCCCATTTTTGTCCGCCACATAAACGGCCATAATTATGTAACGTGCTACGGTGCTACGGCGTAGCACTAATTGCTACGCGTAGACCCGCTACGCCAAAGAGCGTAGGTTAATTGCTACGTTTTCTGCACCGCAAGTAATACTCCGCTTAGCGGAAACTTAAGTTCTAAATTAAGAGCGAAGGCTTTAAGTCATCTAAGTTGCAAAGTTTAAACTTTTTTAAACTCATGGTAAAAAGTGAACACTTTTTTTTACTAGTAGTAACTCAAAGTACCTACTTTACATGAAAAATAAACTATTTCAGTTTTTTTTTTGTATTATTTTTGCACCACTTTTAAAAGTAACATTGAAAAAAAAATGTTTTTTTCTTAACTTAATCTCCTAATGCTTACCCTTTTTAATTACTAACTAGAACTACTCACCGATGATCACTATAAAACCATAAAGGGAACATTATAGAACATAATCCGCACTCAAGTAGGGGTCCGATTCAAGCACTCACTGCGTCTAAGCGACCCATCGCGAAGTGTCGGAAAACTGTCATAACGAAGCGATCATGACGCACGAGCGACGCGCGCCGCGGCCGACCGCCGACTGCCGAGGGAGCGCAGTGTTGCTAGCGGGCAGGAAAAACTACCAAAAGCTACCATTTTCTACTAAAACCTTTATTTTATATAAATTGACCGGTAGAACGTGGTAGTTTTGAATAGAGTTTTTTTTTGAGTGATGGACTTTTTTCTGAGAGTTAATACTTTTGATTTAAATAAAATATGTGTTATACAATTCCATTAACAGTTGGAATTAAGCAAATGAACGCTGCTAAAGCTAAAATAAAAAAAATGTGCGTTATAAAAAAATTGCTAATTTTTTTTTTTGTTAATAGATGTTTCGTATCAAAATTTGTCCCAGCGTTGCCGGGAAAACCTCCCCCCGCGATGGGGGCCGCGCATGCGCGTCACACGGCCCCGCCCTGCCCCGGGCGAGCCTAGACCCATTTGATATTTTTAAACTTTCATGGACAAGTGTATAGCAAATAAAATTCACGCTCACTACACTCGTGCGTTGATTTCACAAAGGATACAATGTAAGAAAAAAGTTGCAACTCAATTTTTGTTTTCACTCAAAAGACTTATGTGGGTTGAGTGCTTGAGGCAGCTTGCGAGTTTAAAGTATATTTAGTACCAGTGGAATAGCGAAGCGAGATACGGCTTTGACAGACACAATAACTAAAAAAAATAGCAAATTCATATTTTGTTTACGAATAAAAATAAAACGAAGAAAAAAAAATTGCACATTAGAGGTAAAGTAGTATGAAATAAACTACTTTAGGCTACATTGTTGGTCAAAATGTTGATAGATGTTAAGAATTACTCATCATCATTATGTCAGCCGAAAGACGTCCACTGCTGAACATAGGCCTCCCCCAAGGCTCGCCAAACAGATCGGCCCTACAAAAAAAAAAATCTACATCTTGGGACTAATTACAGCAATTGACCCAGACCCAAACTAAGCAAAGCTTGTAGATGGGTACCGTTGATTGACCACTGGATAGCCTAGTGGATAGTGACCCTGACTATGAAGCAAGAGGTCCCGGGTTCGAACCCCGGTAGGGGCAGACAGTATGATCAATACGAATGTTTGTGCCCGAGTCATGGATGCTGTATGTATTTATCTACATTATAATAAGTATGTTTATCCTTTAAGGGGCAGACAGAACTTAAGGTAACAAGACATAAAGGCCATGTTTAGCATAATTGTGGGCGTATAGGTGAAAACGGGAATCAAAATTGTGATGGGTTGCTAGCCGCATCGCTTATAACATGATTCCTAAGATTTTCGCCTATTGCCTCGATGGGCTTTTACCATCTGCGCGGGAAGAGAAGCAACTAGTACATTGTATGTTTTGACCATAACATTAACAACACAATTCTACTTAAATTAAATACATTTATAAAAGGGATGTATAAGGTCCCTGAGTCTTCACTACATAGTATAAAACAAAGTCGCTTTTTCTGTCCCCAAATCCGTATGTATGCTTATATCTTCAAAACAACACATGCACAAATACATGCATAATATACCGTGCGAAGCCGGGGCGGGTCGCTAGTAAATTATATTAGTCTATAGTAGAGATGTATAAAGTCTCTATTAGTAACAGGACGTAAAGGCCATGTTTAGCATGATTGTGGGCGTAAAGGTGGAAAGAGGGAATCTAATTAGTGATGGGTTGCTAGCCGCATCGCTTACAACATGATTCCAAAGATGTTCGCTCATTCCTTCCATGGGCTCTTGTCATTTGCGCGGGAAGAGAAGCAACTGGTACATTCTGTTTTTTAACCGACTTGAAAAAAGGAGGAGGTTCTCAATTCGTCTGTTTTTTTAAGGTTTGTAACCTCATAACTTTCGACTGGGCGAAGCGATTTTAATGATTCTTTCTTTATTTGAAAGCTAGTGCTTTCCGTGTGGTCTGACACCGACTCCAGAAATAACAATAATTGTAACAACATTAGATAGATCGTACCTACATATTGATAAGTAGAAAAGGAAGTTGATTATTAAGTTGTAGAAGAATAAACATTTTTTTCGTTTTAGTGCGTATTAGTTTGTTTTGGAATAGTTTCCTTTTGTGAAGTCGGTTTTTTTTTTGTAAACATTTTTGTTTTTTTGCTCCAAGACGAGAAGATTTTTTGATTTACACTGACAGGAGCATTCGTCGAGTTTTTATTGAGAGCCATACTCGGGGGAGGGACGCCGGGTCAAGGCATTAGTGCTATTAATAGTATCTGCGAAAACAATTCTTCCATGCTGGTCTGGGAGTAAAGGAAAAACATAGAATGTACCAGTTGCTTCTCGTCCCGCGCAGATGGTAAAAGCCCATCGAGGGAATGGGCGAAATTCTTAGGAATCATGTTACAGGCGATGCGGCTAGCAACCCATCACTATTTAGATTCCTTTTTCCACGTATACGCCTACAATCATGCTAAACGTGACCTTTAGGTTTTTGTTTTTTTTTTTTTATGTTAGAGAGGCCAGACAAACGAACTAGTGGGTCACCTGATGGTAAATGATCACCACTGTCCATAGACACCCGCAGCACTTTACGCGATGCCAGTGCGTTGTCGGCCCTGCAGAAAATTGTACACTCGCCTCTTAAAGGCACCCAGGTTGTAACTCGATGGGAAGACCTAAGGTTTGGTTGCCTTAGGCTTTGTCTACCCCGTAGCGGGGAACGGAAGGGCGAGCCTCATGCTGGCGGCGGGCGAAAGCCTGCCGTCGAAGCGGTGCGTTCCGCAAGGGACGCGATCGCGGAGCGGAGTGACCTCGGTCATTTTCGGTCGGCACGTAACCTGGTCCGTAGGGCCGGGACCGTGGGCCGCCTCGTCTTTATCAAGATAAGGGGGCCGCGAGGAGAAAACCTCTATAAAAATCCAGAGGAGCGACGTGACCTCGGTCACGGTCGGACGCCACGTAAACCTGGTCCGCAGGGCCGGGACCGTGGGCCGCCTCGTCTTTTTCAAGATAGGGGGGCCGCGAGGAGTAAACCTCTATAAAAATCAACAGGGCGGCGTGATCTCGGTCATGTCGGCCGTCACGTAACCCCGGCCCGCTGGCGCTGGGAACGTGGGCCGCTGAGGGGGCTACGAGGAGTCAACCTCTCTAAAAAAACAGACGGTCACCGGCGGGGGAGGGCGGGGAATCCGGAACCCGCATTCAACGGTGCCGTCGCCACCTGCCCCATCCCGGGGCGGCCAGTGGACGTTGCGGTGGTCACGGTGTTCGCCCGCAACGCCCGCAGTTCAAGGCCTGGAGGGAACGTGTGTGTTTTTAGACGGTAGGCCTCTCCCCTCCTTCCATAGGGAAGGCAGCGGCGGGATGGAGAACCCGTCATACCTCCGTTCGTGCTGCCCCGAGCGCGGAGATGCATAAGGCGCATTTTCCACACGTTAAAAAAAAAAAAAAAAAAGGCTTTGTCTACCCCGTAAGGGATATAGACGTGATTTGTGTATGTATGTATGTATACAAACTAATTAAAAGGTCAAATAAACAGTGACTTAAAATAACCCTGGATTATTTTAGCTGGCGGTTGTGTAGTTGGATTGAACACCTCTGAATAAGTATATAATGCCGAGGCCTGAAAAGTAGCCAATTGCTGGATGAGTAACTTGTTTAAAAAAACGAACCGCAGGTGAGTGTTTTTTAAAGTTACGATTCCAGCAATTGCTCCTCCAGCTGAGGCAGATATTTTTTTTCAAACATCGAGAGGCAATGAGAATCAATTTTACGCTTAACTGCCTCTCAACTAGGGTTGCCAACTATACTGTTTTCAACAGTATTATACTGTTTTTCACTAAATTATACTTTTTACTGTTGAACAAAAAAAAAGTATACAAAATACTGTTTTCAGCATGCAAACACATTATTATGTGTTATACTTAAACGGTCACACAAGTTTGTTTTTATTTAGTCAGAGGGCGCTGTTCTACTGTTCTGTTACTGTTCATTTTTCTAAAATACTGTTTAATATTCTTCACAGACCTGAATATACTTTATTTCTTGTAAAAAAAGTTGGCAACCCTACTCTCAACTAAGGTGTTTTTTTAGCGATAAGCGAATTCATCAGACGGAATCTCAGGACACAGTTAGCATAAAATATATCACACGCAACTGCTACATTATATCGAGGGTTAAAAGCCAAATGGGTTTAAGCGACATTTTGGGTGAAATTGACTTATATACATATTTGGAATCAGCGATTTTTTTTGCATCGAATGGTCTGGGTTGCAGTTGAATCGAAGCATTTTTTCGGCGCTTCAACCAATTAGACTTTTGGTTCTATTTCTGGAAATCCACTGTTTAAACGACATAAAATACACAAAATTATGAATGGGTAGGACATCAAACAGGTATCAATTTAGAGTGTGTTACATAAGCTGTTTTAGCTTTTCCATTGTATTTTTAGATGGTTGTTAAAGCGTTTTTGTTAACATTGTTTTGCTATAGATAGGTCGGATAAGTCATTTGTCTTTTTACATAAAATGACAAGACATGTCACTTAAACATTTTTTCTTATATATCAAATCCAAAAAGATAGTCGCTTGAAACAATTTGGCTTTAATAGGTTTTAAATACCTTTGGCGCTTAAACTGTTTTGTTTTTACCAAAAATATTCTACATTATAGACTTCAGCTGTTTTTGGTACTTTTTTATTTAAGATGATTGTCTTTTAAAACGTTTTTCCTAGACTTGTTACGGACAATGTTGATATTTAATTCAACAAATTTTTGTATGAACCCTTATGATTATTGTCACATAATACTACCTAATATTTGGCGCTTGCTGCTTCAACATGCCGGCACAAGTATGAATCGGTCCGACGCGGGCGCTTCATTGATTGATTGATTGATTATTAAAATTCTGTCAAAGTAACTTATGAAGTCAACCCTGACGTATTGCACAGATATGAAGTTTCTGAATATTGACTATGACAAATATGACAACCATAGATACATACATACATACCGTCACGCCTCTTTCCCACTGGGGTAGGCAGATACTACTTTTTTCCACTTGCTACGATCCTGACCCTGACGTATTTCTTTCGCTTCATCCACAGTCATCAATCTCTTCATACATGCTCATCGGTTTCGGGTACTCCTGACCTGACCTTTTTCCAAAACGTCTCCTATTTGATCTCGGAACGTCCGTCTAGGCCTTCCTCTCCCAACGTAACCATTCACACTCCCCATATAGATCTGTTTAGTTAGTCTACTTTCATCCATCCGCTCTACATGCCCAAACCAACTAAGCATACTTTTTTCCATCCTAGTCACTATATCCTCTTTCACACCAGCACGTTCCCTTATCACACTGTTCCTTATTCTATATTTCAGTGAAACACCTTCCATACTCCTTAACGCTCTCATTTCTACAGCATTTATTCTACTTTCATGCTTCTTTTGCCATACCCAAGTTTCGCTACCGTACATTAATGTTGGAACGAGCACCCCTCTGTGGACAGCCAGACGCGCCTTCTTCGACACCTTCTTACTGCTCACAAAGGCGTGCAGCGCCCCATTGAACATATTTCCTGCATTCACTCTTCTTTCAATATCACTTTCACACTTCCCATCTTTCGTAAACGCCGATCCCAGATATACAAACTCTTTTACCTATTCGACTTTCTTACCTGCAATCACAATCTCACATTCTGTCATACTGTCGTCTTTTTCAAACACCATAACTTTCGTCTTGCTTACATTAACATTCATACCTTTCGTTTCCAATGCACTACATAAAATGTTAGCCATCATCTGCAACTCCTCCTCCGACGACGCCAACAACACTTGGTCGTCGGCGTATAGGAGGCATTTGATGGTTAACCCACTCATTCCTAGTCCACAGTCATTCCCTTTCAAATCACTCAGGCATGTATGTATTCATGAATAGGTTAAACAGCCACGGTGATGCAACACATCCTTGTCTAACACCTTTTTTAATGCTAAACCATTCAGTGTACGCCCCGTTTATCCTCTCACAAGCACTAGAATCCTCATAGAGAGATTTTAGTGCTCGTATCAGATACCGTGTACTCCATGCATGGATAATGCTGACCACTACTCATTCCTCATCACTCTGTTATAAGCCTTCTCCAAGTCAACGAAGAAGCAGTATATTTTCGGGCCTTTGACAATATACTTTTCGCTTATACACCGCAAAGAGAAGACTTGATCCGTGCGTCCCATTCCCTTTCTAAAACCCACTTGTACATCCCATATTTTCTCATCGGTCTCTTTCATAACTTTTTCAATCAGTACATTTGCATACAGTTTGCCGAGGACGCTGAGAAGGCTTATTCCGCGGTAGTTTTTGCAGTCTACTTGTGACCCCTTTCCCTTATACAACGGCACAATCACGGCCTTACACCAATCCTCCGGTACCCGACCGTTCGTCCAACACAAGTTGAAAAGGTGGCACCACTGACTAGCTACCACGCGTTTACCGGCTCTCAGCATTTCGACCGACACCCTATCATATCCCGCAGACTTTCCTTACTTCATTCTTTTCATGGCGTTCACAATTTCATCCATACCTATCTCATTTCCCTGACTACTTTCACTCATCCCTCCGGAATGAGCCGGTACGTGCACTAATTCTTCTGCTCTTTCAAACAAACTTTCAAAATACTCCTTCCATCTTTTTAACACACACTCTTCTCATTTTATAACACTTCCATCCAGGCTTCTGATTTTACTCAGCTGCGAGGCTGTGTTTGTGACACAGGCTGTCTTTAAAGACTTCCAGAACATCTTAATATTTGTCCGGAAGTCATCAGAAAGCCTCGTATCAAAATTATCTTTACGTTCTTCCCTCTTTCTGTCACAAGTCTTTGTTACTAATCCTTTCACTCTTTTGTACTCATCTTTCACTTTACCTACATCTTCATCCGTCACCTTTTGCATTCTTCGATTAGCCTTTCTCACTTACCAATCCAACCATGCCTTCTTCTTTTCTCGTACCACCTGTTGTGCCTCAGCATCCATCCATACGTTCCTTTTCTTTCTCCCTTTTCCCCTTTTGCACACCCCACACACCTCAGTAGCAATATTCACAACTCCTTCCTTAAATGCCGTCCACACCTTTTCTATCTCACATACTTCACCTAAGTCGCGAAGTCGGTCCTTTAATACATCCTTGTACTTTTCTCTTACATTTTCGTCTTTTAGATTCTCCACTTTTATTCGCTCAAGGACTAGTGGTTTCTTTGACCCGGTGCCGCCATCGTTTAAACAGACCACTAATTCGACATATCACCAGGTGGTGGTCTGTATGGATGCCGACTCCGCGGTATGCACGAGTGTTCCTGACTTTATTTCTCAATCTTTCATCCACGGTCACAAAATCAATCATAATTTTCGCACTTCCTTCTTCCCTCGTGTACATATGGATCTTTTTATGTGCAAACACTGTGTTTGTCACGCAAAGATTCCACTCCAAACACACCTCAAGCACGCTTTTCCCGTTTACATTCACTCGTTCATCACCAAACGCACCAAGCAATCTTTCATATCCGTTACGCTTTTTACTTACCCATCCGTAAAAATCACCTAGCATGATGATCCTCTCATTCTCCTTGCATTTACTCGCAATATCTCTCACACTATCCCAGAACTCTTCACGTTCAGCTTTGTCTTTTATAGACCCACTCGATCCTACATCCGTCGGTGCATATACACCGAGAACGAAGATACGAGTGAGTCCAACTTTCAGCCTCACCCACACAAGCCTGGGACTCACACACTCAAACTCACTCAGCCACTTTTGCAGAAAGTATGACACCAACTCCCTGACGGCCTTGATTGGCGCCAGACCAATATGCCATATAGGTTCCATGTTTAGTGGTGTCACATCCTTTTCGGCTTCGTTACATTCACACACAAAACACAATATGCCTAACATCCATCATCTGACACACTTCATCAACTTTGTCTTGCATTCCTTCTCTTACATTACATTCTATTCATGCTAGCTTATTACAATAAGTTAAGTAAAAAATACTTAAGTTTATGGTACAAAATTATAATGTTTTGACCATTTATGACCTGGATGTGGCGCATTAGTCAATAAAAGCGTTTTTTTATATATCTATCTACTTTAATTGTCTATTTCTAACTTGTTCAACATCGGTAAAATTTTGACTTACAAGGCAAAAACTCCATACCCAAAATGACTTATTGGCCAATCGCAATTTTAATCTTGATAATGTTGGTATTTCATACAATTGATATTCGGAGCCAATAGTCGTTTGAGATACTTTCCTTCCCCGCAATACAATTTTGAATGGACTTTAAGCTGTTTGTCGTTAATTCGTCTTTATCGGGTTAAGTTGGTTCATACCAATTGCTTTAATCTATTTATGATCTAATAGTTACTTAAAACATTTTGCTTTTTGCTGATAATACACTAGACTGGATTTAAACCGTTTTTCCTTCATCTGAAATTTAGACAATTTGTGGAATTTTGTATTAAGCGACATTTAAATCAGAAAATAACTATATATTTTTTGTCAAAAATATGTAAAATTATAGATTATATTAATACAAATTGTTGTAGGGTACTTTGAAGACTCTAAATTAAATAGTATTTCAGTAATGATTTTTTTTCGAAAAATAAATATTTTAAACAGCTCTCCTGTAAAGTTCAAAAAATGTCGCTTAAACCAATTTGGCTTTTAACCCTCGATATGTTTCTTTTCTCCGAGACCAGCAAAACAACCAGTATCACCTTTCGTGAATATTTTTTAGTGTAGGGTCGCTCCTTGGCTATTCAGTGAAACAAATGGAACTTTACAGAGGTTTATTGTTTACAATATCCAAAGAACAACGTAGTCTCAGGGATAACGTGAGCTTTTTAAGAGAGTTCAGGGCAGAACGGCACTATTGACTTATTCTTTTCACACACACACGCCCAAGGAGCACTAGTACTCCCCTGGACGGACACGAAGGTGAGGACGACGCTGCCAGCGCAGAAGGGGCCGAAGGCGAGGGTCGCAGTAGAGGCGAGCCTTGGGTCAGGATGTCGTCCACAGGCAGAAGCGTGTCTTCCGGTAGGGTAGTGGAGATGTGCGTTATGCAGCTCAGCAGTTTCAGGCTTTAATTTAGCCCCGATCTGGGTCCCTGTAATTTTCTCGGTGTCAGAGGCGGTCTTCTACGACGAGGGCCCAGGCAGCTCTTCGACGTCCACCAGGGGTAGTGCGTCAAAGAGTCGGCTAGGTCCTCGAGTAAGACTTAGGAACAAATAGGCGAATTTGAATAAGGTTGAACAGTCTGTGTTCGCCGTTAAATTCAAAATGAAGCTACGTTATAATTCAAATTGGAGGCCGTTGGCCCTACGGTCAACGCGCCCCGACGAAACACTTAGCCCTAATTTATTAACATGATTTACATTTGAATTACACTTAGAATAAAAAGCAATAAAATACAATAAGACACCTTGAGCACTTAGACAATGATAATTAATTTACTCACCATATAACTGGGGATTCCGTACTCGTAGCTTTTATTCTGAAGATTTGAAATAGAGTGTGGATCCCTACGGCGCGCGCGAGCTTTTATAGGAGGCCGCGGTTCCGTATGTATAACTATACTTAATTAAGCGCGACTAGTGATGTGCCACCTAGGGTCTTACGGCAAGTCGTCGATTATCGATCTTTGATTCGACTTTTTACAAGTGTCACCGTCTACCGCGTGACATTCCCCTCTTTCCCGGTGAGAAAATCAACCTAAGTTGATTTTCGGCTATTAAAACTTAGGAGTTATCTATCATACCTCACGCTCACGCTCATCATTCATACTTCTACAAGTTAAAAGAGATAGAACAATAGTATATGCCTACTCCGACCCCTAGGTAAAGGTTGTAATGGAAAGGAGATCTAACTACACATATAGATAACGACTGTCCTCGGGTTACCGGCCGCCCGTAGTACTATTGTAAACAGGTGGAATAAGGCTTATGATTTCGAGTTTCCAACACCGCTCGGTTCCTGAATACAGCTTAGGTAGGGGACTTTACAGAAGTCAGTAGTACTGGTATTAGGCTTAGTTTAAAACAGACGATTCATACATGTGAGATGACCATTCGCGGGTTTCACGACGGTTTCTTGCCTCTAAGTTAGCGCAAGTATCATGGTTGCGTAGCAGCGCGCGGAATGTAAACATCGTTACGAGGTCGCTACGAGTGATTAGATTTTAGTTTAAGCGGCCGGAACGTGTTGCTCTTGCGCTGCTACTAGCGGAATGCGAGATAATTGCGACGGCGCAAGGGGGAGGAGTGATCGCGGACGCCGACCAATGAGGTCATTGCGCGCTGCGGCTCCGCCACGGGCCGAACGCTATCTACGAGTAATTAACCTGTTGGTTTTAATTTGATGTCTTTAATATGCCACGCGCCTAAATTCTTTCCAGATAAGTCCTGTAGTTCAAATACTAATGGTGAACGTTTTTTAATGATCTTACACTTTACAAATTTCGGTGCTAATTTCTTACAAAAGTTAGCGGACTTATCGCTGAGGAAATATGTACGCTTCCATACTAAATCGCCTTCATTAAAGTGCGCTGGTTTACGGCGTGAGTTATACCTCTTAATACTATTCTGATGTGCATTGTATAGCGCGTGCTGGACTTTGTCGAATGTTTCTGCTAGGAATCCTACGTTTTGCGCATAGGCGTCGCGCGGTAAGAATAGTAGTTCATTACCCAATTCATTATCGACGTAGTGTGAACCGCACGTTACCAATTCTCTGCCGTGTACTAAGAAAGCGGGAGTGTAACCCGTCGCCTCGTTTATGGAGTTGTTTATAGCGAATTGTATTTTTGGCAGATTAATGTCCCATGACCTGTGGTCGTTTTGTACAAAGGTAGATACACAAGTCATTATCGTTTTGTTATAACGTTCTGTCAAATTAATATGAGGTGAATAGCGTGCTATAAGAAACTGATTAGGTACCTTATATTTATCGAGGAAGGATTTCAGCTCGCGGCTGGTAAAATAAGTAGCATTATCCATATATATGGTTTGAGGGACACCATGAGTGAGGAAAACTGAGTCTTCCAGGTGCTTAATGACTATAGCTGAGGACGCGTTACGTACAGGAAACAAAAGGCAATATTTTGAAAATACGCATGTCACCACAAATAAGTAGTTATTTTGCTTTCGTGTAGTAGTTAGTGGACCCATGAAATCCAAGGAGATAACCTGGAATGGACGTGAGCAGTGTTTAGGACGACCCATCTCACCTAGCGTAGCGTGAGTTGGGTGTTTATAAGCTATACAAGTGTCGCATGACGCAATGTATTTAGACACGTCCTTGTACATTCCTTTCCAGAAATAATTGAGAGCCAAACGATGGTAGGTTTTGAACGCGCCTAGATGTCCCGCAGTAGGTACATCGTGATTTTCGCTAATTATTTGGTGACGTAGTTCCTCTGGTACTACTTCCTTCCATGTGAACTCGTTAGCAATTCTAGTGTCAGACTTCGTTAATCTGTAGAGGGAGTTGTTTACTATTTTATAGTTAGGAAAACCCTGTGGCGCGTTAGTACAGCTGTTGTAAAGATCTAAGTACCACTTGTCCTTTGTCGTGAGATGCGCGTTTGCAAGTGTTAACGCTGACACTGGCACGGCTCTAGATAAGGCGTCAGGAACGACGTTGTCTTTGCCGCGTCGATGTAAGATCTCAAAATTAAAGGATGATAGTCGTACTCCCCACCTAGCTAAACGGCCTGTAGGATTACTTAGAGATAAAAACCATTTTAGAGATGAATGGTCAGTGTAGACTTTAAATGTGCGACCATTCTCGAGATAACAGCGCCAATGCTCGAGTGCGACTAGGACGGCTAAGGTTTCGCGTTCTGTAACACTGTAGTTTCGTTCCGCCTTTGACAAGGAACGACTCATGTATGCGACTGGATGTTCTTGACCGTTAATAGTTTGGCAGAGCATTGATCCTACGCCTAAATTGCTTGCGTCTGAGTGTACCTCGAATGGTTGCGTATAGTCCGGGCAAGAGAGGACCGGAGAACTAATTAGACAAGACTTGAGTTGTACAAACGATTGTTCAGCTTCGTTTGTCCATGCAAATGGTGGTGCATTTTTTTTAAGTGAAGTCAAGGAATTTAGTGGGCCTGCTAATGTGCTAAAATTAGGAACAAATCTACGGTACCAAGACGCGGTGCCTAGAAATCTTTTCACCTCCTTTGTGTTTGTTGGTCTGGGGTAATCTAGAATCGCGGCTACTTTATCTGGGTCCGTGCGTAAGCCTTGCTCGTCTACCACGTAGCCTAAGTACTTTAATGAGTTCCTAAAGAATTGTGTCTTTTCATAATTTATAGTGAGACCTGCGTGTTTTAGCTTCGCTAGGACTTTTAGGAGCAAAGTTACATGATTGTCATAGGAGTCGCTGACACAGACTATATCATCGAGATAACAGAATACTTTGTTGTCGAATTCAGGTCCAAATAGGCTATCTACTAGTCTCTGTTGTAAAGCTGGTGCGTTCGTCAAACCAAAGGGCATCACTTTGAACGAGAAGGTACCACGTGATGGTACAAAGAAAGCTGTCTTACACTTATCTTTTTCATTTATAGGTATCTGCCAGAACGCCTTCGATAAGTCAATGCTAGTTAAGAATTTCGCGTCCCTAAGATTGTCTAATATCTCGGATATGTAAGGAAGACTGTACGCGTCCTTTTTAGTTACCGCGTTCAATTTACGGCTGTCGAGACAGAACCTAGGTTTGCCGTCCTTCTTCCCTACTACTAGTACTGGCGAGGACCACGCGCTCTCGCATGGTTCAATAACATCCAGACGCAACATTTCGTCGACCTGTTCGTTTATTATGTTGAGTTTCTCCGGTGACATTCTGTAGGAACGTTGTCTAATTGGTTCGGTAGTGCCCGTGTCAATGTTATGTACAACTAAGTTAGTACGGCCGAGACCAATTTGTTCGTAAGAGATGTCGCGAAACTGTCCTATAATATTATCTGCCTGCACGCGCTGAGCCTCTGTGAGGTTAGTGTAGGAATGCAGTGCCTGAGGTCGAATAATTCTGTCTGGATGCTTAGTGACGGTCTCGCTTGCCGCTAAAGCACTTACGTATTTAGGACAAACTTTGAAAGACCGCCAAAAGTTTATCCCTAGTATGACAGAATTATTGACCTCGGGCACTACGTATGCCCTTATAGAGTGAGTCTGATTCTCAAAAGTTATGTCGAGGTCAAAGTATCCTATACTACGCAAGCGCCGGCCAGCAGCCGCCTCTATGTTAATGTAATCATCAAAACGCATGGTATGCCCATAGGTAAGTAATGTGTTATGATAATCTTTGCCAAGCACCGTTACGGCCGCCCCCGAGTCCAATAAGCAGTGTGGAATTCTCAGTTTGTTTATATAGATAGTTATGAACGGTCGCGCGTCGCGCGGCCCTAAGTCCTGCTGCGAATTGTTTTGTTTATGTGAGTGGGGCGAGATCGTCGTTACCTTATAAGAATTAAAAAAAGTGTTAACGAAATGCAGCCATTGTGACCATTTATTAGCCCTCCTAATGTAACGACGTCCTCGCCACGAACTTAGTTTTTTGTTTGCGAAGTGGGTCTAGGTATGTGTTTATTACATGTAGTGCAATCTGGGAACTTCACCCCCACCTTGCCACACTTGAAGCACAACAAGGTCCGTGGTGCTTGACAAGTTCTTAATGTGTGTGTATTAGATTTACACCTAGGACAAAATTTATTATTGTTAGTGTGTGGTGCTTGTGACAAAATATTCACCGGGTATCGGTGTTTAGTGTTAGTGTAATTATGTTTATTAGCGCTGTTACCCGAGGATGGATGCTGATACCTATCAAAATGCCTATTTTGATGTGAAAAGGTTTGTGATTGTTTATTTATAGCTAGCTCAGGGATTAGTGTACCTGCCGTAGGGCGCGGTGGCTCTTTATAGCTAGACATTCGAGCTTGAACTAGTTCGAATTTGTGACAGACGGTACGGAGTTCATCTATAGTGGTCACTGAAGTAGCTGTAGCTAATACTGCCGCGAAACAGGGCCTAATATTATGCAACAAAATCTCTAACTGATCATCTTCAGTCATAGGTACAGTTAGTCGTGAAAACATTGCGTGCATAATAGCTAAATAAATTGTTATGTTTTCGGAGTCGTCTTGAGTCCGGGCGCGAATTTCCGCCTTTAATTTATAATCGTAGTCTGGCTGTGAGAATACGGATACGAGTTGTTTAGACAATTCGTTCCAAGTGGTAATCTTATCTTTAACCGATCTATACCAACACAAGGCCTCGCTCTCAAATATCTCAGTCGCGAAAGAAAGGAATTTGTCTGGTTTAATCTTCCTAGCTGAGAGAAATTCGTTTACACGAATGACGAAAGCGCGGACACAAGTTTTTCCACTGTAGCGAAGTTTTGCAAAATCAGAGGTTGTGCCGCGGTCACATGTTACTGATATATTTGGTGGTGGTTGCGCGAAACTATGAGAAGAAGTGTTCAATTGTTCTAGGTTGTCCTCACTTTCCAAAAAGGTTTCCTCACTATCTTGATCAAACTTAGCACGTATAGTAGCTAGTTCCTTTGATACATTTTGAAAGCTAGTTAAACATGATTTCAATACTGCCTCCGATTCGGGTGTAGTAGTAATTATTCTCCTAAGACGATGGTAGATATGACTGCACAAATTGTCTGTACGCACGAATAAATTATCGTCAAACTTTGATTTGATTAGGGTTAAATTTGACTGCGCTTTTGCTAAACTTTCTGCTACGCCTTTTAGGTCGTCGACGGGGTCTAGTCCCGATTCTAATATATCCTGGGCCGGTAAACCGGGTGCTAGTTTCACTATTTGACCGCGTAATTCTTGTACTGTAAGTGCCGGTGTAGTTCCGCGAATAGCCACCTCATAAGATAACTCTGTTTTTTGTAGCGATAAATACTTAATATTGCGATGTGCCATTTTTAGTACACTAAAAGCTGTAAGTTACCCGCGATATTAGAATTTATTCAACCTGTTCTCCGAAGTGTGCGCGTTAAGGTGCGTTTATAATTTTAAAATAATGAAATGGAGTTACAAGACGAACCGTAGATCGACAAGTAAGTGTTGAAGGAAAGTGCGACTTACGCGTATTACCCTAAGTGCCGCAACGTATGGCTGCGAGTCGTATTAAACGTTGGTAGAATTGAACGTTAAGTAGTTAACTCAGTTGTAATGGCTAGCCTGCTATTGAAACACGTAGCGCGTTGTAGTTAGTTGTCTAAATGCTCAAAGTATGCGCAGGTATAGGTAAGGTGCTAAAATAATTCGATTATTGCAGTAAAGTGTTAAAAATCGCGAGTTGTTTGAAGTTAGTTTAAAGTTTTCTAGAAGTGATGCTAAATTTGATTAAATTAATGTTCTTGTCGGTACAACTAATTAAGGTTGTTGTTAGATAATTGAGTGGTTCGTTATAAATTTGAAATGCCAACTGTGGTAGTTATTATGTAGTTAATGTGTATTTTAAATTGACACTGGTCGCGATCGAGCCGTTAACGCTTGCGTATTTGAATCTGCTAAGTGTCCTAGGCACACGGGTGCGAAGGAGAGCGCGCGGTCGTTGCTAACACAACGGAGCGGTGCGGAAGGAACCGTTGATTCGAATAATTAGGGCGCGAGCGGATGTGCCAAGCGCGAGTGGATTTTAAATTAACGGTTCAGTATTTAAAATATTTGACCGTTAATATTTTAAATTTAAGTACATACGTTAGGAACCGTTGATTTCAAATTACTGCTAGTGAATTTAATGTTTGTTTACGTTAATTTAAATTAAAAATTTAGAAAATAACCACTTGTTACCGACAGGAACAACGTTTTTTACGACTTCTACGTAACCGAACGAGAAAACGGCTGAGCCTATTCTTAAGCCGAGCTCAGACAGCGAACGAATTGTTACTGCAATAGTCGGATTTTACAATAAAATAAGTATAAAAGTATTTAGAAATGACCGAAGCCAACTCTTTGAGTGCGTGTGCGGAAGAAGTGCTAAGACCTGAACTGAACTAATGGGTGCCGCTAGTGCGCGTATAGAAAAAGTGCTAAGAACTGAACTGAACTAACCAAGTTGGGCGCCGACTATCACCTTTCGTGAATATTTTTTAGTGTAGGGTCGCTCCTTGGCTATTCAGTGAAACAAATGGAACTTTACAGAGGTTTATTGTTTACAATATCCAAAGAACAACGTAGTCTCAGGGATAACGTGAGCTTTTTAAGAGAGTTCAGGGCAGAACGGCACTATTGACTTATTCTTTTCACACACACACGCCCAAGGAGCACTAGTACTCCCCTGGACGGACACGAAGGTGAGGACGACGCTGCCAGCGCAGAAGGGGCCGAAGGCGAGGGTCGCAGTAGAGGCGAGCCTTGGGTCAGGATGTCGTCCACAGGCAGAAGCGTGTCTTCCGGTAGGGTAGTGGAGATGTGCGTTATGCAGCTCAGCAGTTTCAGGCTTTAATTTAGCCCCGATCTGGGTCCCTGTAATTTTCTCGGTGTCAGAGGCGGTCTTCTACGACGAGGGCCCAGGCAGCTCTTCGACGTCCACCAGGGGTAGTGCGTCAAAGAGTCGGCTAGGTCCTCGAGTAAGACTTAGGAACAAATAGGCGAATTTGAATAAGGTTGAACAGTCTGTGTTCGCCGTTAAATTCAAAATGAAGCTACGTTATAATTCAAATTGGAGGCCGTTGGCCCTACGGTCAACGCGCCCCGACGAAACACTTAGCCCTAATTTATTAACATGATTTACATTTGAATTACACTTAGAATAAAAAGCAATAAAATACAATAAGACACCTTGAGCACTTAGACAATGATAATTAATTTACTCACCATATAACTGGGGATTCCGTACTCGTAGCTTTTATTCTGAAGATTTGAAATAGAGTGTGGATCCCTACGGCGCGCGCGAGCTTTTATAGGAGGCCGCGGTTCCGTATGTATAACTATACTTAATTAAGCGCGACTAGTGATGTGCCACCTAGGGTCTTACGGCAAGTCGTCGATTATCGATCTTTGATTCGACTTTTTACAAGTGTCACCGTCTACCGCGTGACACCAGGAAGTGTAATCTACTTGCGCTCAGGTTTGTAAACACGCTTTTGGAATAGTTAACAGTTGAAACAACCACAGTACACTCGGGAGCAAAGAAAGTCACTGCCCGTTGAAACTTGTATGAAAATGACTGTTTCTTTGCTCCCGAGTAGGTATATTACGTTTTCCAGTTGTTTTCCAACTACCTGCTAAAATATTACGGAATTTTTCTGATCGTTCATTAGATTGGTTAAATTTACCGTTTTACGGATCCTCTTCTGTAAGACTGTTATCAATCCGTCTGGTTTCTACGGTAGTGTGGTGTGATTGCGCCATTAAATTTGTTTAGTCTCATGCTACAGTACCTTCATCTTAACAATATTGCTTTACTTATAATTATATCCTTCTAGAATTTAATAAAAAAATGTATTGTGTCTCTGTGGTTACCGTCAAGTCATAAATAAATGACATTCCCTTTTAATTTTTATTGTAAAAGCAAGTACGAATTTTTCAGTGCTGGTCTGGGAGTAAAGGAAAAACATAGAATGTATAGTTGCTTCTCTTCCCGCGCGGCCAAAATCTTAGGAATCATGTTATAGGCGATGCAGCTAGCAACTGTTTAGATTTCACTTTCCTTCTATACGTCCACAGTCTTGCTAAACTTGTTACCTTAGGCTCTGTTTACCCCGTAAGGGTAAGACGTTATTTGTGTATATGTAAGTAAAATCGATATTAAAATCGATTGTCTCTTCTCGACAGTAACATACTCATTTGTAATTTAATTCAATCGTGAAGTTAATTAAGAGACTCAAATAAAATTCTCGTTACGCGTATCGAGTTAATAAATCCAAAAAACGCTCAAAGAGCCACAATGGCTCGCGTAAAAGTGCGCGTTAAATCAATTCAGCGATGTAAAATGGTGTGTAACATCGAGCTGTCTCCCTTCGCCTCCCCCTACCTGCCATAAGTGGGAGGGAGCCGGTGGGTGTTGCATGCGTCCATACGTAAAGCTGTTCCGCCAATTGTTTTAATTGTTACTGCTTTATGATCTCCTGGTACCGTTATGGTGAAAAATTACGCTCACGTTGCTAATTACGCTTTTTATTGGGATGTTTGTCTGAGATTTTAATGCTCGGCTTAATTAATTTTAGTGTGTTTAATAGCAGTTATCACTTGGCTTGTTTGATGTGCTTTATTAAATTTTACGTATAGCCGGTGTCGTAAACTCCTGGTACCATTTTAGGAGCGTATACACGTGATGTTTTGTGTATGTTCCGTGAAGATCATTTGTGAAAAAGTCATAAAAAGTTAGTTCATAACTATAAGTTTTATTTTATTTTAGCTAATATTAGATTTGCTTCTTTATGGCTTACTCTCTTGTCGGATGAAGCTCATGCTGGGTAGGTACACATAAAAAACTCATTTTAGATTTTATGCGATACGTGAAAGGATTTCAATTGCTTATACCGAAAGTTGCTTATTGCTCTCTCCCTCGCACTTGGCTGTCTCTTTCTCCTAACATAGCAAAAAGGCACAAGCTGTTTTCATAACGATACATTCTTTGTTTTAAAGTTTACATCTGTAACAAATTTAAAAACGAATGCTCTAAGTAAATCTTGAACCTCAGTCGAGTTTAACTGGTTTTTTGCTGCAAAGCAAATACTCCTAGTATGAAAGTAAGCACATCCTGCGATCAAATAAAATGTTCACAACATGTGTGAATGCATAGAATGAAATACAGTGCATCATGAAAGTAATATTGCACCAGATCAATCGGCTACAAATTCAAATTTAAATACTAAATTACCAGCTGAAAAAAGATAACTGAAAACAAAGGGAAAACGTTTGCAAACGAGTGGAAAACCCTTGAATATTAATATAGAGCGTATCGATTACGTTTTGAATCTGTTGCAGGTAGCATATTTGAGCGTTATTTTTTTTACCCATTTATTAAAACGAAAATATCTGTTTGATTTCTATTGCACGATCCTTACCTAATAAAGTACGTAGTGTAGAAAATACTTCAACCAATTAAACGACTTTATCACAGCAATATGGAGCGAGCTATGTTGGTCATCTCACTTCTTGACCACATCCCCAGGGGCCCGATCTTTGAAAGCACATGGTGTGAAAATTCCACTCGAAAGTGGTATAAATCAGCTTATATTCTCCAAAACTACAGCTCTAATCAAAGTTTTGACTAGTTCACAAGATTAATGAGATCTGTGATTGTTTTCTATGCTTCTCGTATTTTAAATTCAACACAATTTTTCACCACTTTCGAGTGGTATTTTCACACATGTGCTTTCAAAAATCGGGACCCAGATGTCCATCAATTCGGAAACGGAGAGTTGGGGATGTCGGAGCTAGGATAACACAGCTGAAGTGGCGATGGGTGGGGCGCTTGGCAACACGACACGACGACAGATGGTCGAAGGCGTTCACAGAGTGGTGGTCAAGACTGGGCGGGGGTCAGTAGGCAGACAATCAGCCCGTTGGGCAGATGACATATTCTGTCATTCGGCTGGAAAACTGTGGATGAGACTGGCACGGGGCCGGGCAAAATGGCGTGAAAATGAAGAGGCCTTTACTCAGCAGTGGGTGGATGTGGGCTGATTAGATAGATCACAGCAATTAAATTTGCGGTGCGTTTAACGTCTTTTAGTTTTAAGGCAAAACCACACCCAAAAAAGTATTTGGTCGATATTATATTTTCCCATAAAATATCTCCGAGTTGTACCAATCGATGCTCTAAGCATTTGATATGAGCGCCATCTGTTGATTGAATACGAAACTATAACCTTATTTACGTGACCATAGATGGCGTTGTCGTGAATAAGTGTCCTAGCAATAGATGTTGCATCCCATTCACAGCCCGTTGCCGTGCGGCGAGCGACGGTCCGCCGATTCGATTTCCGTTGACGCCGATGCCCCCGGTCATACAGTTATTGATTCTAGGGTGAACTATACGATAATTTGGGTACGATACATTTACTATACAAATATGATTAGGCTCTAACGGTATATTTCAATATACACATACATACATACATAAATCACGCCTTACGGGGCAGACAGCCTAAGGCAACAAGACCTAAAAGCCACGTTTAGCATAATTGTGGTGGAAATATATATTTCAAGGTTTTAAATAAGTTTTTTAAGCTTAAAGAGGAAAACAACAGACAGGCTTTTATAGACGAACTAGCTTTTGCCCGCGGCTTCGCACGCGTGAACCATGAGTATTTCAAAGAAGCTAGCAATCAAGCAAGCGAACAACCAAACCTGCAAGCTTTCAAGCATGCATGCAAGCATGTAAGTATGCAAGCAGGCATGCAAGCAGGCATGCAAGCATGCAAGCAAGCGTGCAAGCAAGCATGCATGCAAGTAAGCACGCAAGCATGCATGCATTCAAGCAAGCATGCAAGCATGCATGAAAGCAAGTATGCAATCAAGCATGCAAAGCAAGCACTCAAGCAAGCATGCAAGCAAGCCCCCGCATTGCCCCGCTACCTTGATTTTTCTGAAACTGTAAATATTGCAGGATTTTTATAAAACAAACCTAACCTAACCTATAGGGCTGTCCTAAAATATACCCTAAATAGCTTTTTCCCGCGACTTCGTCCGCGCTATGATGTAAAACGAAAAAATACCTTTTTTCCCGTTCCCGTGGAAATTTTGGGGAGTGCTTTCGGAGTACACTTAAAGCCTTTAAAGAAACACACGTTATAAATGTTAAGTCTCTTTCTTCCGCTGTTTCGTCTGGAAACGTAAAAACCCCAGGCAACAGCTAGTAATAAATAATTGAGAAGTTATTTAGTAATTATTACTTAGAAATCGCATAATTGTAAAAATATATTATACCATAAGTGAACATTTTGATCTTTTGTTTGAACTAGTAAGGTACGATGTAATTATAATTGCATAAGAAGCTATAATTATGGTGTTACCTATACTTATTTATGCCTGTTGAGGTTCTAGCATTTATTGTTGTTAAATACTTATTTTGTATTTGTTAATGTTTTGTTTGTTTATTTTTTAATTTTGAACCATCATTTGTTTCAATTTTATGATTAAATGTGCTTTTTGTATATTTTTTTCTTTCAATATGAAATCATTTTTTCACCTGACTACTAACTATCCGAGTTTTATTAAAAATATTGCCTAAATCATAATTGCCTAAAAAGCAGTCAAGTCCAGTTGAAGATTTAAAACTGCTTTTTAATAAATTATTCAGTCGGTTATACTAGTAAAAAAATCGTTAAAGAGTGCAATCATTTGTTAAAAGGCAGTTTTTGGATGTTGACCGCCGTATTAGTAATTTTCGTAATAGGATTTATTGTTCGATACTTTTTTAAAAGGCAGTCAAGTGAAAACACTGCTTTTTAAAGAATTATAGACATGAGATGGAATAACCTATTCATTTTTAATAAAAAATACTGACAAATAATTCGTAAAAAGGCAGTTTCAGGCTCTAAACTGCCTTTTAGTGAATTATTTTAGACTCTAAAATGTCCCCAATAATATAAATTAAATTTAAAAAATTATTTTTATTTATTAAACGAGTAAAATATAAATCAAAATATAGGTTATAAGATTAAACAGACACCCATCCGCCGAAAAAAAATATAACGTAAATCTTATCTCTTAAACGAATGAATTATAATAAAAAAACCTAAAAAAAGACTGCTTTGGCGTTTTTCTCAAAAATTACTTTTGTCAGAAGACTGCCTTTTAAAAAATCACGGCAGCCCCCCGTGCCCCAGCCCCAAAAAGCCCCCGCATTGCCCCGCTACCTTGATTTTTCTGAAACTGTAAATATTGCAGGATTTTTATAAAACAAACCTAACCTAACCTATAGGGCTGTCCTAAAATATACCCTAAATAGCTTTTTCCCGCGACTTCGTCCGCGCTATGATGTAAAACGAAAAAATACCTTTTTTCCCGTTCCCGTGGAAATTTTGGGGAGTGCTTTCGGAGTACACTTAAAGCCTTTAAAGAAACACACGTTATAAATGTTAAGTCTCTTTCTTCCGCTGTTTCGTCTGGAAACGTAAAATCCCGTTTTTTCTCGTCCCTGTGGGCGTTTCGGAAAATCCTTTCTTAGTGTTCCCCTACACTCCCGAATATACCTACGTGACAAATTTCAACTTTTCCCCCGCGTCCCGTTTTTCCCGTTCCCGTAAGAATTTCGCCAAATAGACCAATTCCCGAAATTCTTACGGGAACTCCTACACTCCCCAAGGAACCCACTTGCAAAATTTCAGCTTTCTACGACCAGTAAAACGAAAAATCCTGTTTTTTTCCCGTTTCCGTGGGAATTTTGGAAAGTACTCTCTTAATGCTCCTCTACACTCCCGAAGCAACCTACATGCCGAATTTCAGCTTTCTGCAACCAGTAAAACGAAAAGTCCCGGTGTTTCCGTTCCCGTGGGAATTTCGGGAAATCCTTTTGTAGTGCTCCCCTACACTCCCCAAGAGAACTTGAAGGCCAAATTTCAGTTTTATACGACCAGTAAAACGAAAAATCGATCCCGTATAACTGAATATATAAATCCCGTTTTATTCCTTATCCCGTGGAAATTTCCAAAAATTCTGAAATTAATTTCTTAGTTTTGTAATCACCTACTTATGTATCAAATTTGAAGAGTCTAGTTATTATAGTTACTGAGATAGCGTCACTCGGAATCGAATATATCATCATCATCATCATCATCATCATCATCTCAGCCATTACAAATAATCGAATATATAATTCCCGTTTTTTCCTTATCCCGTGGGAGTTTCCAAAAATCCTTCCTTAGTGGATGCCTACATTGTATAAGGTATCTATGTGCAAAATTTCAAGTCTCTAAGTCCAGTGGTTTGGGCTGTGCGTTGATATATAGTTAAGTCAGTCAGTCAGTCAGTCAGGACTTTGAATTTTATATGTATAGATTGAATTCCAACTATAAAGTAGATAGGTGCCGGTCTCAAACCAGATATAGAACCAAGACGCCCTGTAAAATTCATAGAAGCCGGTTCGAACTACGCCTTGCCGCGATTGCTTAGTAAAGTTTAGTTGCGGCTGTGTGTCGGCACCGTGTGTGATTTGAATGTGTTAGTCAGCAATTGGAATGCAATATGTCTATTAATCCTTAATCGGGCAAGCTAAATGAATATTCGATGCCAGACAAATCAATTCCTTTTGGTTAAATATTTTTTTGTATTTTTTTTTATATTTTTGTCATTGAAGAATAATGTTATATAACCATTTTCTGTAGTCGGACTTAAAAAAATAAACAGCTAATAGCGGAGATATTCCAAAAAAACTGATGTATTTCATTTGACCTTCAAATGACGTCATCAATGGTTCAAAGGTAACCAAAGGCAATTGAGCATGTCGTTTTTTTATTCACAAAAGCAAAGGGCATATGGTCCACACAGCTTAAAATGATGCGGATACAAGCCTAACCTGACAATTCGAACAAATGCGGATCTCGCGTCCCTTACATCCAGAACTGGGTCAAGCGCATACCTACGGCGGTTATTTTCCTCTAGACAACATGCGGCGTATTGCAAATGCATGAAATTCAGCGCCCAGCTTAATACAGTAAGCGAGCAAGTAATCGAGCGGCTTTCGAAGATTATGTAGATACCGTGTTGTTACTGATGCAAAAATTTAGACATCCGCGGATGCAGATGCGGATGCGGATGCGGATTATGAGAAGTTTTCATACGTGGATGCGGATTAGATGCGGATGTGATGCGGATGCGGATGCGGATTTTGGGATTTTAAAAGGAAAATTATTTAAATTTTAAGTGCATAAATAACTGAAAATTAATTTTTTAATCATATTTTTAGAACACACAGTAAACACTCACTGTAATAATTGCGCGCCTTCCTAATCTTCCTATTCGTCAGTTACCGAATGAAGTTAGCAATTACCAAAACAAACGCGAAGCACATGCCATTCTGGCTCCGTCCACTTTCTTTACATGTAGTTACTTGTTGAGTCTTGTTGATGTGAATCTGCATCCGTAAAAGCGGACATTGATTGATGCGGATGTGAATGCGGATGCAGATGTCTGAATTAATGCGAATATTCCGCATTTACGGATGCGGATGCGAATATTTGTAACACCCCTAGCAGATACATACGCAGATGCGCAGAGCATGGTAATGTGAAACAAAGTGAGGAAGTGAGGAAGTGTCCTAAAAATAATTTGACTTAAAGAGCTAGTCCGTTCCCTCCGTTCGGTTAAAAACTAATTCTACACACACACAAATCACGTCTTTACCCCTAACTGGGAAAGACACCTAAGGTAACCAGTGGCGTAGCTATAGGTAATCAAGGGCCCTGGTGCAAATAAAAAAATGGGGCCCCACTGCTATCTAAACTGGTTACGTTTTAATAATAATAGTTCGATCGAGATTTTCTGGTAAGGATTCGAGGGCCCTCTCAGTTTGAGGGCCCCGGGGCACTGCCCCGCCTAGTCCCTTGGTAGCTACGCCACTGAAGGTAACAAGACCTACAGGCCACGCTTAGCAAGATTGTGAGCGTTTAGGTGGAAAATGGAATCAAAATAGCGATGGGTTGCTAGCCGCATCGCCTGTAACATGATTCCTATTTCCGCCCATTCCCTCGATGGGTTTTTACCATCATGCATCTGCGCGGGAAGAGAAGCAACTGGTACATTCTATGTTTTTTCTTTGCTCCCAGACCAGCATGGAAGTAATATATTTAGAAGAAGCTCGTAATTAAAACATTAAAAAACTTCTCAATTTCAGTTTATTGACAAATAAATAAAATAAACTAAAAGTGCTGGAGTCTCTTTCTTCATACGCTTATACAGGATGTTTCAAGTCAAGCGATCACATTTATTGCACCAACCTCTTCACGAATAGGTATTTAGTAATGCGTTCATTAGAGCGTCGTAAAGGGGCAGTGACAGTTGCCAGTCACTGGACTCGACCATTGACTTGTGCAGTCTACTGGAAACTGGCCGAGTTACTGGCGTGAGATAATTATCTATTTATAGAGATAGGGGAGATTTTGCAGTGGGGCTGAGCTGGAAGTAAGTAAGTAAGTAAATGCTTTATTGTACAAATATAAAGAAACAGATACAATTCACAAAAAAAATAAAAAACATTAATATATGCACAAAGGCGAACTTATCCCTATAAGGGATCTCTACCAGTTAACCTTTGAGTAGATGAGAGGAGCATTAAACGAGGGACCGACAAAGTGAAGGTTTAAAATTCCAGATAGTGAAAGCCACAATAGAGCGTACTTATCTAAGCACAATAAACAAAACATAAAAAACATAAAAAACTACTAAATATCATTTCTTTCGGAAGTCTTTATTTGTATTTCTGTGTACTGCACTTCCATGCTGGTCTGGGAGCAAAGAAAAAACATAAAATGTACCAGTTGCTTCTCTTCCCACGCAGATGGTAAAAGCCCATCGAGGGAATGGGCGAAAATAGGTATCATGTTATAGGCGATGCGGCTAGCAAACCATCACTATTTTGATTCCCCTTTCCACCTATACGCCCACAATCATGCAAAATGTGGCCTTTAGGTCTTGTTGCCTTGGGCTCTGTCTACCCCGTAAGGGATAAAGACGTGATTTGTGTGCGTGTATGTAAGTTAAATTTTAGGCATGACGAGAGCGTCATTAAGCGTATTGCCAATCCGGCTATCGGCGCTAACGGCGGCGCCGGAACTTGCGTCCGACGCATCGCGATTACTTCCGGCGGGGACCCGTGACCCCCCTTTGTGACCTTTGGTCGCACGGGGCCCAGCCTCGAACGATTACAGGTCCGAACGTGTCTGGTATGCTGAGAGGAGCAGAGGAGCAAAGGTTCGTAGACTATGGAAGACTTACAGACCCTTAACCCTTAACTTTGTAAGTAAGTTTCTTCCATGCTGGTCTGGGAGCAAAGAAAAAACATAGAATGTACCAGTTGCTTCTCTTCCCGCGCAGATGGTATAAGCCCATCGAGGGATTGGGTAAAAATCTTAGGGATCATGTTATATAGGCGATGTGGCTAGCAACCCATCACTGTTTTGATTCCCCTTTCCATCCATACGCCCATAATCATGCAAAACGTGGTCTTTAGGTATTGTTACCTTAGGCTCTGTCTACCCCGTAAGGGATAAAGACGTGATTTACGTATGTATGTATGTATTGTAAGTAAATGCTTTTGTACATAAAGAAACAGACACAAATCTTCCATGCTGGTTAAGCAAAGAAAAAACATAGAATGTACCATTCTCTTCACGCGCAGATGGTAAAAGGCCATCGAGGGAATGGGCGAAAATCACAGGAATCATGTTGTAGGTCGCGGCTAGCAACCCATCACTATTTTGATTCCCTTTTTTTGCACTATACGCCCACAATCTTGCTAAACGTGGCCTGTAGGTATTGCCACCTTAGGCTCTGTCTACCCCGTAGGTCTTGTTTGCTACTATATAATCGCTTAGCATTTAATTCCTATAATTACGTATAGTCTTATCAATTTAGTATCTGATTAAAACCCCTGTATTTTCAATAGAACAGCATGAACTCTCACCCCCTAATATAATTTCAAACAACATTTAAAAATACAACTACAATTCTCGTAATCACCCAACTTTAGCCGCAATATTTATTAAAAAACAAAACACTACTCCCGTTAACTGCCTCGAAAATTGCGAATAGCACGAATAAAACTAAATTCACGTATTCGCACGAACGCGAATAGCAAATTAGGAGTATAAAAACAGCAAGAGCAGATGCAGCGATGGATGCTGCACCGCCTGGACACGCAAACTGCTCGTTTCTGGCTAATCTACTTTTTATCCACCCTCGGTCACAGCGTAATAATAACTAGTAAGATAACTCGGCCGTCTAGACAGGGCAACTGCGAGGCCACCCACCAATGCTAAATCGCTGTCCAAACTCCATTCGACCTTAAGTGCGCTCCGTGACCCGACCGATTATAACCAGTTTACGCCGGAATAAAGAAGTTCTAGTATTAGAATGTTTTACGCTATGCTACATCGTTGCTTGACAGATGTGAGATTTATTCATAGTTTGACACTAGCGACATACATTTAATTATAACATGGCGGCTTTAGAAAAGATTTCAATAAGGTCTTTAAAAGTTAGCATTATATTTACCCAAAGGATGCTTAAAGAACCTTATTTCACCATCAACTGTTAAGTTCCTGATATCTTAAATGTTAGATATCTATAGCTTCATCTCTATCTATTACTTCAAAACAGACCACCCATGCAAATCTATTATAGTTCAATTTATGCTCTGTCCCATTGACACTTGATAGCACCAAACATATATTTTTAAAATTGAAGGCTTGTTTTTGTTGTCATCATCATCATCATCATCATCATCATCACCATCCATCTCCAGCTTAGATACGTTTGAACTGGAGAGCAATATGATCATAAGCCTACCGCGGTCCCAGTGCGGCTATAGAACATCCCACACACCGTGTCAATTGTCCCAAGATATTTTTTTTTTTTTGCCTTACAGATGTTAAAAGTAAAATTATACAAATGCCTGTCCAGACTCGAACCCACCACCCTCAATAAAAAGTTTAATCAAACCACTACTACTACGCCTTTTCAAATTTAATTATCATAGTTTATTCCTTCAAGTAACCGAAACACCCTCATTTAGTTTTAAATTAGGTTCACGTAGTTCAAAAGCAATTAAAAAGATATTTAACAAACATTTTAAATGCACAATAAGCTCGCCAAGACGCTCCCTTGTAATAATGGTTATTTCTGTGGAATGGTTGGCATAAGACCTATTATTTATTCATTACTAGCTGCTACCCGCGACTTCATCTGCGGAGAATCCGTTTATCGCGCGACCGCGGGAACTATACAACTTTCTGAGATGAAAACTATCCTATTAATTATTCTAGACTTCTAATATAGTGCAAGCAAAATTTCATCGAAATCGGTTTTGTAACTAAGGCGTGAAAGCGGAACAAACAAACAAACTCAGTTTTGCATCACTACATAGTATGAAACAAAGTCGCTTTCCGCTGTCTGTATGTCTGTCTCTATGTATGCTTAGATCTTTAAAACTACGCAACGGATTTTGATACAGTTTTTTTAAATAGATAGTGATTCAAGAGGAAGGATTATATGTATAATTTTACGCAGACGAAATCGCGGGTAGAAGCTAAATTATAATATTAGTAAAGATGTTGCTTTAAGATATTTTTTGCATATTTTAAATGCGAAGCAATAGCCTGGAACGTTATTCCTTTGTGTACAAATGTATAACTCGTAATGCACGGTCTGGAATGGACGATTCGAACTATATATAGCCCACGCCTTTTCATTCTAAGAGAAGGCCTGTCCCTGTGGAACGTAGGTATTGTTAGGATAGGTTTTTTAAGTCTATAGACTGGTTGGTTCGTGTTTGTACTCAAGTTTTATAAACCGAAACACTCGTTCGATTTTATTCAGGTTTTGTTTAGAACTTGAGGGCATAGAGATCTGCTTGAACATGGAACCAAACCGCGTCCTTGGTATACTGTAACGTTCAATTTTATCAAAGCTGAATAAAAAAGTATTGGTGTAACACAATTGTATTTCTATTTAAAGTATTTAGGTCTTAAGCAACTGTTAGATGTTGATAAAATAACTGTCAATGTAGTTAAGTTTTTGTTTGTAAAATACTGATTTATATTCTAATGCTGTTTCTAAACGCATGACAGCTGTCATAGCGGTGAGTTTTGTTAAGAAAAAAAAAGGACTGTCAGAGGAATTTTTGGCGCGGCACTTGGCTTGTAAAGAAAAGGAGAAATAAAAAACTGATCTTACTGCGTATCTGGTGTTTTAATCGAAGAAAAACTATTATCAGAAGTGCTAAACAACTCACGACCGAAGATGGGACGAAAGCGATCTAAATATAGGCGAAGAGAACGAAGTTCGTCTTCGACTTCTGGGGAGACAACTTCGTCAGATGATTACAAGCGTAAGAAGAAACGACATTCTAATAGGTCAAAATCGAAGCATGAAAGTCGTCGTAAGACGTCTAGTCATCGGAACACGTCACACAATTCAGGCCATAGGCGGCAACAGTATACCAAAACACCGCCGTTAGACGAAGCGGCCGTTGCAAGGTTACATACATCAAGAGCACCTACACAACAACAGCATGTGATACCTGTGATTATTGGTGGCAACACAACATGTACAAGCGGTACGGCGGCTGTGAACGCGATTGAGACAGCGGGCGGTACAGCGGCTGCAAACAGGATGGCGGCAGTGGACAGTACGGCGGCTGAGAACGGGCTGGCGGCAGCGGGCAGTACGGCGGCGGCTGTGAACGCGATGGCAACAGCGGGCGGTACGGCGGCTGTGAACGGGCTGGCGGCAGCGGGCAGTACAGCGGCTGAGAACGGGCTGGCGGCAGCGGGCAGTACGGCGGCGGCTGTGAACGCGATGGCAGCAGCGGGCAGTACGGCGGCGGCTGTGAACGCGATGGCAGCAGCGGGCGGTACGGCGGCTGTGAACGGGCTGGCGGCAGCGGGCGGTACAGCGGCTGAGAACGGGCTGGCGGCAGCGGGCAGTACGGCGGTGGCTGTGAACGCGATGGCAGCAGCGGGCGGTACGGCGGCTGTGAACGGGATGGCGGCAGCGGGCGGTACAGCGGCTGTGAACGGGCTGGCGGCAGCGGGCGGTACGGCGGCGGCTGTGAACGCGATGGCAGCAGCGGGCGGTACAGCGGCTGTGAACGGGCTGGCGGCAGCGGGCGGTACGGCGGCTGTGAACGGGCTGGCGGCAGCGGGCGGTACGGCGGCGGCTGTGAACGCGATGGCGGCAGCGGGCGGTACGGCAGCTGCCCATGGCTGTTATCTACAGGTGCAAGATGAGTCTAGTCCAGCAGGTATTGTGACTAGTTCTAAGGCAATGTTCAACCTCAATGATGTTTCACAAATTATACAGTCTATTGTAAAACCGAATTCACAACCAATATTTCATAACAATTTAAACATGATACCAGAGTTTGATCCATCACAAAAGAATCATAATATTGATTCATGGATAGCTAAAGTTAATGAATGTGCTGTAATTTATAAATGGGAAGAAACACATACAATTCATTATGCTTTACCTAAACTAGTAGGAAATGCAAAGAAGTGGTACCAGGGACAGGCTTCTGTCTTACATAGTTGGACACAGTGGCAAGAACTCTTGCGCAAAGCATTTCCATCAGAATCAAATTATGGCATTCTGTTATTAGAGATGCTTCAGAGAACATTAAAATATGACGAAAATGTAGACAATTACTTTTATGATAAAATGATGTTACTAAATGCATGTGAGATATTTGGTAAGAAGGCTACTGACTGTATTATACTGGGGATAGAGGACCGTACCATTAGGGCAGGAGCATCTTCAGCTCGCTTTACAGAGCCTGAGGATTTGTTAAAATATCTTAAGGATGTATGTAAAGAACACAAAGAGATGAATAGAAATTCCTATTTACCTAGGAATAGGCAAAATAATCTAACTCACATTATTTGTAACAAGTGTTCGGAACCAGGTCACAAAGCAAGTCAATGTAATAAAAATAGTTTCCAAAACAACCAAAACACATCAAACATAGTCTGTTTTAACTGTAATGAGAAAGGTCACAGGGTGCAATTTTGTTCTAAGCCAATAATAAAATGTGAAGAATGTAAGAGGTATGGGCATACCAATAATAATTGTCAGATGAAGAAAACATACAAAAATAGTGACAAACGGGTTCTATTGATAGACAGCACATCATCTAATAATGCCAAGTATCACAAACAAGCTTGCATAAATAATATTCACATATTAGAATGTTTTGTTGATCTAGGAAGTGATTGCACTCTCATCTCACAAGATATAGTTCAAAAACTAGGTTTAACTATAGAAAACAATGAGTTACCAGTAGTGCGTGGAATTGCTGGGATTAATATCCCATTGTTAGGTAGAACTATATTTCAGATTGAAATTGATGCGGTAAAGGCTGAAATCAATGCATATGTCATTGAAAATAAATATCTACATAAGCCCTTGTTAGTAGGTCAGAATTTCACAGAATTGCCTGAAATTGTTATAACCAAAACAGATAGTTCACTTAACATATTTTCCAGCAGATTTGACAAAAATTTGCTTCAAAGTGAGCCAGATGTCCTGGATAATGAAAAATGTTTGCTATATGTTTCGGCCGATTCTGAAATCAGAGACATTGGTTTGTTGAACTGTTACAGTAGTGATATCAGAGATGCTGATATTTACATAAAGGGAAGTTACAGAAATATTAACGGTGTGGAATATTGTGTTCAGGAAGGGATATACAAATTGACTGGTGGCAAATGTGATATTGTTATCCTTAACATCAACCACTCTAAATCTCCCGTATATTTATTTAAAAAATCAGTTGTGGCCCGGGCATATACGATTAGTCACGAAGATATAACAACGCCGGTTCAAAATGTACGGTTGATACGAGAATCAATGAATCGCGAAGAAATATTTATTAATTCTGACTTAAACAGTACTCAAAAAGATGTGGTATTTGATTTGATTGATAAATATCGTGACTGCTTTGCTCAGAATCTATCTGAATTAGGATGCACTCAATTGTCTGAACTGGATATAAAGCTTACTGATGATATACCCGTTGTATACAGACCATATAGATTGAGTTATTCCGAAAAAGAGGTGGTTCGTGATATGGTAAAGGAACTTTTAGATAATGAGATAATCGAAGAGTCTGAGTCAGCCTATGCGAGCCCCGTTATTTTAGTATCAAAGAAAACTGGAGGTTACCGACTGTGCGTTGATTATAGGGCCCTAAATAGAAAAACCATCCGAGACTTATTCCCTTTACCTCGCATAGATGATCAGATAGACTTACTGAGCGGAAATAAATATTTTATTAGTTTGGATATGGCAAGTGGATACTATCAAATTCCAGTTAAAGATCAATGCAAGCATTTAACCGCTTTTATTACCCCTGATGGTTTATACCAGTTTCGCAGAGCGCCCTTTGGGTTAGCTAATTGTCCAGCAGTATTTCAACGAACAGTGAATAAAATGCTCGGTAAATCAAATGGAAAATGTGCAGTAGCATATATGGATGATTTACTGATTGCTGGTAAAAGCTTCGAAGAATGTATGAAAAAATTAGAGCAAACATTTGATTTACTGAGAGAAGCAGGACTGACGTTGAATGTTAAAAAATGTAGATTCTTCGAAACTGTTATAAATTATCTAGGGTACGAAATTTCAGAAGAGGGAGTTCGACCAGGTAAAACAAAGATAGAGGCTGTAGAATCATTCCCAGAACCTAGAAATGTACATGAAGTCCGACAGTTTGTGGGGCTGGCCAGCTATTTTCGAAAATTTATTGAAAATTTTTCAATCATAGCTAGGCCTTTAACCGATTTAACCAGAAAAGACATTCCATGGGTCTGGGACGAACAACAAAAGCAGGCATTTTCCACTCTCAAAGAAAAATTAATTCAACGACCGATTTTGAGTATTTATAACCCTGAATACATAACAGAATTGCATTGCGATGCCTCAAAGTTCGGGATAGGTGGAATTTTATTTCAAAAACAAACTCCCACATCATGTTTAAAGCCAATAGCGTATTTTAGTCGCAAAACCACAATTGATGAGGAAAAACTACATGCTTACGAATTAGAGACTTTGGCTGTTATTGCATCGCTCGATAGATTTAGGGTGTACTTGTTGGGCAAACGTTTCACGATTGTTACAGACTGCAGTGCTCTCCGTTCAACATTTGTCAAAAGAGATATAATACCTAAAGTGGCACGTTGGTGGATAGCACTGCAGGAGTATGATTGTGCAATTGAATATAAGCCAGGTTGTACCATGCAACACGTAGATGCGCTGAGTAGGAATTCGGACTTGATCGCTGACGATAGCGATGTTAATAGTCATCTTAACAGAGTACTGCAAATTTCACAAGAAGATTGGCTTTTGAGCCTGCAAATGAATGATCCAAAAATTAAGCACATTCGTTCGGCGCTTGAAGACCCGCAATACAAAGAATTAGTCGATATAAAGCAGAACTTCGTAATAAAAAATAACAGAGTATACCGGAAAGTAGGAGAAGATCTCAAGTGGGTAGTTCCCAAGGGAGCTAGATGGCAAATTTGTCAACGTAATCACGATGAAATAGGACATTTCTCTACTGAGAAAACTTTAGAGAAAATAAAGAGAGATTTTTGGTTTCCGAAAATGAAGAAATTTGTCTCTAAGTATGTAAAGGCGTGTTTACATTGCGCTTTCGGGAAAGAACCATCTGGTCCTAAAGAAGGGTACTTACACAGTATACCAAAAATTGATATTCCTTTTCATACTATCCATGTGGATCACCTGGGCCCCTTTGTGAAAAGCGGTTCTGGTAATCAATACATCCTATTGATTGTTGATGGTTATTCGAAGTTCTGCATTATAAAACCAGTGCGGAACACGAAATCAGGACCTAGTATTAAAGCGCTGAAAGATGTATTCTTTACTTTTGGTCACCCTAGTCGAATAATATCAGACAGGGGTACTAGTTTTACATCAGCTGAATTTAACCGGTTTTGTACCGACTTTGAGGTGGTGCATGTTCTCAATGCAGTTTCGTCACCTCGCTCTAACGGACAAGTGGAGCGATATAATCGCACTGTTTTAGACAGTTTAAGAGCGTGCACTGACCGTTTAGGCGAGAATAAATGGGATCTTGACTTGGGTAAAATACAATGGGGATTGAACAACACCCTTAACAAGGGCATTGGAAAAACTCCCGCTGAAGTATTATTTTGTAAAAGGCCTTTAAATAAGGGTGAAGGAGTTCTAGGTGAAACTATTGTAGAAACACGACGAAATGATAGGGACGCAACTGAGATAAGGCATGAAATTAATGAGTTTATTAATAAGAATCAGTTAGAACAACGGCAGAGGTTTGACCAGAAGAGAAAAGCGGCTAAATTGTACAATGTGGGAGATTTAGTAAAAATTTTGAAAAACACTTCTTCCAATGAGGGCAAAAGCCGAAAATTGTTACCAAAGTATTCTGGTCCTTTTAAAATTTCGGAAATATTAGGCAACGACAGATATGAAGTGACCAACGTAGAGGGCATGAATATAACGAGAGGTAAATATAAAAACATTTGGGCAGCTGATCGCATACAACCTTGGATTACAGTTGGTGATAGAGATAGTAATTCTGATTCTGATGATATGATTGATGAGCCAGCCGTATTGTAATTTGTAATTCCTAATTAATATTATTTTTAAGTTTATAACTGAACCAGTTGTTGTATTTCTATTGTTATTTATGTTTTATTTTGAAAGAGTATAAGATCTCATTTAGTTTAGAACTGTTAAACACTAAGATAAAAAGTAAATGCCAAAAAGTGTTTATATTTCAATGAATACTGTAAGGTGTGAGGGTGAGATGATTAAATAATTTTGCTTTGGGAGGTGAAGCCCTTAATACGAATAATTTGAATATAGAATATATAGATCTGTTCTATTGATTAAATTGTTTAAGAATAATTTATCTATTTAAGGGTAGTATTTTAAGAGAGTGAGTTTGAGGTCAAACTTGAAAAGTCAGGTTGGCCGAACACTGTTTTGTAAAAAAAAAAAAAAAAGCTATCTAGTTCATTGACAAGCGAGGGTGGCCTTGATTGAAAGGTGAAGTCATCGCTGCCATGTAATCTGATTGATGATGGGATTTGGAAAGTTTCACACGACCATGTTATGGTGAGGGGTGAAATTCCAAATGGATTGATGATTGATTGATAATTTCATTGGCAAGCGAGGGTGGCCTTGATTGAAAGGTGAAGTCCTCGGTGCCATACAATCTAATTGATGATGTGATTTGGGAAGTTTCACACGGCCATGTTATGGTGAGGGGTGAAATGCCAAATGGATTGATGATCATTGGCAAGCGAGGGTGGCCTTGATTGAAAGGTGAAGTCCTCGGTGCCATGCAATCTGATTGATGATGTGATTTGGGAAGTTTCACACGGTCATGTTATGGTGAGAGGTGAAATGCTAAATGGATCGATGAGCATTGGCAAGCGGGGGTGGCCTTAATTGAAAGGTGAAGTCCTCGGTGCTATGTAATCTGATGAAATTTGGGAAGGTTCACACGACCATGTTGTGGTGAGGGGTGAAATGACCAATATATAGATTAATATAGTGAATTGAAACTTGGAAAAAGATAGATGTCTTATATTATGATAGCGTGAGAGTCCGTTTGAGGACAAACTAATATGGTCAGGTTGGCCGAATGTTAGATGTTGATAAAATAACTGTCAATGTAGTTAAGTTTTTGTTTGTAAAATACTGATTTATATTCTAATGCTGTTTCTAAACGCATGACAGCTGTCATAGCGGTGAGTTTTGTTAAGAAAAAAAAAGGACTGTCAGAGGAATTTTTGGCGCGGCACTTGGCTTGTAAAGAAAAGGAGAAATAAAAAACTGATCTTACTGCGTATCTGGTGTTTTAATCGAAGAAAAACTATTACAACTAAAGTATGTTTAGGACGCATCGTGATCCGTACTTAATACACCGTCCGTTTTAGGAAGTGCTCCAATAGCTGCTCCACAAAATGTATCAGAAAGTGCTGGAGATGATTATTATTATTATTATAGCCTTTTTATTCCGAATTCGCTACAATTTCAGTAAGTATGTTGTTGTTGTTTTTTTTTTTATTAAATTGTTGCGTAATTCGGCGTGCCTCATGGCATAGGCCTCCTCCGTGTATTGGAGGGTTTGGGCTATAGTTCCCACGTGCGCCCAGTGCGGATTGGGAACTTAACACACACCATTGAATTTCTTCGCAGATGTGTGCAGGTTTCCTCACGATGTTTTCCTTCACCGAAAATGGAGATGATAAATGATATTTAAATCGGTGTTGAAATATCTATATTGTTATTTATTATACGCCGTTTGGACGTTCATTTTCTATCGCTACTCATCAACAATTTTTATTGTCGTGCTTTATTTACGGCGCCGACGATCCTTCGGTTGACTCTCATAAAGTTTATGAAGCATTTTACGGTAAAATAGGATTTAATTTAAACTTTTCACTGAAGTGTACGCCGGCGAGCACCGCTCCGCACTTAATTGAAAAATATTAATAACACATCTTACGTGACATAAGGGGTGACAAAGACTTTTTCTTATTGCGTTCTTCTGCAGTCTGTTATGTTAGCGCTTGATCTAATTGTTTTAGTTCTCTCGTATTCTATGTAATCAAAGTATTCACTGCGTTAGATCCGAGGCTTCGTCAAGTACTACAAACGCACATGTGCGTTGGATACTCAATTATGACATGGATGAAATGAAATAAAAATCATCATAACGCGAAAATTCTTCCATGCTGGTCTGGGAGCAAAGAAAAAACATAGAATGTACCAGTTGCTTCTCTACCCGCGCAGATGGTAAAAGCCCATCGAGGGAATGGGCGATTATAATAGGAATCATGTTATAGGCGATGAGGCTAGCAACCCATCACTATTTTGATTCCACTTTCCACCTATACGCCCACAATCTTGCTAAATGTGGCCTGTAGGTACCTGTTACCTTAGGCTCTGTCTACCCCGTAAGGGATAAAGACGTGATTTGTGTGTGTGTGTGTATAACGCGCAAATGCGTTCCCGGCAGTGAATGTTTTAGAAATCGTAATGGTAATCACAAAGCCATTAAATGTATCTGTTTGTAAGTATGTGTTTGTGTGTTGCCTACGTGTATCCGAATGTGTTTAAATCTCTCTCTCTCTCTCCGTCTCTGTGCTCTGTTACGATAAAACTGGACAGTTTTTAATTAAACTTGAAACACAGAAGTTTTATCACCCGGATAAACACATAGGACATGTTTATCCGTCAAGTTTTCTAATTGTATTTTGTAAAAAACCGGCCAAGTGCGAGTCGGTCTCGCGCATCGAGGGCTCAAGAAAAATGTATGCAGTGTGAGGTCATTTTATATTGGTTATTTACATACTACTACACTCCATACACATTACTACTACATATTTACTTCCATGCTGGTCTGGAAGTAAAGAAAAAACATAGAATGTAACAGTTGCTTCTCTTCCCGCGCACATGGTAAAAGCCCATCGAAGGAATGGGCGAAAATCATAGGAATCGTGTTATAGGCGATGCGGCTAGCAACCCATTACTATTTTGATTCCATTTTCCATCTTTACGACCTTAATCTTGCTAAACGTGGCCTGTATGTTTTGTTACCTTAGGCTCTGTATACCCCCTAAGATAAAGAAGTGATTTGTGTATTGTGTCACGGTTCATGAGATAGGTACAACCTGGTGTCAGACGCACAGACAGACGGACGGACAGCGAAGGTCCCGTTTTTACCCTTTAAGTACGGAACCTTGAAAAAGATTCCAAACGCGAGAATTTTTTTTATAATAAACTCTTTCTAACCAAAAGCAAGCAGGCTGTAAATAATCCACTAAATAACTCCTAAATTGCCCCGGCAATAAAACGTTTTGGCCCGTGTTTTCCTCATTAAAACATAACCACTTGTGGCACAAATTTGCATTAAACTGACATAGAAACGTAACATTACTTACCGGGTAACCAATTGAATTATATTATGTAACATACTACTGTAATGTAGCGGGTTCTGTCCCGGAGGAGGGCCTGCGACCGTCCGCAGCCGGGCCTAATGCAATCTAACTCATATGGGTTGAAAATTTTAAAACATCGAAGTTTCCATTTCAAAAGTATTTATACCTGGTAATTGATACCGATAAGTATTTGATATCGTTTGAAGCGTTTTACGGTCGCTTCGTCTAGTAATTGCGTTCTTCTGCTAGATAAAATGAAGTGTCTTTGTTGTCATAAAGTTAAACAGGGATTTATTTAGGGCCGACAACGCACTGGCATCGCGTAAAGCGCTGCGGGTATCTATGGACAGTGGTGATAATTTAACATCAGGTGACCCACTAGTTCGTTTGTCTGGCCTCTCTAACATACAAAAAATAACTTATGAAAGACGGCCTGTATCGAAATCTACGACATATAAAAGGCTATGTACATACATACATACATAAATCACGTCTTAATCCCTTACGGGGTAGACAGCCTAAGGTAACCTAAAGTCCACGTTTAGCATGATTGTGGGCGTAAAGGTGGAAAGGGGGATTAAAATAGGGATGGGTTTCTTCGATTTTCACCCATTCCCTTGATGGGTTTGTACCATCTCGGGAAGAGAAGCTACTGGTACATTCTATGTTTTTTCTTTACTCCCAGACCAGCGTGGAAGAGCTATCTGTGTGTTTTTAAACCAAATATTGTAAGTAAGTCATACTAAAAGAACCACCTAAAATCTCATAGTCAAACCGAAACCACCACTATAAAGTAAAATGTTCTATTTCAAAAGTATTTTCACTGTTACATGTAAATACAAGTACTAATCACAAAGTACAAATACTTAGTACACGCAGTACTACTAAAGATTACCAAAGTATTCCCCAAATACGCCGTTAGTATAATTCGGCCTTTCCTTTGAAACTCGTAATATATGGAGGTCGCTCTAATTCTATACGTTGCTTTGGTACGTATATAATAATGTATCCAACTAGTAAATATACATTTTGGTTCTCCCTCGTTTTAATTGAGCTTTTACTTCAGTACCAATACGATAATTTTGATTACTTGAATTCACCTCTATTATTTAGAATTGACTATATTATTCCATAACATAATAACATATAATAACTCGCTCGCAATCGCCATCGTGTTCATTTTGACAGTTCTTGTATGAATGTGACAGCTAGCCAATTCCGATGCCAATTGTTAGTCCATGAACTGTCAAAATGAACACGATGGCGATCGCGAGCGAGTTAGACAATAAGCCTCCAGTTATTATGTCTAAGTATATGCGGACGAAGTCGCGGGTAGAAACTAGTCATAGTATAATTGTTGTGAGGTATCAAGTATCAAGTATGATCCTTCAACATTCCGGAGGATGTGTTGCTAATTGTATACAATGAGTGTGTTAGATGAAGTTGGTTTGTTTATAAAATAAAATGGATTGGAATAGAGAATAGTTTTGATAACTTTTTAAATTCCTGATTAGATAGATAGACAGATTTATTTATCTCATTTAAACGTCAAATATAAGTAGTACACAAAAAGGTCGTCTATAATGATTGTAATAAAACTAAAACAAAAGAACAATACAATTAAAATTAAATAAAATATCAAGATAAAATTTTGACAATTCACAAAAAAATCGTCATCTGCAAAACAGCTAAAATTCCTGTTTGAAAAACAATGTTAAATGTCAAATAATAAACATAAAATCACAGAAATAATAATAAATGTGGTACAAATAATAATAAAACATGCCTCTTTCCGATAGGGGTAGGCAGACACTATATTCCACTTGCTACGATCCCGACATACCTACTTTCGCTTCATCCACATTCATAAATCTCTTCATACATGCCCGCCGGTTTCGGGTACACTTGACCTGACCTTTTTCCAAAACGTACCCAATTTATACATACATGTATAAAAAATATGACTAACGATTCATGACCAATGACAGTCATCCTATCCTACTAATCCTACTAATATTATAAATGTGAAAGTTTGTGAGTATGTTTGGATTTTTGTTACTCTTTCACGCCAGAACGGCTGGACAGATCTGGATGAAATTTGAAACATAGATAGATTATTTATTTATTTATTGTAAATATATTTACACGGCATTACAGTTAAAACCAATACACCGAGAAACACCAGTTTATAACCTAATAAAATTATAGCCTGGAATAGCACATAGGCTACTTTTCATCCCGGAAAATTGCGTAATTCCTGCTGGATAGCGATAAACGAATTCTATGCAGACGAAGTTGTGGGCAACAGCTAGTGGGAGATAAAGGTGTGTAGTGACCTGTCGCTGCGAACGTAACGCGATGCGCTCGCGGCAATCTCGCGAATACCACACTAGCGTTTTTGGTAGGTATGTATGTCAGGTAAGTTATTTGAAGACCTCTTGATCTGACTTCCTGTTAAAGGAAGGCTGTGCTCAAACTGAGTGTGTAGACAATGGAGGCTTTATTAGATCACGGCATCCGGCGGAGGCAAGGGCCTGTCAGTAAAGCAAATTTTTAATAAAGTTAATAATGAATAAAGTTAATTTTTAACACAATTTTTTGTATTTACGGTGCTCTGTGTTGATGCTACTTGCATTGTCATTTAACGTATTACCCGTGTGTGCCAAATTTCAAGAAATCCGATATGCGGAAGTAATCCAAAAAATGGTTTGAGATTTTTTAACTTTTTTACTTCCATGCTGGTCTGGGAGCAAAGAAAAAACATAGAATTTACCAGCCGCTTCTCTTCCCGCGCAGATCGTAAATGCCCATCAAAGGAATGGGCGAAAATCTTAGAAGTATTTGTACAGGCGATGCGACAAGCCCACAGAACATTAAAAAATCGCTCAAACCAAAACACAGCAGAGCCCACCGAAGGACATCAGTCGCGTTTATAAATTAACTGATGCAAATGGCCAATTCAGTTTCCAA
Organism: Pandemis cinnamomeana; assembly: GCA_932294345.1. NCBI lineage: Eukaryota > Metazoa > Arthropoda > Insecta > Lepidoptera > Tortricidae > Pandemis > Pandemis cinnamomeana. Next base: position 15,898,253 of record OW028705.1, read on the forward strand.
CTAGGTCAAATCCTGTATCTTGGGACCATGTTACGATGCTAACCGTTAAGGATGGTCTCATGATCGTTAACAGCTTCCAGAACTTGTATGACTTGTGGATTATGAATGTGAGCGACACAGCATTTGTGAGTTTTTGTATGTAGGTACAATCAGCCAAGTGGTCTGCCACCCTAAAGGTTAAAATCCATTTTTTTTATTAGCCCAAAGGCTATTCCTCCATATAGCGTCCGAATCGCCCGCCATCGCCTTCTTGGTCGGTTTGGGCCAAATCTTGCAAATTTGACCCGCTTCTAGAGGTCGGAACGTCTTGAAACTTGGTACATCTATAAAGGATAAATGACAATGGAAGTATAGTCAACAAAAAGTACAGTTGGCAAGATTCTTGTATGAAATTTATTTTTAAGCGTTTGCAATGCGAGTTTTGAAATGTATTATTTAGTTCGGAAAAACAACTTTTTAAACTAATAATATCAGCAGCGATTCCTGTAAATACGTAAGCTTTAGATTTTACTATGAAGGAAAAAATACCAGATAATGCAGCAACTTTGCCCGCTAGACCCAACATTGCCCACACGGGATCGGAGACATCTCAGAATTCGTAAACATTTTTTTCCTTTAATCCTTTGTGGTAATCAGTATCTAAACAAAATAAGGCAATGTTGCGCCAGATGGCAAAGTCGCAGCAGTTCGCGGTATTCAATTTTGTATTTAGACCACTGCTGATGTTAGTTTAATTGCACACGTAATACCTACTACATAGTAAACAACCTCGCTATTGTATTATATAGTGCCTTCTGATTTCGTACAAAACGCTGCGCCATATATCTCAACCTGTAATTGAAGTGGAGACATTTACAACTGAGGAAGTCGTAATCCATAAATTAGCGGAAACATGAATAAGAAAGCGGATCACTCTATTGTTGGGGTTTATTCGGAGGCCATGGGCTGAGCGAATGCTCAGGGCCAAGGTTTACAGCGCGCATTACGGGATAGCGACATAAAGTCGGAATGATTTAAAAGGCACACTTAATAATTACAATTATAAGCAAACAGACAGGCACACATGTCGAGGATGAAAAATAGGTCCAAGCGTTTGGTTCCACAGCGCCAAAACGACCTAAGCAAAGTCGCGGGCAGAAGCCTAAAATAAAATTAGTTTAGGTAGCTACAATTAAAAGGCCCCTGTGGCATTATGTTCAAAAGGCTGGCAACATTTGTTGAAGGCATACCTACTGATTCGTTGAGAAAGATAGCTGGCGCTTTGATCGCCAGTGTGACCATGCCATATTTCCAGATGGTGAAGAAATTCGCAATAATTCGCCTTTAAGTAGCTACAAGATTTCGTCGGCGCCGCGCGGCAATCACGGAACCTCCCGTATTCGCGAGCGTGCGCGTTCAGTCGTGAACTTGCAAATATTTTAGTCCTCATTAGTTGTTTGCTTTGCTTGTACAAATTTTTTGAACGTTATTTTAAGCGTGGTGGGAAAACGTTGGGGATAAAAGTTACTACGGCCCAGTGGCTTCTAATACAATTAGCGTGGTTCATTCACTTATTCATAAATAACATACACACACACACACAAAAAAATCACGTCTTCATCCCTTACGGGGTAGACAGGTACCTACAGGCCACATTTAGCAAGATTGTGGGCGTATAGGTGGAAAATGGAATCAAAATAGTGATGGGTGCTAGCCTCATCGCCTATAACATGATTCGTATTATAATCGCCCGTACCCTCGATGGGTTTTTACCATCTGCGCGGGTAGAGAAGCAACTGGTACATTCTATGTTTTTTCTTTGCTCCCAGACCAGCATGGAAGACCATCATGGATGACGTGATGATGGCATCATCATCATGGGCATGAATAGATAACATCATTATCCCTTACGGTGTATATAGGCTGAAGATGATATGAGATGAAAGCAGCAACAATATTCACACCTCGATAAACACATACTCACACATTCATCCCGTATTAACCGCTTATGGGATAGAAAGAGCATAGGGTAACGATACCTTAAGTCCACTTTTAACGGGACTGCGGACGGATAGGAGGAAACACGTACACACAAATCACGCCTTTATCCCTTGCGGGATAGACAGAGCCAGGTAACAAGACGTAAAGGCCCGTTTAGCATGATTGTGAACGTATGGGAAAGGGTAATTAAAATAAAATAACCTCTAACATTTTGCTTAAGAGCGACTCTGGCAACACTGGATTTTAAATTTCAAACTTTTTTTAAATAAAGAGCCGCAGATATATCTCGCATGCGCCTTTGAATTTCATTAAATCCTATTTCTACTTTGAGTGGCGGCAGTCGTAACATAAACGTCGTACTCAGAGCAAATCAATATTTAAACTAATTCTGGTCTAAATCGCTGTCGGCGTGTAAGTCCGCCTCGGGGGACAGATATCCGCGGATGATGGATGCCGATGAATATATTATGCGGCGGTTAATCGATTCCAGGAACTTCGGTAATTGTCTGAGATGGGGATTTGTTAGTCGCATTGTGGGTTAGTAAGTAAGTTAGTGAGTAAGTAAGAGTGTTTTTCTAAGTAGTACATTACTGCCGAGGTCTGGAAAGTTGGGAATTGCCTGATGAGCTGGTTTGCGAGCCGAGCAACGCGAGGCTTGGGAAGAGAGTCAGGCGAGTCATGTTTCCGTCGAGGAATGTATAAAATACATCAGGAAAAAAACATGTACCACTTAATAAAAATTGCACGAAATACATAAGTTTACAAAATATAGTTAAGTAGTTTAATTATTTAACGCCTTCTAAACGTTTTTTTTTTCGAATCATAGACATTAAACAGAAAATTAAAAAAAAAACTTACACAGTCACTGCGATGGAAACCGAGCGGTTGGCCTGGCTGCGTGGAATTATTCTATCGTCCTCTCAATTTTACATGCAGTTGTTTGAAGTTTTAAAAAGTTAACGAAGAGGGAAAAAAATATTTTACTAGTACATTTCATTTACTCCTAGGTTGGGAAGTTTTTTTTTAATTTCGAAAAGCAGAAATGAGACACGTCCCAAGGCCACATTTAGCATGACTGTGGTCGTATACATGGAAAAGGGAATCAAAATAGTGATGGGTTGCTAACCACATCGCCTATAACATGATTCCTAAGATTTTGGCCCATTCCCTCGATGGGCTTTTACCATCTGCGCGGGAAGAGAAGCAACTGGTACAATCTATGTTTTTCCTTCGCTCCCAGACCAGCATGGAAGTAATTTCTAAACGACACTGAAAATTAGAACACACCGAAAAATCCGAAATGTAAAGCTATGGCCGGGAATCGAACCCGTGCTATACCCCTTCACCACCCATAGCAGGTAACCCCTAGAATTAGGAATCGCTTTAAATTAATCCCATCAAAGTTTCAAATCTTGTCCCCATGAGAATTCCGCACTAAAATCGAAGTTAGAGTTGCTCTCGATAGCCTTCTGATAGAGTATCGATATATTAACCAAGAACATCACTATTGATAGTATCGATAGTATTAATATGTTACAAAACTATCAATACTTGCTATTATCGCATTTCTATATTACATAAAGGCCACGTTTAGCATGATTGTGGGCGTATGGGTGGCAAGAGCAATCAAAATAGTGATGGTTTGCTAGCCGCATGGCTTATAACAAAGTTCCTAAGATTTAGGTAAATGCTAAACGTGGGCTTTAGGTCTTGTTACTTAGGCTCTGACTACCCCGTAGGGGATAACGACGTGATTTATGTACTCGTATGTAAGTATGTATGTAAATTACATAGACTGGTGGTACTATCGATTATTTTGAATAATTTATTGTCACCTATATAATCTTACTACTACAGTATCGGTTGTAAGTCAGTATATCACTACTGGGCATAGGCCTCCTCTCAAAACGAGAGGGCTTGGGCTATATATCCCACGCGGGCCCAGTGCAGATTGGGAATTTCACACACACCATTGAATTACTTCGCAGGCGTGTGCAGGTTTCCTCACGTAGTTTTCCTGCACCGAAAAGCTCATGGTGAATTTCAAATGTATGTAATGTTAACTCTTTACTGTGCATAATAAACTTAAAACAAATACAATTGTCAAACACTAAGATACATGCACAAAGGCGGACTTATCCCTTTAAGGGATCTCTTCCAGTCAACCTAATTTCACATTTGCAGAAAACTATAGATAGTCGACACTGGCAACAGTTTTCGTAAATTTTTGTAAAATGTTTATTCATAATATTTGTAATACTCTGTCTCTACTATAGACTAATATAATTTAAGGCTCGGGGACCTTATACATCACTTTTATAAATGTATCTAAGTTAAGTATAATTTAAGTAACCCTCCAATACACGGAGGAGGCCTATGCCATGAGGCACGCCGAATTACGCGACTGTTTAATAATAATAATTAAAAAAAAACAACAACAACAATATACTTACTGAAATTGTAGCGCATTCGGAATAAAAAGGCTATTATTATTATTATTATAATTTAAGTATTGTAGTAGCTTAATGTATTTTATTTTGAAAAAATGATTTTCTGCCAAGTTTTTTGCGGTATACTCTTCTTGGCAATGATGGTATTTCCGAATGCGCTGGTAGTTTCAAAACTGACATGTAAACGAGCCCTTGGCGGCCAATTTGCAAAAATAAATTTTGTTTTTTCTTGCTGTGCAATTGTGCTTAAAGTGCCAAAATACTTCCACTTGGCTACAATCGGCTATCTATTTTGTTAACCCGTAAAACTTGCCTTGCATGTGTGTGCGTGTGTGTGAATAAATGCTTCACACTTCCGTTCTGTTAAAACAAGCACGATTGTGTACTTTTTCTCTCCAAATAATTATCAAATAATAATAACTTCTTCCATGCTGGTCTGGGAGCAAAGAAAAAACATAGAATGTACCAGTTGCTTCTCTTCCCGCGCAGATGGTATAAGTCCATCGAGGGATTGGGTGAAAATCTTAGGGATCATGTTATATAGGCGATGTGGCTAGCAACCCATCACTTTTTGATTCCCCTTTCCAACGTGGTCTTTAGGTCTTGTCACCTTAGGCTCTGTCTACCCCATAAGCCTTATGGCATAAGGGATAAAGACGTGATTTATGTATGTATGTAATAATAACTATTGATACTGTCAAAAGTATTGCTATGAAAACACTCACGCGTTTCGAATGGCGTTAGCGTGGTGTAAGGAATAATTCAGTTTGTGGGATTTATATGTGTTTTATGTGGCAGTAGAGGGAAAAACATATATATTTCACACAGGCTTGTACTTGCACGTGAGTAGCGGAGTAGCAAGGTAAATATTCTATTCATTGAATAAACCTCCGCAAAGTAATGCCTGATTCAATTACCGATGGAAATTTCTTTAAACGAGTGATCGATACAATCGATTGGCTTATCGATGTTATTAAAACTATCGATTATCGGCATCACTAATAGAAGGTGAAGCCAGCAACACTGAAGGGCGTTCGCTTCTGATTGATTGTTAAATTTTCGAGTGCCCCAGAATCGCGCGACCCACTCGATTTCCGCCGCCGGCGCCGTTTCCGGCTGCTATTTCCACGTGTGCACGTCGGCTTATGCTAGACCTACTCCAAAATTCAAAGTTCTCCCATCCTTCTCTCCCGTATAATGACTGTAAGTGGGAGCGAGACGGAACGAAACGAACTTGGAATTTCTGACAGAGTAGGCTCTGTAGCATAATATATGTCCGAGGTTCGGACGTGATTTTGAAGTGTGTACGCTACATGAGAATGCTTTAGCGTGCTACGTAAAGATAGCTTTGGGTACATATATACATACATGAATCACGTCTTTATCCCTTACGGGGTAGACAGAGCTTTAGGTGACAAGACCTAAAGGCCACGTTTAGCATGATTGTGAGCGTATAGGTGGAAAGGGGAGTCCAAATAGTGATGAGTTGCTAGCCGCATCGCCTATAACATGATTCCTATTTTCGTCCATTCCCTCGATGGGCTTTTACCATCTGCGCGGGAAGAGAAGCAACTGGTACATTCTATGTTTTTCCCTTGCTCCCAGTCCAGCACGTTATATAATTATTGTGAACTATTTTCGAATCGGAATATCGAAAATTAAGACGTCAAGGTAAGGCCCCATTTCTTAATTCTAATTACACGCAAAGGCGCGTGCAGAAGCTAGTTTGTCACATATTTGCTTTCGAAAATTGGACCTTTGTAGTTTTGTAACAATAATATAATATACACGGATTTTTACCTCATTCGAATGGTACTTTCGAACAATGTACTTTCAAAAATCGGGACGCGCAGTACTTTTATATTTAACCAGAGGTCTTTGGCAGTAAGTCTTTTGTTCTTAATGCCAGGTCATTGCACTCACTGCCAAATACAGACTGAAATCGACGGAAAAACAATGTGAATTACTTTCACGTCTCTTTGTAAAGGACATAACCACCAAATCATAAAGATTGCTATTAGATTTTAGTTAAGCACTTGTACTCAACCTCAATTTGCCTTATTAAATTTATATTTAACCCGGCGAGCATGACCCAGGGTATGTCATACCCTGACATTATTAAAATGGGTCGGCATTTTTTAAATCTTTGCCTGGCAACACTAGCCCGCTCAGTAGCTGGAGGTAGGGATGTGCGGGAGGGGATACTGCCGTGAAGGCAGCGCGACGCGAGGCGTCGGCCGGAATATTCGTGCACGGACCTGCTTCGGGTATGTCACACCCTGCGTCATTTTAGACGTATTTTTTTTACGTAGATATTTATATATCTGTTTTTAATTATTCTTAGTTATTTTCAAGGTTTCAATGTATAGGCTTGGGTTTATTTGATTTGCCCATATGTATGGAGCATGCTAATTTCATGTGCGGAAATTGTTATGATGTCGATGGCAGCGATTAATCTTAATTTACAATAAAAAAAATATTGTCATGACTTTTTAACGAGAGGATCTCATTATCTATTAGTTAAAAGTTGATTTTTATTCTAAATACTGTTTATTTTGTTTTTTTGTTGATTTTTGTAAACCTCTAAAATTTTGTTCCTATAATTACATAGCATAAGGTAAACTCGAATAAATAAAGATAATTTCATGATTAAAATTTGAGTTTCATTTGAATCCATTAAATAATCCATTATTAAACAATATATGTACATCACAAAAAAATAAATGAAATTAATTAAAACTATTTCACGGTATATTACATTTCGGGCACGTCATACCCTGCCTCATGCTTGATGTAACTTTTTTTCACATCATGCTCGCCGGGTTAAAGTATATTTTACTATCACTTACGTAAAGTTAGCATAGCCTTTGATAGCAGCGCATGACATGAATCTGAAATGAGAAATAACATCATTAGTCGTATAACCACAAAAATGCATTTAATTTCATAAAAAATACACAATCACGTCTTTATCCCTTACGGGGTAGACCGAGCCTAAAGTAACAGGACCTACAGGCCACGTTTAGCAAGATTGTGAGCGTAGGGTGGAAAATGGAATCAAAATAGTGATGAGTTGCTAGCCGCATCGCCTATAACATGATTCCTAAGACTTTCGCCCATTCCCTTTGCCATCTGCGCGAGAAGAGAAGCAACTGGTAAATTCTTTACTCCCAGCGTGGAAGGAAATATCAAGTAAAATACAAGCCAAAAGTAATTTCCTTCTAACTACACTTAAAACATACCCCCTACTCCCGCACTCTCTTACGCAAACAAAAACGTTGACCCCATAAAAAAACAAAAGCCGACACTTGATAAAAGCATTTTAATAAACGATAGGAAGCAGCCGACTCTATACATCGCATCCAGAGAAGGAACACAATCCATCAGCGGATCCCTCAAACGCTCTCCAAGACCGCAGCAACACACACAAACAAAACAAACAATGCCTACACTACACGTACATTAACAATGGTATACACAGCGATCAACCGACGCACACTAATGCCGTGCAAGTTGCACACAGCGTCGTTTGAGTGTGAGTAATTAAGGTGGGTGCTCATGGTAACGTTTTTGAAGTAAGTTTTTAATTGGGCTGTAAAGTTTAGCGGTTAAGTTAGTGCGATTAATTTGATTTTACAATATGATATGCTAGTTTTGTACAATTCATTAGAAACTACAAATGATGTTATTAATTTTAAGGAGCTAAAATGTCATTGAAGCGGACAAAAATGAGTGGACTGTATAGTTAAGAATGTATCTGAATAAAAAGCAGTTCCTCAGCTCAAGACTTCTAATACCGAACAGCAAAATACTAACAACTGACAAAAAGTCATATCAAAACGATAACGATAACGATAACGATTCGCTGAGGATAGCAGTGGCACTTCGTTTAGGCGGCAAGGTATGCGAACCACACCGCTGTGTATGTGGGGCAATGGTGCAAGAAGATGGGCACCATGGTCTGAGCTGCCAAAGGTGTGCGGGGCGTTTTCCAAGACACCACGCCATTAACGACATTGTGCGGCGGGCAATGGTGTCGGTCAATGTGCCTTGCGTGCTCGAACCTCCGGGCCTCAGCAGAATCGACGGTAAGCGACCGGATGGCCTTACACTGGTTCCTTGGCGGAAGGGTCGTTGTCTTCTGTGGGACGCGACGTGTGTAAGCACTTTCGCTATGTCCCACTTAAGACAGACCTCGCGGTTAGCTGGCTCCGCAGCTGAAGCTGCCGCGAGGCTAAAGCACTCTAAATATTCCGCCTTAGAGTCAGTGTACGAGTTTGTACCGGTCGCCGTCGAGACAGCGGGTCCCTGGGGCTCGGAGGCTAAGGAGCTTTCAGGGAGCTAGGCCGCAGACTAAAAGACAGGGGCTGCGATCCCCGCTCTGGTTCGTGGCTGGTTCAAAGGGTTGCCATTGCAGTACAAAGGGGCAACGCGGCCAGCATTATGGGAACCTTTGAACCAGGCACGAAACAGGGGGACATTTTTTAGGCTAATTTTTAATCATTTTTAACATAATTTTATTTTTAATCAACTTCCGTAGTTTTAGTTATCCTTATTATTGTTTAGTTTTTAGTGGTTTGTATATTAATAAATAAAGTATCAATTGGTTAATTCAAATTATAAAAACATAAATGTCATGAAAAGGCAAAGAGTTCGCAACAGTCATTATAAAATTGAATAATTTTGAACACAAATGTTCGAATAAATAATTGTATAATTAGGTGCTTTTATTAACGTTACGAATGGCAAATAAAACAAAAGTATAGTATAATATTAAGTACTCTGTAGTTTTATAATAATAATAATAAAGATGCTACAACACAAGACATGACACAGTTATCCAAAGGATGCACACAATAATAATTTTGAAGAAGAAAACAACAATGTATGTACAAAACACAATTACACAAAACAATACACAACAGAAGGTGGCAATAGACTCAGGCTCAGTATGAGCTGCCAGTTTACATAGAAAAAAATTGCAGTGCTGGTTTTCAGCCTACGCCCTTCGCACAGCGTGACAGACTTATTCAATTGAAAAGGCCGGGCAGGGCATCTATAAATAATTATAAACTAAGAATCCATCCAAACCCCCGGCCTTTATACGACATTATTCGAAAAAAATCAACATAAAACGAACTATTGAACATATGATTCCTAATTCTAAACACTGTTGCATTAAGTAGTCGATTATAAAGTTTATACAGATTATTTATTTATTTATTTATTTATTTATTTAGAAACAAACAGTCTCTTATTGCTATATATACTACAGTTACATTTTTGTAAAAACTAGACTTACAGTTTCCTATAGAAACCATAAACCATAACATTTACAGAGTGAAGCACCTTTGTGCATCAAAAACAAAAACAAAAAGTAGGTATAATATTATTTTTTTTTTTTTTTTTTTTTTCTCTTAACCTGCACAAACAAGTAAAAACCAGCCTAATCAAAATCAGTAATACACTGCAAGGATTGTCTCTTAAATCTACTTAACTTGTTACAGAAAATATCCAAATTTACGTACTTATCATTATACAACCTGCACGCTCTCTTTATGAAACTATTATTTGCATACGAGGTTCGACTACGGGGGATGTGAAATAGAGGTTTCTTTCTGCATGCTCGCTCACAACGACGGGGCACTCTAAAGGAAAGGGATTGTAACAACAAAGGGGCTTCGACATGATTACTAATAACCAAATATTCTAAGATTAGAATGGAATAGAATATTTATTTATTTTACACAATAATTGTCACATAATTATAACAAACTTATAGGTTAAACATAGTAAAGACTTGATTAGAGTCATTTGTAATTGTTTTCGAAATATATTTTCTAATCTGAATTGATGTCAGTTTTCAGAAGCGAAAGCTTCATAGTTTCAAACATATCCGGGACTACTAAATCGAGATTTTACTTTTTCCAGCAAGAAAACCTAAGTAGAAAAAAACGTTTTTTACTTCTCCCGTGTGCGCCACGCCTAACCGCGCTCCCTCCAGAGTTTTCTCTTGACCCATATACCGGCGCTGGCAGGGAAAAACTTGCAAATTATCGAATGTGACGAAACTTGGCCCTGCTTTAATAATGCACGTTCCACGGGATTTACGAACCTGTGATTCGGTGCACGAGGGGCTTGTTACCAATTTTGTAAAATGTGAGCCAAGTTGAAGAGTTTTCGTGTCAGTGTTATATTTTTTGGTTTTGGGGGGGATCAAAATGTGTAATGGCAGAATTGAAGCTGCTGTATGCTGGTCTGGGAGCAAAGAAAAAACATAGAATGCACCAGTTGCTTCTCTTACCGCGCGGATGGTAAAAGCCCATCGAGGGAATGGGTGAAAATCATAGGAATAGCTATAGGCAATGTGGCTGATTGTGGCTAGCAAAGCAACCAATCATTATTTTGATTCCGTCCATACGCCCACAATCATGCTAAACGTGGTCTTTAGGTCTTGTTACCTTAGGCTCTGCCTACCCCGTAAAGGATAAAGACGTGATTTATGTATGTATGTAGGAAGTGTGCAGAGATAAAAGTGCTGTATGAAAATTCGCAGATTTTTTTTCATCGTTCTAGACAAAGCGACTGGATTGAAAAACAGACCTGATTTTTCAAAGTTATATTCAAAAGTATGGTAAGATTTTAGGGTGGAAGAGAATTACATATTTAATTAGGATTTTTAGTAATTTAGAAGCATAAAGCTTAGCAGGGGATTAGTCTGGGGATGACCTTGTTTAAAACATTAATTGGATTACCAGTTTGAAGTCATATGAGGCTGTATATTCATGCCTGGAACTGTTTTCGAGCAGCGATAATTCAATATCTATTATCTCCCAGTTTAGAAGCTTACGTAGTTAATCATGCATCTAAATACCTAGTAAGTACGAATATTAGTTTATTTTATCTTGTACGAGGAAACACTGCCAGCCTTTTGAGCATGACACAAATTTATTCAGATTCAGCGTTGCTGTACGTCATTTGTTTTTGTTTAAAGGCTAAAGGTGCCAAGAGCGCGAAGCTATAAAAAAAACAGCACATACATATATACTCATACACAAATCACGTCTTCATCCCCGGTAGACAGAGCCTAAGGTAACAAGACCAAGGCCACGTTTAGCATGATTGTGGGCGTATAGGTGGAAAGGGGAAACAAAATAGTGATGGGTTGCTAGCCGCATCGCCTGTAACATGCTTCCTAATAATTTTGCCCATTCCCGTGATGGGCTTTTACCATCTGCGCGGGACGAGAAGCAACTGGTACATTCTATGTTTTTCCTTTACTCCCCGACCAGCATGGAAGTAAAAAAACGCCCGACGCAAAAATAAGTGTGTTATAGTAAAACTTCTTCTTCTTCTTATTTGTGGCGTTTCAAGTCGTTATAGCGACGACAACTTCGCCAATGTCAAAGTAACAAAAATATGATTAAAATCTTGTGACAAAAATGTCGGCAACGTTGTACGGTAATGGTCAAAGACCCCCCTCACCCCCCTGTCGGGCTATTAGCCAACGGTCAATGATATCCCTCAGAAACTGCCAGGAAATCATTAGCCGAAGCCCAGGGTGCACCGGATCAAGCACTGCTTTTCCCCCCGGACGGATCCAAAAAGGAACCGCAGCTCTTGACCACACGTGGAGGTAACCCGACTCGCACCCCTACAGTAAAACCTAGCTGGCCTTACAATCAGTTACTGTAATGTCATCAGAGATGGCGTTGCGAGCGACATTATTCCCTGGGGTGCGAGTCGGGTTACCTCCAAGTGTGGTCAAGAGCTGCGGTTCGTTTTTGGATCCGTCCGGGGGGAAGAGCAGTGCTTGGTCCGGTCCACCCTGGGCATCGGCTATTGATTTCCTCGCAGTTTCTGAGGGATATCATTGACCGTTGGCTAAGAGCCTGACAGGGGAGGGGGTCTCTGACCATTACCGTACAACGTTGCCGACATTTTGTCACACTATTTTTGAATTATATTTTTGTTACTTTGACATTGGCGAAGTTGTCGTCGCTATAACGACTTGATACGCCACAAATAAGAAGAAGAAGTAGACATAATTTCCTCTTTTTTCACCGATTTTTAATTTTTTTAGGGTTTTGTACCCAAATGAGAAATTAAAAAGGGAACTGAGACTAAAACTGTCTGTCTGTCTGTCACTAAGCTGTATCCCGTGATAGCTCGAGAGTTAAAATGTTCACAGATGATGTATTTCTGTTGCCGCTATAACAACAAATACTAAAAATAATATTTTTATTATATGTTAGTAACCAATATAAAATGACCTCATACTGCCTACATTTTGCTTAAGAGGCAGGGTTTTGGTAACACAGTTATTTTATATTCACTTGCCAAATTCGTGCGGAGCCCACGGTGAGTCCGATTCGCACTTGGCCGGTTTTTTCATTAGTAGCTGTTGCCCGCGGGGATTTATTCATTTGTTTTATTTTATTCTAACGAATAACCACTATTGAGTCACTCCAAGTATTGCACGAAACAAAAGTACATTGTTTTAATAAAAACTGATCAGACAAGGTCGAAATCTATTTATTTTCACAGCACTCACGACTTCACTTAGCCGTGAATAAATACTCTATGCGTAAACATTTTAGCTCAAATTCACATAATATAATACACGGGTAAAGCGTCAAGTAAAGGTACCTATAATATATGCTGGTAGAAGTCCACTTTAATTTGCTGCCTCAGTTGCCACAGTATGGGCTGTCAAAGGTTACGAAATGTTTTTGCTTCGTATGTAAAAGCAGCAAATACTTGACTGAACATCGATGAAATCGATTAAGTAAGAAAAAGGTTTCAGGGCCCACTTTTTAGGATCATATCCAGCAATCAAGCTTATTATATATAGCAATTTTTAATATGGATCTGACAGCGAGCGAACCTAAACTGAAAGGCTCTGTTCCAGAAAGAGACGGGTAGCCTATCTCGCGCGATCGTAGCATAACATAACTAACGTTAGATTAAATTTACTTAAAGTATATGAATAAAGCGCTAATAAAAATTTAATACGATGAAGAGCAATATATCAGAAAAATACATCGGCATATTTCAGATCCACATTCAGCGATCGCTGACCCTTCTTAATATTTATTTAGGCTGTAAAGCGCAAGTGGTAGATGCTTTACGACAACCCACTGTATTAGATACGAGTGGTTCTAACCAAATACGGTTTTATTTTATTGTCTATAGCTTTTACTGTGCATTTTACAACGACGGATGTATTCCGCGCAGTTCGAAGATCTGACGTCTTTTACTTAATATTTATTGGTGTCTCTTTCATGCAACTAGTCCCCGTTGAAATTATGCTTAAATAGTTTTCAATTTATTTTTACTGACTGCACTTTTTGTTAACTAGGGCCTTACCATGACGTCTTAATGCGATTCAGTTCCGATTCAGTTTAGCTTAGAAAATCAGTGGCAGAAATAGCAAGATGCCAAGGGCCCCTAACTCTACGGAGCCTCGAACTTGCTTGGCCTAGAGCACAGCACGGCCAGCGAAAAAGCGCGCGAGTACTTTGTGCTTTGTCTAGTCGTGCAGAATGACCCCAACTTAGTTAGCTACGTGGTATCCACTCTTACGATCCCTTGGTTGCTTTTTACTACAGAAGAAGCTTGACCCGATCAAAAACATTATGTTACACTTACTTGTATTAGCGTGTAAAATCTCAGCCGAGGAGCATAAGCGAGCATTTAAAGGGACCGCATCGCTCGAAGGGCCTATTTGGGAAATAAAACCGCGAGCGGACTAAGCGAGTAACTCGTAAAATGGGAACTTTTAATCAGGAACGCATAAGACGCCGCTGGCCCACCTGAATTTTTATGAAACAGAAGGAAAGTTAGAGTAATCCCAAATTACGTCGCGGCCGGAATTGTGAATTTTATTCCGGATGGAAATTGATAAATTATGTGTGCGCCGCTTTTGTGGCTTGGTTTTATTTGAATCTAGGTGCGGCAAATGTTTGAATACTTGAACAGGCTTCGTCTCTAACCTTTTAGGAGAGGCAATATTCATGAACACGTGTAAGAACTCCGGCTTTTTGACCTATTTCAAGGAAATTTACAATATTACTAACCCTTTACGATATGTTACAGGTAATTTCTTCTTCTTTTTTAAAATGGCTCCATCGATCGATGCGATGATTTCGCTAATGTCAGAGTAATTAATACAGTCATTCTAAATTTTATAATCGTGTTAGTACTTCAGAACAATGGCATACCATCATATAAAAAAAAATATATTATACTATTTTGTATGTTGCCTAGCTCGATTTTGCTAACATATTTCAATGTACATAGAATCGCAGCCACCTGTACTTCTCTTGTGGACTTAACAAAAAGAATACCACACTTTAAAGTGCGCCGTTCCATAATGAAATCATAAAATCTTGTAGCTACTTACTATTCTAACACTTCAGGCGTTTCTATTCTTCCGTTTCCCGCTAACTTGCGGTCGTGTAACCGGTAAGAACTAGTTTCAGCTGGATATTACCGGATCCAGTGTGTAATAGCCGATTTAAATGCATGCAGCGGCCACCTGCCAGCCGTTGCATCGTCTAAATAGCGATATGGTGTCGCATGCAAGTCAATAGGATCAAGTACTGCAAGGCAAGAGATGGCACATTTGGTTTCCGTATTGTGATAAAAACCAAGCTGAGATGAAGTGAATAAAAAAAATTTGACTCACTACTTGACTAGTCCACTCGTACCCACGACCGCTTATAAGTTACATATACATACCGTCACGCCTCTTTCCCGCAGGGGTAGGCGTAACTATAACGTCTGGGGCCCGCGGCAAATTTGTCAGATGGGGCTCCTTCCTCAATATAAAGAAGTGCATCGGCGTCCCTTTCTCTGCTCGAGACCGTAGAGCTAGGGGCCCCTGCATGGGCGTACCCAGGTTCTGGGCCAGGGGGGGGCTAATCAGATTTTTTATAAGCTAGGTGCTTAAAAAAAATTAAATTAAAATAGATAAAATGCGTTTATTAATATTTATGTACAATAAAAGTACTAGATAAGATACATAATTAGTAGGGACGTCAACATTATCCAGGGGGGGGCAGCTGCCCCCCCCTGCCCCACCCTGCGTACGCCCATGGGCCCCTGGCATTTTGCCACCCCTGCCACCCTATAGTTACGCCACTGGGGGTAGGCAGAGACTACTTTGTTCCACTTGCTACGATCCTGAAATACTGTTTCACTTCATCCACATTCATCAATCTCTTCATACATGCTCGACGATTTCGAGTACTCCTGAACTGAACTAATTTCAAAACGTCTCCGTCCTTCTAGCCCTTCCCCTCCCAACGCTGTGTTAACTGAGCTGTTATGAATTAATCTCAAGCAAACGAGTAAGTCATCAATAAACAAAAACGTTTCCGCGTTGCATATTTCCGCGCTACGTAAATCCTCTCAGACTATTCGAGACACATAAAAATGCCGGCGCTGTTCGGGACATTTTTTTCGATTCAGTCATAGAACCACGTCCGCGCAGTTTGTCGCAAATGTCGACGAACAAACGGACGACTCATAACATTGTTATAATATACGCTTTAGGGTCTGGACTTTTTGGAGCGCTTTTTGAAGGCTGCTGAGTTGAGTTAATGGGAATTTGACGTGCCATTTAGCATCAGCTTGTTACTTTATCCTATAAGCGATGCAACAACCCATCACTATTTTGAACCCCCTTTCCTCCTATCTTCCATGCTGATCTGGGAGTAAAGGAAAAACATAGAATGTACCAGTTGTTTTTCTACCCGCGCAGATGGTAAAAGCCCATCGAGAGAATGGGCGAAAATCTTAGGAATCGTGTTATAGGCGATGCGGTTAGCAACCCATCACTATTTTTGATTCCCCTTTCCACCTATACGCCCACAATCATGCTAAACGTGGCCTTTAGGTCTTGTTACCTTAGGCTCTGTCTATCCCGTATCTAAGGGATAAAGGCTGATTTGTGAGTGCGTGTGTTTCTTCCTATGCGTCCGCAGTCACGCTAAAAGTGGACTTTAGGCATTGTTACACTGGGCTCTGTCTATCCCGTTAAGGCTAAATACGGGATGAATGTGTGAGTGTGTGTTTATCGAAGTGTTAATATTGTTGCTGCTTTCATCTCATCTCTTGTCATCTTCAGCCTATATACGTCCCACTGTTGGGCACAGGCCTCCTCTGACAATGAGAGAACTAGGTCCATAATTCCCACGCGGGCCCAGTGCGGATGGGAACTTCACAATTTTTTTTTATCAAATGCTTAAAGTAGTGACGCTTTAGAATATTTTAATTGTAAAGGTCATTGACCCATCTCAACTTTCCACCCTGTATGTCGCCAAGTCAGATAAACTATAGTTAATCTGCCTATTGGTAGTGTCAGTTTAGATTCGCATTGGGGGCTAAGCCGGGACTATTTGCGGCTGTTATCGGGATTAGTACCGCTCGCGGATTAGGCCGCTACACTGACGCCGATAGCTTTTTAAACTTCAATAATAAAGCAGTGATTTGGTTTTATCATAGTTTTAGGGTTCCGTACCTCTGAATGCAGGACTCTTTATAAGATCACTTCGTTGTCTGCCCGTCCGTCAAGACCAGTAGGCTTATTACCTAACTTGCTCGCATCGCCATCGTGTTCATTTTGACAGCTAGGTGATTCCGATTCCAATGGCAATTGTCAGCCCATACATGTACTGTCAAAATGAACACGATGGCGATTGCGAGTGAGTTAAGTAATAAGCCTACAGGTCTCAGGAACGCGTAGATATACAATTTTAATACTGAGATAAATACTGATAAATACTGAGATCTGCGGTGCTAAAGCTGTGAAAAATCAAGGGTTAAAATATGGCCATTTATGTTGCATTTCCAATGCATTCGCAATGGGAACCAAAAACTATAGTGTAGTAGTAACTATACTGGTAGAGATCCCTTATAGGGATAAGTTCGCCTTTGTGCATATATATATTAATGTTTTTTATTTTTTTTGTGAATTGTATCTGTTTCTTTATATTTGTACAATAAAGCATTTACTTACTTACTTACTTACTATAATATGGTTCTTCCAATTGTCCTAGAAATTTTAAATTAGGCGTGAAGTTAGTGCCGCGCTCATAAAGTCGCTCCATCATCAAACTTCCGAATGATTAGTGTTATTTGTTAAGATTTAAACTTGTTTTATTAATAGTGTAAACTGTTAATCTGTCACTGTGAGTATGACGGAACGGAGGCGCGCCGAAGACGAATCTCGGATTAAAGTTTTGATAAAGTGCGATACCATTTTGTGAAGCGTAGGGTTAGGGATTGCCAGTTTTGGGGACATACTTTTGAAATCAACAATAAGGTTGGTGACACATAAAAAAAATATTTATTGCAGACCAGTGATCCCTACGGTGTTAGTAGGTACATACATATATGCCCTCGACAGTACTTAGTATTTATTCCAAATCTATGGTTAGGCACTGAGGTATGTCGGACGAGATACCTCAGTGCCTCAAGTCGAAAGTATTCGACCAGTGTGTGTTACCAGTGATGACTTACGGCACTGAAACGTGGTCCCTCAATATGGGCCTTATGAACAAGCTCAAAGGAGAGGGCTATGCTGGGAGTCTCTCTGCGAGATCGAATCAGAAATGAGGTGATCCGTAGAAGAACCAAGGTTACCGCCATAGCCCAGCGGATTAGCAAGTTGAAATGGCAGTGGGCAGGGCACATAACCGGAGGACGGATGACCGATGGGGTGGAAAGGTCCTCGAGTGGAGACCACACTGAAAAAAACGGGCTACTTACGGGTACGAAATTTGTAATGAGCCGGCAGCGAACTACTTCTTACGTATACCGCTATCGTAATAAGGTTGCGACCTACGTATTAAGGAGTCGGACCCATGACGCGTAAGTAGGTTGCAGCATGTTCGATAATGTAAGCGTCACGAGCTACTGATAATGTTGTTTCCTACGTAGGTAAGTATGCCGCATCATGAAATTAAAGAGTCCGACTACTTACGTTATACGTAGTCCGCATAAAGAGCCAGCATACGTATTAACGGATCTGTCAAGATTCCGGCACATTATTTACGTAGTCCGCCTAAGTACACAAGTCTACTGCAGCGTTAGTTTAAATATGCCGACACATTACGTAAGGGTGCAGGCTACTTACATACGTTGCACGGCAGTCTTGCACTGAGCATAGATGCCGAAACATTATAATGCATCTGATCACGTGTTATAATGTTCCTGGCTACTTACATAATGTAATTGTATCATATATAAATGGCGATACATTATACGTACTCCACATACTGTCTTAAGTACACGGGGCAAGTATAAAAAGTAGCTGGCTAAGATATTCCGGAACATTATAAGTACTCCGTTTACTTACATAAGATGCTGTCTACGTATATTAAGTAGCAAGCGTACACTAAACTGAATTTAAGTAGTCCGCTCTCCAGTCACGTAATTTAGATATGCAGAAACATTATAAGTAAATTTTTTTTTTTTCAGTCAGACAGTACCAATGCCACCGCAGTACACACGTCTGCTGCCACATGATGTACTGTGGCGGCTTCTGTACAGTAGCACTGCTACCGCAGTACACACGTAAGCTGCTACATGATGTACTGTGGCGGGTCCTATTTGCCGTCACATGATGAACTGTGGCGGCATCAGTATAGTACCGGTGCTGCCGCAGTACACACGTCTGCTGCCACATGATGTACTGTGGCGGCTTCTGTACAGTACCACTGCTACCGCAGTACACACGTAAGCTGCTACATGATGTACTGTGGCGGGTCCTATATACCGCCACATGATGAACTGTGGCGGCATCAGTATAGTACCGGTGCTGCCGCAGTACACACGTCTGCTGCCACATGATGTACTGTGGCGGCTTCTGTACAGTACCACTGCTACCGCAGTACACACGTAAGCTGCTACATGATGTACTGTGGCGGGTCCTATATGCCGCCACATGATGTACTGTGGCGGCTTCTGTACAGTACCACTGCTGCCGCAGTACACACGTCTGCCGCCACATGATGTACTGTGGCGGCTTATGTACAGTAACACTGCTGCCGCAGTACACACGTAAGCTGCTACATGATGTACTGTGGCGGGTCCTATATGCAGTACCAGTCCCACCGCAGTACACACGTCTGCCGCCACATGATGTACTGTGGCGGCTTCTGTAGAGTACCACTGCTACCGCAGTACACACGTAAGCTGCTACATGATGTACTGTGGCGGGTCCTATATGCAGTACCAGTCCCACCGCAGTTCAAACGTCTGCCGCCACATGATGTACTGTGGCGGCTTCTGTACAGTACCACTGCTGCCGCAGTACACACGTCTGCCGCCACATGATGTACTGTGGCGGCTTCTGTACAGTACCACTGCTGCCGCAGTACACACGTCTGCCGCCACATGATGTACTGTGGCGGCTTCTGTACAGTACCACTGCTGCCGCAGTACACACGTCTGCCGCCACATGATGTACTGTGGCGGCTTCTGTACAGTACCACTGCTGCCGCAGTACACACGTCTGCCGCCACATGATGTACTGTGGCGGCTTATGTACAGTACCACTGCTGCCGCAGTACACACGTAAGCTGCTACATGATGTACTGTGGCGGGTCCTATATGCAGTACCAGTCCCACCGCAGTACACACGTCTGCCGCCACATGATGTACTGTGGCGGCTTCTGTAGAGTACCACTGCTACCGCAGTACACACGTAAGCTGCTACATGATGTACTGTGGCGGGTCCTATATGCAGTACCAGTCCCACCGCAGTTCAAACGTCTGCCGCCACATGATGTACTGTGGCGGCTTCTGTACAGTACCACTGCTGCCGCAGTACACACGTCTGCCGCCACATGATGTACTGTGGCGGCTTCTGTACAGTACCACTGCTGCCGCAGTACACACGTCTGCCGCCACATGATGTACTGTGGCGGCTTCTGTACAGTACCACTGCTGCCGCAGTACACACGTCTGCCGCCACATGATGTACTGTGGCGGCTTCTGTACAGTACCACTGCTGCCGCAGTACACACGTCTGCCGCCACATGATGTACTGTGGCGGCTTCTGTACAGTACCACTGCTGCCGCAGTACACACGTCTGCCGCCACATGATGTACTGTGGCGGCTTATGTACAGTACCACTGCTGCCGCAGTACACACGTAAGCTGCTACATGATGTACTGTGGCGGGTCCTATATGCAGGACCAGTCCCACCGCAGTACACACGTCTGCCGCCACATGATGTACTGTGGCGGCTTCTGTAGAGTACCACTGCTACCGCAGTACACACGTAAACTGCTACATGATGTACTGTGGCGGGTCCTATATGCAGTACCAGTCCCACCGCAGTTCAAACGTCTGCCGCCACATGATGTACTGTGGCGGCTTCTGTACAGTACCACTGCTGCCGCAGTACACACGTCTGCCGCCACATGATGTACTGTGGCGGCTTCCGTACAGTACCACTGCTGCCGCAGTACACACGTCTGCCGCCACATGATGTACTGTGGCGGCTTCTGTACAGTACCACTGCTGCCGCAGTACACACGTCTGCCGCCACATGATGTACTGTGGCGGCTTCTGTACAGTACCACTGCTGCCGCAGTACACACGTAAGCTGCTACATGATGTACTGTGGCGGGTCCTATATGCAGTACCAGTCCCACCGCAGTACACACGTCTGCCGCCACATGATGTACTGTGGCGGCTTCTGTAGAGTACCACTGCTACCGCAGTACACACGTAAGCTGCTACATGATGTACTGTGGCGGGTCCTATATGCAGTACCAGTCCCACCGCAGTTCAAACGTCTGCCGCCACATGATGTACTGTGGCGGCTTCTGTAGAGTACCACTGCTGCCGCAGTACACACGTCTGCCGCCACATGATGTACTGTGGCGGCTTCTGTACAGTACCACTGCTGCCGCAGTACACACGTCTGCCGCCACATGATGTACTGTGGCGGCTTCTGTACAGTACCACTGCTGCCGCAGTACACACGTCTGCCGCCACATGATGTACTGTGGCGGCTTATGTACAGTACCACTGCTGACGCAGTACACACGTAAGCTGCTAACCTTAAGCAATATGAACGAAAGGGGCGTGTGTTTTTGTTACGACGGTACAATGACAACTGTCAAAATCACTTAGGTACACGCATACCCCCTTTCCTCATCATTACTTAGCTTTATTTAAAAAACAAGCATAGTTACAATAAATGCCGGCAGATGGTGTTACAGGTAAGTAGGTCTTGTTTTTAGTATTATTTCTATGTCCCACAGCCCTGCGCCGTATGCAGCAGTGTCCAGCGATAACACCCCTGATTTTTTGGCATTCATCATCCCATTATTTAAAGCTGATTATTTGACACCATCAGGCATAAGAGTAAGAGTCAGAATGGCGGATGCACCCCCACAAATATATAAAATGATTATATTCAATATACTAAAAAAAATTACTCAAAATGTGTAACTAGGCAAATTCGGTCAGAGCGAGCATGAGACCTCAAGGCCAAAGGGGCCTACAGCGTGAGAGGCAAGGTCCTTAAATTTAGTAAAAAGGGCGCCTTAGGTTCCTTGCCTGCAAACAGGAATAGTTGCGAGTGAAAGAAAACAAACTTGTTGCTATGCTACACTTTATTGCCTATGACACTTGCTATGCATGTTACTAATGTAAGCTAAGAGACTAACTGTTCAAGTCTATGGTCGAGAGGGAAACTGGACTTCAAATAAAAGCCTTACGATCCGATTGCGGGACCGAGTACATCAACAAACAGTTTGTTGAATACTTAGGTAATGAAGGTATTAAGCATCAGTCCACAATAGTACTCCACAAATCTTCATGAAATGAAATGAAATGAAATTATTTATTTCGCAAGAACATACAGGTGTTACAGATATTATAATAAGTAAGTATACCTATTATGTTACAGGAATTTGATCCATGTCATGTATGCTTTGCCACAATTTGGCATGCAAAATCTAAAACTAATTTGTAATTTGAAAAATTTCACACGAACTTATTTAATTAAATTATTAACTATTAATACAATTTTAAATAATCCGACCCATAAATATTTCTGCATAATAATCCTATTCATATAATTTATCAAAATATTCGGTCAAAGTATAAAATGGTCTATTAATCAAGTAGGCCTTTAATTTTCTAGAAAATTCATTAATACTATTACATTGTTTTATGTCCTCATTTAAATTATTATAAATTTTAATACCATTATATTCCAGACTCCTTTTGAAATTCACATAATTGTTAGATCCTGGCAATTGGATGTCATAATTAAATTTACACAATCTACGTGGTCTGTTGTTGCTATTTAATCTAAAACTGGATTTATTTTTATATACAAAAATGCACACCAAATATATGTAAAGTGAAATTACAGTCAATATTTTATGTTTCACAAATAGTGGACGACAATGTTCGAGAGGTTTTGCCTTTTCAACATATCTAAGAGCTTTCTTCATGTATGAGGTACATCCTCATTTTGAATTTCCAAATAGCGTAATCTTGCTTACCGCTTAATAAAATCCCAGCAAGGGAACGCAGACTAGATCCTTTTGTGTGATCTGACATTTCCGCACTTTTATTGAAAATTCGTTAAAAATTCACTTTTGAGAGGTGAATTTAAATTTTGACTTCACACACAACTATACCACACTAAAGCATAAGCTTATTAAATGCTTTTAAGAGACTTTTCGTGCTGTAACGTATTGAAATAAAATAATAAGTGTCTTCGTTGCATGTTTGTATTGAAGTAAATATGATTTTGACACACAGCTAATTATTCTATATATAAATTTGAATTGACATTGACTAGTTATTATTTATAAACTACAACACTAACGGTTAGGTTTATTGGGCAATGCCAACAACAACTTAATTTATAGGATTTTTAGATGCTAGAGTGGCCGTCAGCTGAGAGTAGGTGAAAAGTGTAAGCAGTGTACTTACACTTGCACTTAGGCATGACTGACTTCATCATTTACACTTGTGATGAAGTCAGTCATGCCTACACAGAAGAGACAAAGACAAATAAAGCTAAGCGGAAGACGTCGAGCCGCCTTCCTTCACTGTCCGCCAAAGGTGGTGGAGCGAAGGGGCCACAGGCACCCGGCGAAACCGCAGACACAGGTCCTGAGCAGCCTCCACTCACTGTGACGTTTTGAAACAATATGATGCCTCGCCTAGCGATGCACGGGCCGAAGCCTAGCCACGCCTAGCGATGAACGGACGAAGCCTAGCCTCGCCTAGCGACCCTGGAACAAAACCGGACCAATCAATCACCTTGTTCATTACAATAGACATAACAGTCCTTTTTATAGAATAAATAACAATATACATACACACACATACTCCCTAGACATTCCCTTGAAACTTTAGAGAACGCAACGCGGTGATTACATACAGGCATACGCACGTCACACCATTATCCCTTATGGAGTAGGCAGATCCGGAGTCACCAAGACTTAAAGCCACGCTTTGCAGTGACTGATATACACACCTCAGCTTAGAGCTGCTAGTACATTATTTAAATAATTAATAAGAATAGTACATACCACACAGTGGGATTTCATATGAAGAATTTAGTACACGGCGTTCGGCGGGCAGCTGCCCTCACACGGCGCTCGCCGGATTAGAGCATCAAGCTCACCATCAGCTGTAAACGTACTGCCATGAATTTCCATACAATCTCATAGTTAGTTACAATACCCAGTCATAATCAGTTTACTTACAATGATAGCGCGATCATTTAGACCGATTTAGATACGAGACGGCCGCCCGGGACTTGAGACAGGGCTCCGCAGCTCGGAATTAAAGCAGAGCCTCCATCCAGAGATATGTAGGCAAGACCGCCTTGCCGTAAGGCTTTAACTGTCAACCGGCCGCTAATTCATCAGCTGAAATGTACAATAAACAACGTTTAAATACTGCAAAACACTACCCAGTCATCAGCGGCAGGTCATTACAAGGCAATAGGCATACTTACGCTACGTCGGTGATAAATAGACGTGAAAAATCACTAATAAAATCCATAGCCAGCGGCTGCGTGGCACGGCCCGGTTACATTGTCTTCTGGAATAAACCAACGAAAAGATTAGAACACCAGTATTATTACATAAAGAGAATCAAAATACCGACCCAAAAGACTGCAAAACCAACCTTTAAACGCTTGATTAAACTGAAATTTCTCTTTAAAACTTAAATAGCGCGGAGGCCATCTTGTCTCGCATACGTGCCCTGTTTCATTCAAGTCGCAGGATTGCGCAATCAAGTCACAGTCATTCGATGTACAACGGCGGCAAAGGCGTATTTCCTCCTTTAACCCCGGCCGGACGCCCCTCGCTACTTGGAGTCTAACTGCAAACATGGAACTGAAATCGTATTTCAACCTGAAACGACCACGAGAGAAATCCTGAAATTTAACCAACTCAATGTTATTACACATAAAGTTTATTCAGTACAAGATTCATAAAATTTACAATATATACATAGTTCCCAAAAAATGTCAGCATCTTTTATTAATTTATTTACAAACTTTTGATTGAGAAAATTGACCCAATGTTTGTAAATTTTTATTGTGCTTTCAAACTTTGGGTCACAAAACAATCCTTTTGACTTCTTTGCAGCAAACATCTGTGTCTGTATTTGGGCCAGACATTTTATGCTGATAACATTATTTTTGATATAATTTTACATTGTTTTTTCTGTAGTTGGGCATTTCACCTCAACAACAAAACTGTCGCTAATCCCATCTGGGGAAGCACCTATGAAATTAGTATGAACCCGCTTTTGTTGATTTTTACACACAACTTATCTCAAAAACCTGTCAAAATTTACGAAAAAAAAATAGTTGTAAAGTCGTTTGGACGATAGTCTTACGATATAGCGTCATAAAGAACCATTGATGAAAAATTGCATTTTTACATTTACTAGGAATAATTTTGTGTCACAAGCCGACGCTTGGGCCGATCGTCGCTTGATCCGCGCCACAGACCACAGTGACGGATCGGGAAAGGTGTTATTTAAAAACTAATGATGTTACAATATGTACCTATAGTTGCCGGCAAACATCTTGAGCATGACCTTGAATGCGCAGAAGTGAATTTAGCGTCTCTTTATACCTACTATTTACAATTTAAGACTTTTACACAGAAATTTACAACGTCTTTTGTTGCTAGGTAATTATGAAAGGCAAAAATAGTAATACCTAGGTAAGTAGTTCCGATCGGGAAGGGTATTAGGCCATGTAATGTATACTCTAAGGATGTTATAATTATACTAGGCAACTAGGTAGGTATATCATAAAATTTTACGCAGAAATTTACAACTTCTTTTGTTGCCAGGTAAGTACCTAATAATGAAAGGCAAAAATAGTAATATATAGGTACCTACATGTACCTATTGTATTGTATACAGTAAGTACTTACCTATGTAGGTACCTATTTTGTGACGCGCATAATTTCGCATAGGTACCGTTTTTGGATTCTTCCTTTAAGTACCTACCTACCTACCTACCTTATGTTCGAGACCTTTTTGCCAAATTCAATGATTGTACGAACATTGACACTTATTTCTGATGTCAACGGCAAGTACCTACTTACCTACCCCATGCCTAGGTAGGTAAGGCTATAGGTTTTGATAAGGTCAAAAATCCTGTTTTTTCCCGTTCTTGTCAAAATTTCGGGAAATCCCCTCCTGCTTAATGCTCCTCTCACCCCAAGGACATAATAATACATACTTACATTACATACATACGCCACGCCTCTTTGCCACAGGGGTAGGCAGAAACTACTTTGTTCCACTTGCTACGATCCTGACATACTCTTGACATACATACACCTCTTTCACTTCATCGACATTCATCAATCTCTTCATACATAATAGGTAGGTAATACCTATATGAATCCAGTTTTGTCCTTATCTCTAAGTACCTATCCCGTGGGAATTTCAACAAATAGTTAGGTAGGTAGGTATGTGACCTTAGTCGCTTATTGTTATTTATTATAAACATACTAGGTACTAACCCTTTTTTTTTTATTTGGAGGGAAAATGCAAGACTTACTTAAGTGCTTGTAAAGTAACACTGGATTTGTATTTTTTATTGTACATGAACCACATTAATTTTACAGGTAATTAGATAAATAGATGTACAAAGGCGAACTTATCCCGTATAGGGATCTCTTCCAGTTAACCTTCATTTGAAGTCCGAAATAAAACTTTTTTTATTTTAGGTATTTGATTTAGTGCTCGCCTACACTTCATGTGCGTACCTATCTAGTTGGTCGATGAGTTGTAGGTACATTCTGCTTTTCACTTCGATTGCGAGGAAATTATGAGGCCACATTGCAAATGAATGTAGGTAGGTACTTACCTACAATCAAGTTACAAAGTTTTTGTTTTCAAATAATTTTGTTTCTATTATGGCTCATTAAAATTAAAATTGCCTAGTTTTATTAATATAGTAACAATACGGATAATAAAAAAAGAAAAGAAACGAATTAAAATAAAAACTTTGTTTTATAAAAATCTAGTGTGGTGAAAATAATCTTTAAGTATGGTCAATGTGTCGAAGACCGTCTACGAGGCAAGACCGTCTGCTACACGCTATAATTCATTGATTCACAGCATTGATTTTATTCGAATTTTTAACTTCTAGCCTAGTTCTAGTTTTACGCATTATATTTTTGAAATTACGTGCTATACTTACGTAATGAGTTTTTATATGGATTCGTTATTTATAATAAATTACATATGATTCTTCAAACAACTTAATTGTTGACTGTTTTAATACATATAGACCGTGTTTTACACGAGAATTTTATTTTTAAAAATAATCGTGGCTTTAAAAAACGTTTGGAATCTCATCTCCCAGATATATGCCGACCTTGCCTCATAAATGAGAAAATGACGATAAATACGGATTGAAGCCTTATTTCAATTTGTTGAAAGCACATATTTCAATGTCTTAAACCGTTCTAAGTGATGAAGTTGTTACCTTGTGCGTCTTGCTTGCGTATCAAATCACTATCAAACGGACTTGCCTCAATCTCAAACAGCGAGGCAAGACCGTCTACATGTCGAGTTTTTAAAAAAGGCTTTTTTTTAAGAAATTTTGATAAGCAGGCCATTATCAGTATTTCTAAATTAATAAATTAGGCAATATTTTTTTATGAAGCGGCAGTACTTACCAACCCAGGTTATTGTTTACCTAGTTTGGTTCGATGTTCGATCGAAGTTAATTTTAAATACCTATGTAAAGTCTTCGACACATGGACCTTATCTTAACTATAATAAATAGGAATAGGTATTTCGAGTTTGTGTAACAGTCAAGTGCCACGCTTTTTTACTATAGGTACCTACTTACCTAATTGAATTATTGTTTTGTTAATAACTTATTTTTTATTGTAATCTTAACCAATCTAATTAGTTAGTCATAATTGATTATTGGAGTTTCTAGCACTTGACTGTTACACAAATTCTATAGGTAGGTAATTAAAACATATTTTCTAATTTTTAGTTCGGTGGTTTTTAAAGCGTGTATTCTTAGGTTTTTTAAACTATAATTTGCTTTAGGTAAAGAAGACTAACAAATATCACGCTTAGAACGACGTTATGTAGTTCATGTTTTATTGCAGAGTTCCCATGACCACCTTTTGTCGAGACAAATCTAACGAGCCCAATTTCGATGGGGTTGCGTCGTTTAGTTACAGAGTTCCCTTGGCCACCTTTCGTCTTCATCATCAGGCCCTGGACATCATCTAAGACTAAAGTCCTTTCTAAGACGAATCTAACGAGCCCAATTTCGATAGGGTTGCGTCGTTTAGTTACAGAGTTCCCTTGGCCACCTTTCGTCTTAATCATCAGGCCCTGGACATCATCTAAGACTAAAGTCCTTTCCAAGACGAATCTAACGAGCCCAATTTCGATAGGGTTGCGTCGTTTAGTTACAGAGTTCCCTTGGCCACCTCCCGTCTCCATCATCAGATCAGGTCCATGTCATAATCACTTTGCAATGTCATCAGATTTACGTATGCGTGCAAAATTTCAAGTTAATCGGACTTCTAGAAATAGGTGAAAATTACGTTAAAAGATTCCATTACATAGTATGTATACACACTTACCAAAGAATATACATAATTATATATACTACTAGCGACATGACACAAGTCGAGCTAATCCCGGGAAATTGCTACTCTGGAATAATAATAAAAAAGGACGCGCAACACTCTCTTCTGATTGGTCTGTTATGCGGCGCCAAATTTAAAACTAGCTAATCGGACAGACTCATTATAATGAGGCGGCTACATTATAAAACTTAGTGTTGCTATCATAATGAGCAATTTTGATTTATAAGGAACTAGCTGACCCGGCGAACTTTGTTCCGCCTTAAATTTGAAAAATTCCAGTGGTTTGGGCTGTGCTATCCCGCGGGAACTATGCAATTTTCCGGGATAAAAACTATCCTATGTCCTTTCCCGGGACTCAAATTATCTGTATACCAAATTTCAACTAAATCGGTTCAGCGGTATAAGCATGAAAAGGTAACAGACAGACAGACAGACAGAGTTACTTTCGCATTCATAATATTAGTAAGGATTAGTAAGGATTATTACCGGCACACAATGTTGGCACGAAATTATTATCCTTACCTATCCTTTGATGAGTTAAGGCTAAATAAACCAAGTCAATTAAAAATAATAAAAATAAAGTTTTTTTCAATATTAATACATTTTTATTATTATCTTCCTATAAACAAACTTCGTAAAAAGGGTGATTTCCTAATATGATGCGGGGAATTTACAAAACTGACTCTGGCAACACGAAGTCGCTGGGCTGGTCGAAGGGAAGCAACCAGAAGCAACGCGTACGCGTCTCACTTGCTGTCTGTAAGCTATTTTCGTCTTATTTATATCATATTGTGTGTCGATTCGTTGTTGAAACCGTGTGTATCCTCATTGCAGATTAACAGGTAGTTATCGCACCGAAAACTGGCAGATTATTGAACAAGACGCCCACCTACTTGCCGTGTCTTATCCAACCTCGACATTGGCAGAATCATCAAAAAGTTGATCTCACTTGCTTACCAATAAGTGTCGTTAAGTTAATTAAGTGTGTGAAATGGATGAAGATACATCTGCTATTCTCCGAAGCTTGGGCTTAGAGTCCCTTATTCAAGTGTTCGATGGTAAGTAAGTACCTACTAGTTACTAGCTACTAGCTACATCAATAGTCAACGAATTTCATACAGATTATTCTGTAAAATAAATAATATAAAACCACAACATAAAGCAGTCGCCATATCCATATCTATAGAGTATTTCATGTAGGTAGCTGTGTGAAATCATTCCCCACAACTAAAGTACTGAAATTCGGGAGGCTAACAACAGCTCATCTCATGATAAAAACTCAGTCATACTGAACATACGTTCAGTACTTCAGGAAATTGACAATGTTTTGAAAATCAGTCATCGTGCGCCTATTGTGAATGTCAGGTGGTTTTATTTTTTCAAAAAGTTCAATGAACTTAAAGGATTTGATGCTTACAACCTGTATTTTATTTTCAGATAACGGAATTGACAAAGAAGCTCTCTTCCTTCTCGCAGAACCTGAACTCAAAGAACTCATACCGAAAGTTGGGCCCCGTCTTAAGTTAAAAAAATATTTGAAATCTGCCGTGCAGCGGCCGGAGAAGAAGGATTTACATGATGCCACTGTGAGATCTGATGATGAAAGGGTGAGTTGCATTACATTGCATATCAATTATCTGCAGTTAGGTATGGAACTAACAAAGCTGAAAGTGATCATCATTTGTAGTTAATAGTCATGTTAATTAGAGCTTCATCTCTGTTGTATACCTACACGTCCACACACTGGGCACAGGCCTCCTCTCAGAATAAGAGGGCTTGGTGGGCCCACGGGGACCCAGTGTGGATTGAGAATTTTATTTCCTGCAAAAAGGAATTAGTACGGAATTGGCTGATTGTTGGTTGTTGTATTGTATTGTCCTTATATTTTTTTTTTCCAGAACTTACATTGTGATAGCGATACTACTGATGACAATAATTTTGGAGTGGCCGCTGGTAAGGGCACTGCAGATGAATGCCCAAGGAATAATGTGAGTTGGATATTATATATCTGGTTTAAATTAAATTTAAAGGTTTTACATATTGACAGTGTATGGTATTTTCCTAAAATAGTTTTTTCTGAGTGGTGATTTGTACCATTTTCATATTTTGCCATTTAATTTTTTCCTGATAGTTTATTACCACTAATGAGTTAAGTATTATTTATGTATTAAAGCTTTTGCATGTGACTTTGTCCGCTTGGAAGTCAGTTATATTGATGCTTCGGGAATTCTGAATTTTTTGAAATGATAATTGTGTGTCTTCTGTATGTCAAATTTCATCCAAATTCGCTTAGGTCTTTTTGCATGATTGAGGAATAAACATGTAAACTTTCACATTTAATTATGATATTATTTATAGCTGTTACCCATGAGCCCGTGACTTCTGTGCAGAGTGCACGGAGGAAATTTTGCAATACTTACATATTTATACAGACACTAACTAATAAGATTGATAGCATTTTTACCCGACTACGGCATAGCTAAAGGAGGGTTATGATTTTGACAGGCTATGTATGTCTTTCCTTTTTGTAAACTGTTCCTTTCTTTACCAAGTTAGCTGGAAGAGATCCCTTCTTAGGGAGAAGTTCGCCTTTGTACTATTTTAAAAAGAAAGAAAGAAGGCATTTATTCCTTTTTGCAAGACACACAAATATAAGATAATATACACAGTTTTATAGAAAATAAACAAGGTATAACAAAAAAAAAACATAGACATGAAAAATAGATCATCAGCGTTGTGTGTCTTCGCAAAAGTGAAACGGTCGCTGGCTCAGCATTACGCTGAGGTGTTAGACACCTGCAGCACTGATTTTCAGCCAGAACCGTCTATGACTCACGAAACGATACACAGATAAAATATGTATGTATGTATGTATGTATGTAAACTCATTGTGCAAAATAAACAAGATGTGCAAAATATACTACATAATTCATAAACCTTTACGTAAACAATGCAATAGAACCCGACTTATGTGTAACTAAAGAAATACATAAATTAATTAATTTAATTAAATTTTCTGTTTACTTTTTTTTTTTATATGTATAGGAAGGCAAACGAGCAAGTGGGTCACCTGATGGTAAGTGATCACCACGGCCCATAGACACCCGCAACCCCGCAGGGATTGCAGATGCGTTGCCAACCTAGAGGACTAAGATGCAATGCCTCTTGTGCCCGTAATTTCCCCGGCTGTCTTATTCTCCACACCGGAACACAGCAGTGCAAGCACTGCTACTTAGCGGCAGGATTAGCGAGTAAGATGGTGGTAGCGATCCGGACGGACCTTGCACAAGGCCCTACCACCCGCAAAAGAGTTTTTTTTTTAAGTGCAATAAAGAGTTTACGTACATACATACATACATGTATGTATGTTCATTTCTGATCCCTCATAGCTCCTAAGCTACTTATCAGAACTGGACACTGAGGTATCGTTAGAAGCTTCTTGATCGTCCGCTGGTGGCTTGATAGGTTATAATATATGACGTGCCACTTAATCTAATGTATCGCCCTCTAGCGGGCATAAAGTACTCTGTTAATTAAAAAAAATTAAATAAATATACCGTGTTTGGTGTCATTGGAAAGGGCGTTACTTGTACATTTCAAAAATATATATTACTAGCATTTCATTCATATTTCATGCGCAGTACATTGAAACACCAAAAGCGTTTAAATAATTAAAACTAAAACGGGGAGTGCGAATTTGACATTATTTTTTGTATCCAAGATGACTTGATGATGGTTGACATGATATTTCCTCACATTGATTGAGAAAAGCACTGTACAATCCTTGGCCGGAACAGGGATTGCCGGACTCTCGTTTTATCCCGAACTTGTCCGGCAAACCTTTACTTCACGGCCTCTGCAGTAATGTACTTAGTATTATATATATTTTTTTATTTGTTGATCAATAATATACTACAAAACAGCCTCTGCAGTAATGTGCTTAGTATATTTGTATTTGTTGATCAGTAATATAATATGTTTATCAATAATATACATACTACAAAACGAACTTCTTTCCAACCGAGTGTTCCACAATACTCACGCGTTTGTTATTTTGGAATTAATGTTTTTTTTAACATAGGTATGCGAATAATGAAAATAATGCAAACTAACATAGTTGTTTTTTTTGTTGCAGGTATTCAAAATACTAAGTGTAATTTTTTTAGGTTTTTTGGTAGTTTGAATATGTAGTTAGAACGGTATTTCTAGATTAGTTACTTCATATTTGGATGAGCCAAGCCAGCTGATTTTGTAAGTAGTTGCTTTACATAATTATTTTATATCCAGGTTGATCCAGGGTTGAAAAGTAGGGATGCAACGATTTGGCTATTAGATACCGATACATACGAATGAGTTAGCGTAATAGCGTAATAGCGAATACGATAACGAATGCATTACGATCATTTAATTTATACATACATACATACCGTCACGCCTCTTTCACACAGGGGTAGGCAGAGACTACTTTATTCCACTTGCTACGATCCTGACATATTTCTTTCGCTTCATCCACAGTCGTCAATCTCTTCATACATGTTCGTCGGTTTCGGGTACTCCTGACCTGACCTTTTTCCAAAACGTCTCCTATTTGGTCTCGGAACGTCCGTCTAGGCCTTAGGGATCGTTGCATACCTACTGAAAAGGAAACGGGTAGCTTTTTGACTTGTTGATTTGGTATTGGTACGCTCGCAGTAATGAAATTTGATATTAATTGAAAATTAGGGTACGTATTAAAATACATAGTTTAAAATGTATAATGGGTTCAAATACAAAATGGTTTATAATATATAATGCGATTTTCTCAGAAAGTTACAAATTAACAGGATTGTTATAAAACAAACCTAACCTAAACCAATCTATAGATTACGATATCAAAAAAGTTCATTTAGCTAATAGTTTTACAGAAAATTGCGTTATATATTTTGAGCCATTATGTATTTTAACCCATTATACATTTTAAACTTTATATATTCTGATCCGCACCCTGAAAATTAAACGAAATTAAAAGGAATTTAGATCCGTAGCTCAATTCAGGAACAGTAATTCCATGCATCCCTTTTTATTAGTCGCATAACGAATAGCGCATAGAGAAGTGTGGTACAAGCTCTACAGGGGCTTTTACGCGGTATGGTACCGCATCGCGCTTTGTAGGGAGTACTTATTGCAGTGCATCTGGATGGACGGAGACATCCAGCGTACCGACCGATACCGCATCGACAAGTTTGGAAGGGGGCTCATTTTGAAAAAAAAAAGACAAATTTTAGCTATGTGCAGTAGTTTAATAAAACACTTTGTTACGCTTATACTCCATTTGTTTAGGTACTCGAGAAAAATGTAAACAATGTTGACATGTCTTTTTATTGAAATATAATTCTCACTTCAAAAATATAAATCTTTACACTTAACAATTTACCTAATTATGAAATAACAATTTCCTTTCATAATTAATTTTAATAGATTTTTAAAGAGTATATTTAAATAAAAAGACATGTCAACATGGGCGTACCCAGGTTCTGGGCCAGGGGGGGGCTAATCAGAATTTTATAAGCTAGGTGCTTAAAAAAAATTAAATTAAAATAGATATATTTTATATAAATTCTTTAATTAGTAGGGACGTCAACATTATCCAGGGGGGGGCAGCTGCCCCCCCCTGCCCCACCCTGCGTACGCCCATGCATGTCAAGATTACTTACCTTGAATTATTTTTATACTGTTTGTGTTCACTTTTAGGAAAGCCTAGATGGACGAGCTATTTTAAAGGAAGGAGAAGTTGATAAGGGGCTGCTAAAAGAGGGATCTCGACGCAGAATTGCACAGTTGATTATTCACCACATGCTGGAGAATAATCCAGCAAAACAAATCCGTAGCGAAGAATTTTCAAGAATAGCCACGGAGATAGTGGAAATATTTCCAAAGGAAAGTGTGCTGGTCTTTTATTCCGCCTATGTATCTGCTGTAGATATTATAGCAAAGAAGAACGCAAGTGGCAAGTTGTATGAATCATACATCAATCGTAGACGTAAACTACGGGAAAAGGGAGAACTCGCCGGTCGTCGCCGGTTCGCCAGTTGCTCAATTTCCCGGTCATCTTCCACAACTATCACTTCCTCACCGACAGCATCACTGACAGTTGGCGATATCGAGGACGATAGTATAGTATATAGTAGATAGTAGCACTGCGCGGATACGAACGCCCGCAGGTGAAACAAACGAACATACGAACAAATTTTATTTTTGAAGAATGCCAAATGCGGGTCCGCCACTTCTTTTTTTTACCTTGGGACGTAGCCGTCTCCAATTCCCTCGACCGTGGGGTAAGGGTGCCTGTTATGGTTTTTAGTGGCCCTTACTGCCTAAAGGTGGCACATTTGCAACCACTCAAAGAAGAGTGGTTCGCAAAAAACATTTACCTTCTAGCATACCGTCCACTCCTCCAGGTTTACCATTTCGTCAAATCTTTGCCCAGGAACGGTAAATTTGGATGATTTGACGGTACCAGTTATCAGTTTCAAGTCGGGCCCTGAAACACGGGTACTGCAGATAGGTTTAGTTACCCATTGTCTTGGTATTGTCGTCATTTCACTGTTGTTACCGTAGGCCTCGACGCAATCGCTTCCAGCGACGGCCACGCGGATTCGATTGATGCCAAGGTACACAACAGGGCTTGTGGTTCTTCGGCCGGGGACCCTCGTCAACCTTTGGTGTTACAGTTTTGCTGGACTAGTGTAAAAGCTCGAGGATGAACTTGAATTGTGCTCCTTCATGCTCCGTCTGTCGTTACAGATGCAATAAGACTTGAGAAAATATTTTTTTCAAATTATTCTTTGTGGTTTTTTATCCTACAAGTGGGTACTGATTTGGGTAGCACTGCGCGGATACAGACGCCCGCAGGTGAAACAAACGAACTAACAAACAAATTTAATTTTTGAAGAATGCCAAATGCGGGTCCGCCACTTCTTTTTTTTACCTTGGGACGTAGCCGTCTCCAATTCCCTCGACCGTGGGGTAAGGGTGCCTGTTATGGTTTTTAGTGGCCCTTACTGCCTAAAGGTGGCACATTTGCAACCACTCAAAGAAGAGTGGTTCGCAAAAAACATTTACCTTCTAGCATACCGTCCACTCCTCCAGGTTTACCATTTCGTCAAATCTTTGCCCAGGAACGGTAAATTTGGATGATTTGACGGTACCAGTTATCAGTTTCAAGTCGGGCCCTGAAACACGGGTACTGCAGTTAGGTTTAGTTACCATTGATATAAATGTTTCCACTATCTCTGCGGCTATTGTTTCGAGATACTATTATTATTTAAAATAATACACTAGCAGCTCTTTATTGCGTATTTTGAGCACTTTTTTCTGTGCATACTCGACGATTTCTTCCCTTTTTAGAATAATCATGGAAAATAAGGAATTTTCTTTTCCGGGATATTGATGGCGAAAATCATTCATAAGCTGTAAAAATAAAGTTTTTTTCAATAGTAGGTACTTACTTACCATCGAACACTTGAATAAGGGACTCTAAGCCCAAGCTTCGGAGAATAGCAGATGTATCTTCATCCATTTCACACACTTAATTAACTTAACGACACTTATTGGTAAGCAAGTGAGATCAACTTTTTGATGATTCTGCCAATCTGTCATTTCACTGTTGTTACCGTAGGCCTCGACGCAATCGCTTCCAGCGACGGCCACGCGGATTCGATTGATGCCAAGGTACACAACAGGGCTTGTGGTTCTTCGGCCGGGGACCCTCGTCAACCTTTGGTGTTACAGTTTTGCTGGACTAGTGTAAAAGCTCGAGGATGAACTTGAATTGTGCTCCTTCATGCTCCGTCTGTCGTTACAGATGCAATAAGACTTGAGAAAATATTTTTTTCAAATTATTCTTTGTGGTTTTTTATCCTACAAGTGGGTACTGATTTGGGTAGCACTGCGCGGATACAGACGCCCGCAGGTGAAACAAACGAACTAACAAACAAATTTAATTTTTGAAGAATGCCAAATGCGGGTCCGCCACTTCTTTTTTTTACCTTGGGACGTAGCCGTCTCCAATTCCCTCGACCGTGGGGTAAGGGTGCCTGTTATGGTTTTTAGTGGCCCTTACTGCCTAAAGGTGGCACATTTGCAACCACTCAAAGAAGAGTGGTTCGCAAAACATTTACCTTCTAGCATACCGTCCACTCCTCCAGGTTTACCATTTCGTCAAATCTTTGCCCAGGAACGGTAAATTTGGATGATTTGACGGTACCAGTTATCAGTTTCAAGTCGGGCCCTGAAACACGGGTACTGCAGTTAGGTTTAGTTACCATTGATATAAATATTTCCACTATCTCTGCGGCTATTGTTTCGAGATACTATTATTATTATTTAAAATAATACACTAGCAGCTCTTTGAGCTGATACGTGTATATCTATCACTGCACTTGTGTTCTCTGACTTTTTATGAATGTCTAGTCTATTTTTAAAACTGTTCACTGAAGGTGCACTTATCACAAGTTAGGGGAGTGTGTTCCACGAGTTCACAACACGGTTAGATAGGAAATGTTTTCTGGGGTTGCTTGCGCTTGGTTGCTTGATCAGTTTTAAAGAATGCTCTCTCAAACGTGTATTTTTACTAATATTTAACATGTTTCTTATGTCTGGGACGTTGTAGTGGTCATGTAAAATCTTATATGTCTCGATAAGATCACCTCGCCTTCTACGCTCCACCAATGTTGGTAGATCCAACTCTGAAAGACGTTCTTCGTAGGACTTATCTTCCAAACAACCAACCAGCTTTGGTGCCCTTCGTTGAACCTTCTCCAAGAGGTTGATATGTGTAAGCTATTACAATAATTGTTGCTATTTATAATCATGGATGAATATTTGTATGGTGTCCAATTTCAGTTGACGTTCATTGTAGTTGTAGATATACCGGATAAGTACTTATGCTACAGGATTTATGCTGTGGATTGTAAATATTGTAATGTAATAAAAAAAGTGCTGGAGGATTGTGCAGCGCCCTCTTAATTATAATAAGTATTAAGTATAATGATCACTGGACAAAGAGATTATTTCATTTTTGTATTAAATGTAGTGGACCCCAGCTACGGCTGCTGTCCGATCCCAAGAGGTTTCTCTCGTAGGGCTGCATTTTTTTCTCTAGAAAACATATGACCAATTAAATAATAAAAGTTAATTATTAGAACACGCACCGGAAATATAGTCCTGCACAGCAAATTTC
Organism: Pandemis cinnamomeana; assembly: GCA_932294345.1. NCBI lineage: Eukaryota > Metazoa > Arthropoda > Insecta > Lepidoptera > Tortricidae > Pandemis > Pandemis cinnamomeana. The sequence goes on from OW028705.1 coordinate 15,936,056, forward strand.
ACATACTTTTTTAACTTAAGACTGGGCCCAACTTTTGGTATGAGTTCTTTGAGTTCAGTTTCGCCAAGAAGGAACAGAGCTTCTTTGTCAATGCTATTATAAATACAAATAGTTTATCTGTTATTTGTTTTGTATTTGCATGCAAGGTCTAATGTTGATTATTTGTTTGCCTTCTGGCTAGGGAGCAAGACTAATATTTAGGATATTTAACAGTTTAAGGGCCAGTTTCACCACTCATTGTTACATTTTATGTGACAGATAAATATGAAGCCGTCTCTGTTTATTCAGACAAAACAAAGCACATTTATCTGTCACATCAATTTTAACAATGAGTGGTTAAACAGGCCCTTAAAGTCGAACCTCTCATTGGACCCCGCATTCTACACACCTGTAGCCATTAATTACTAAAACAACCCCTGTATGTGTCGAGTCAATGTCAATGTAGTGGACTCCAGCTACGGCTGCTGTCCGATCCCAAGAGGTTTGTCACTCGTAGGGCTACACTTTTTCTCTAGACAGCATCAGATCAAATCAAATCAGACCAAACCAAATATTTTATTGAATCGGGCGTTACTTTGCGGAGGTCCATTTCAATGAACAAAAATATTTACCTTGCTACTCCGCTACTCACGTGCAAGATAACTAAGCCTGTGCGAAATATATATGTTTTTTTATGCAATCCTTCCCTCGACTACTGCCACATAAAACACATAAATCTCAGAAACTTAATTATCCATTACACCACATAAACACTGACGCGTTGACGTGAGTAGCGGAGTAGCAAGGTAAATATTTTTAACCTTAATTTAACCGTAACCGTATTTGTAACCGTAATTGAAATCAACCCAAATCAAAAATACTTTATTTCAGATAAACATCTATATCGGGTTAGTTACAGTAAAATTTTATATCTTTGTTTAAGTATAAGCACTTATGTATGTATGTATGTAAACTCTTTATTGTGCAAAATAAACAAGACAAAATACAATTGACAAACACTGCGATACATGCACAAAGGCGGACTTATCCCTTTAAGGGATCTCTTCCAGTCAACTTAACTCCAGTTAACTTCCAGTTAACTTATTTATATAAATTGGAAATATTTCCCCTATCTCTTTGGCTATTGTTTCGAGACATTTGTAAGCTATTACGATAATTGTTGTTCTTTATAATCGTGGATGAATATTTATGGTGTCAATTTCAGTTGACGTCCATTGTAGTTGTAAATATACTGGATAAGTACTTATGCTACTGGATTTATGCTGTGGATTGTAAATATTTTAAGAATTAAAATTCTTGATTCATTTGATAGTACCTGGAAATAAATACTTTTTTATTCTTAACTTTGTTTTATTATTTAAATATGTTTTTCTACATAATTAATTATGATAACTATCTGTTCATATAGGTGCTGTACTGGAGCAGGAAAGTACAAGTGCGGGTGCAGTGAAGCATAGTCATAGTAATGTTCTGTACTGCTGTTGCGCAACACAGGTACTATACTCAGGCAAGTACAGTTAAGTTTGTTGTTTCATTGTTTGTACTTTTGTTGCTACAGGTGCTATACCGGCGTGGACAGTTAAGCATAGTGTATAATTACTTTATACGTATCTACTGCTGTAACATAGGTACATAGGGTCTACAGTGGAAGCATGGTCTGTCAGTAATAGTTTGTATTGCTGTTGCACATGTACCACACTCTTGCTCCAGTTAAATCGTGGTTCGCCATATTATAATCGCGCCAAAAAATACAATCAAGGAAAATGATTCGCCTAGGCTGTACAACTTAGGTACAGCCTAGGTTGTACAACCACAAAACCCTGTCGCTATTGCGACATTTGCCTGTCATTACAGGCCACATCACTCAAAGTTCAGTGATGTGGCGTTTTATACGACCCTATCTATAGTGTCAGGGTTCTATGATGATAGGCAAATCAATTTCCTTAACTGTATGGATCGGTGCGGTTATAATAAGATGGCACCATGCTTTAATGTGGTCGCACCTGTAAAGTACCCGTGCTACAGCAGTACAAAAGTATGCTGGGACATGCTTTACTGTTCGCGCACCTGTATCGTACTAGTGCTACAGCAGTATAAACGTATGCTGCAACATGCTTTACTGTGCGCGCACCTGTATAGTACCTGTTCTGCCCCAGTACAAACGTATGCTGCGACATGCTTTACTGTGCCCGCACCTGTATAGTACCTGTTCTGCCCCAGTACAAACGTATGCTGCAACATGCTTTACTGTGCCCGCACCTGTATAGTACCTGTTCTACCCCAGTACAAACGTATGCTGCAACATGCTTTACTGTGCCCGTTACTGTCCAGTAACGGTGCCGCCACATTACAGACGTATGCTGCAACATGCTTTACTGTGCCCGTTACTGTCCAGTAACGGTGCCGCCACATTACAGACGTATGCTGCAACATGCTTTACTGTGCCCGTTACTGTCCAGTAACGGTGCCGCCACATTACAGACGTATGCTGCAACATGCTTTACTGTGCCCGTTACTGTCCAGTAACAGTGCTGCCGCATTACAGACGTATGCTGCAACATGCTTTACTGTGCCCGTTACTGTCCAGTAACGGTGCCGCCACATTACAGACGTATGCTGCAACATGCTTTACTGTGCCCGCACCTGTCCAGTAACAGTGCTGCCGCATTACAGACGTATGCTGCAACATGCTTTACTGTGCCCGTTACTGTCCAGTAACGGTGCCGCCACATTACAGACGTATGCTGCAACATGCTTTACTGTGCCCGTTACTGTCCAGTAACGGTGCCGCCACATTACAGACGTATGCTGCAACATGCTTTACTGTGCCCGTTACTGTCCAGTAACGGTGCCGCCACATTACAGACGTATGCTGCAACATGCTTTACTGTGCCCGTTACTGTCCAGTAACGGTGCTGCCGCATTACAGACGTATGCTGCAACATGCTTTACTGTGCCCGTTACTGTCCAGTAACGGTGCCGCCACATTACAGACGTATGCTGCAACATGCTTTACTGTGCCCGTTACTGTCCAGTAACGGTGCCGCCACATTACAGACGTATGCTGCAACATGCTTTACTGTGCCCGTTACTGTCCAGTAACGGTGCCGCCACATTACAGACGTATGCTGCAACATGCTTTACTGTGCCCGTTACTGTCCAGTAACGGTGCCGCCACATTACAGACGTATGCTGCAACATGCTTTACTGTGCCCGCACCTGTCCAGTAACAGTGCTGCCGCATTACAGACGTATGCTGCAACATGCTTTACTGTGCCCGTTACTGTCCAGTAACGGTGCCGCCACATTACAGACGTATGCTGCAACATGCTTTACTGTGCCCGTTACTGTCCAGTAACAGTGCTGCCGCATTACAGACGTATGCTGCAACATGCTTTACTGTGCCCGTTACTGTCCAGTAACAGTGCTGCCGCATTACAGACGTATGCTGCAACATGCTTTACTGTGCCCGTTACTGTCCAGTAACGGTGCCGCCACATTACAGACGTATGCTGCAACATGCTTTACTGTGCCCGTTACTGTCCAGTAACGGTGCCGCCACATTACAGACGTATGCTGCAACATGCTTTACTGTGCCCGTTACTGTCCAGTAACGGTGCCGCCACATTACAGACGTATGCTGCAACATGCTTTACTGTGCCCGTTACTGTCCAGTAACGGTGCCGCCACATTACAGACGTATGCTGCAACATGCTTTACTGTGCCCGCACCTGTCCAGTAACAGTGCTGCCGCATTACAGACGTATGCTGCAACATGCTTTACTGTGCCCGTTACTGTCCAGTAACAGTGCTGCCGCATTACAGACGTATGCTGCAACATGCTTTACTGTGCCCGTTACTGTCCAGTAACGTTGCCGCCACATTACAGACGTATGCTGCAACATGCTTTACTGTGCCCGTTACTGTCCAGTAACAGTGCTGCCGCATTAGAGACGTATGCTGCAACATGCTTTACTGTGCCCGTTACTGTCCAGTAACAGTGCTGCCGCATTACAGACGTATGCTGCAACATGCTTTACTGTGCCCGTTACTGTCCAGTAACGGTGCCGCCACATTACAGACGTATGCTGCAACATGCTTTACTGTGCCCGTTACTGTCCAGTAACGGTGCCGCCACATTACAGACGTATGCTGCAACATGCTTTACTGTGCCCGTTACTGTCCAGTACCAGTGCGGCCGCATTACAGACGTATGCTGCAACTTGGTGTACATGTACCCACTCCTGTATAATAATGTAAAACAGATTTAATTTGCATACTCATTACCTGTACGTAGGCGGATGCGAACTACGTACGTAAGTAGCTGGGAAAGCCACTCGTAAGTAATGGGCCCGCTACATGAAGCGGGTAATGAGGCCGACTACGTATGACAACTACATTACGCGGCATGTAGCGGGCACAAAGCGTAATAGTGGAATCCTAGCTACGTACGGCACTGTTGAAACCTACGTAATACGTAGCCCGTTTTTCTCAGTGTAGAGTCGAATTTCGAAATCTCTTGACTGACTGACGCTATCATCTGGACGAGCGACTGGCTGAAGTCATCTACGAGTAACGCATGCGCTAAACGCTGTGAAGTGAGTCACACCAACACACTGTACACACAACACATAAACACGCACACAGCGGGCAAGTGACGGCGATACAATAAATATGTAATTGAATTCGGGAGCAACAAAGCGTTATGAGTGAAGACAGAGCTGCTCGATAATTCAGTTGGCCCGTTTTATTTACTTTGGACTCCGGTTGAGATATCAAAGGTTGCGCGTGCCTCCTCACAAATAAATATTATTATGTGACGGCGCACTTTTACGTAGCCGAAGACCGTAAAACTGTCTTTGGGAAATAAATTTGCAAGTATTTTTTTAGAGCATGTTGGCGAGGCGGGGATACCTTAGAAATGGCTCGCTTTATGTAGTCGAGGTGGAGTTTGTGTTTACAAGGAAGTTTATTAAGTTAGGGCAACGTGGACTACCACTAAGGCTGGTAACCCAATTAGAGGATAGTGGCGGCGGCGGCGGCTGCCCGGCGGGG